>JAJJMC010007665.1:2663207-2988331 GCA_023531435.1 Papaver californicum
TTTTTATTTTATAGCCAAAACATGAGAAGAGAATTATTGCGCATTGATTAAAATTAATTTCGTGCATTAATCACGTTATTATGTTTAAAACGGATATAAAACGGTCAGAAAACATTTTCTTATTAAAACAGCTTAATTTTAGCCGGGTCAGACTCCCCCACATTTAAAACAAAATTTAATGAAATACTTTATTTTCAAAAACGTAAGTCTTGGTTGGCCTGCAGCCTTAGCTACGCCCACACCTGCAAGCATACTCAATCCGTAGCACACAAGCATACTCAATCCCCTCAAGCATGCGTGCTTCGGTGCGAAAGTATGCTTACTTCAACTAGCCCATTGCTTTAGTCCTCCCCCAACCACAAAAGCTTCTAAACCCTAAGGGCCCTCCCTTAGTTGTATTTTTTATGGTAATAAAGAGAGAACTCATCTCTAGTCTCACCAATAGTGAAAAATGAGTTAATGTCCCTTAGTGATTTCTATGTCCTAAGATCCATTCCTACCAAGACCAAAATATATTTTTAAATCATTTTTCTCCAACAGCAAATACCAGTTGCATTCAATGATATGCACATGTTTACCCGTGGAAAGAAAATCAAAGCTCAGGCTGAAGATGGAAGATTTTGGCTGCTCGGGCTCCCCAAGGAGCAAAGGTTGACAGTTGGAGTTGCATCACTTCTAAAAGATAATAATTTGGATGTAGGAGATGTTATAGTCATAGAGCTAATGAAGGAGATGAAGTCCAAGTACCTTGATGCTAAAGTTCACATCTTTCGTGCCTGAAAACTATGTGATCAAAAAGACTTCATGCTATGTGATCACCATTTGATCAATCACGTGTAAAGGTAGTTGGTTTAGGTTTTGTATTAAGATAAGTGACTAGGAAGTTAAATGTTCAGTTATGTATTTCGATTATTGCTTGAGTTAGAGATATGTGTTGCAGTTCCTTATTTTTATGAGGTAGTTTTTAAGATTACTGAAAAATGTGTTTGTTATAATCAGAAGGTGTGAAATATATAGTCATTTTATTGTGTTACTTTGGGGTTGTTTTCCTATAAACGAACTATCTTATTCTTGTCTTCTCTATCGAGATGAGTTCTAAGATTAAGAAAACTAATAATAGGCTCTCTACTGTTGAGGAAGAAGAAGCACTACCTTTGTTTTGTGTGAATCATAGATTTAAGTGGCCACGATTGTGCACAAAAACATACTTTTCTAACCATTTGTTTCTCAAGCTAATTGATCTTTACTTGTATTGTCATGGTTTTTAAATCTTGAAAGTGAATGCTTATATACTTGGGAGACCAAAAGCCACAAATTTTGATTAAGGTTAATCTCCACAATCTTTTGACATTCTTCTTGCTCTGCAGAGGTTTGATTTCAAAGTCGTAACTCCACAATGCGTGGTGAGAGATGAGGGAGAAAACTGGCAATAATAGGAACTAAGGGAACCCGTAGCAATGCAACAACACTAGAATTTAAGGGAACAAAAGTCTGAAAAACGAATAAAACTACTCTTTAGCATAAGCTCCAACCCAAACAATTCTCTTGGCACCGTTTATAGATTAACAACCCTTTTCGGAGTAAATTATGAGATTCCAAAGTCATGATCTCTCTACAAAAAGAAGATAAAAGGACAACGAAACTTTAAACTGGAAAAGCAAAGTGAGGAATCTCTATTTTACTATAATTGCAGAGGGAAAAGAGAAAGAGGAAGAAAAAGGAGCCTCAAAAAACGGCATACTATTACAAGATTGGGCAAGAGATTATATAAATATTTAGCTGTAATATGGGAAAGAAGTTTATGTCCTTCCGGTTATCTCTCTATCTAGTTTCATTCTCTTTGCACTATGTTGAGACTCCGTCATCCGCTGTTTAAAAGATGGGTCGTGCTGAAACCCACAATTAGCTCCATTTTTGCACCCCCTAGAACTATTGAAATACATGCAAGGCTTGTTAACCTTGGGTTTTCCGATCTCCCTTTGTTTTGAATTATGTAATGCCATATGTTCTTGGTTTGCTACTGCTGCTCCAAAGTGCTGCTGCTGCTGGTTATTACCCATAAATTGATGTGCCTGAGGTGGCGAGTGATTCTCGCTTTCTGATCTTTCCCCACCATGTTGTTGAATCAGGCTCTTATAGTAGTACATGTCCCTCACAGGTGGAGGGGGAGGTGGGACATTTACTATTGGTGGAGTGGTGGAAAACTGAACACCACCACTGGCATGTGGGGGAGGTGGTTGAGGTCGTGCATGAAGCATGCTTGACATAGCATTATTGACGGGATAATAGTGTCCACTGGTATGCATGGTTGACATCGGACTTGTTTTCGGGGCTAACCTATTAATATGAACAGGAAGTGAACTACACTGTGGGGCCGACAAGTTCAATGGGGGTGACCTTGGCCTGGTTGTGGTGTTGATCTGTAAGTTGCCATTGGCAGGTGATGGTCCATAATTATTAACCAGCTTTTCAATCAGTTTTGGGTTGTGAAGTATTTGTATGAGTAACTCGGGGTCAATCATGCTTGCCTGCTCATTTGTCTTCATGATAACGGAGAAGGCAGCAGAGGCAGCAGCAACTGCATCTGGCTGAACACCAAGGGCAAACCCGACACCATGTGGTTTTTCAGTGGTGGCTGTACTAACAGAACTGGACATATTGTGTTGGGAAGGTGTCTGAGACAGTACTGGTAGCTGTGACATCTGGGGATTATTAACTGGTGCTACTGCCGAACTGAATGATGGATCGGAAGTATCTTCATCCTCAATGGGAGTGACGGGTATAAGAGGAGTTTGATGATCATCGTAAGGAATATTGTCACATTCCAAGGGAACAGATGGGCTATGTAGAAGATGATGATGTCAGTTTTGGAAAACAAGCAACAATTAGAGGAACACGTAAAGAAAAAAAAACTTATGGAAGAGAGAGAGACCTTGGAGGTATCGCAGATGGGCGTGGATAAACTGCTTCCAACACCCTCATCTCTCGCTGGTTTTGAATCTCACCCTCTTTACTTTCTTGACCAGCTACTACTTGCCAATGTGGATCCAAGAAAAACTACATCAGAGAAAATAGGAAGACAGTAACACGTATAAGTACAACAAATCGACATTCACAAGATTTCATTACAGATTTAGAAAATTTTGGTCGCGAGTCAGTCAAGAAAACAACATCAGAAAATAATCTTACTCGTGGAGGGCATTGCCATTTGACCAGAGATATCTGAGATAATTCTTTCTTTAACTGATTCTCAGAATGCGCAGAATCTTCAAACCCAGGCGGCAGATGATCATCTGTTCCTCCACCAGTGGAATGCAATAGCCATGATTTCTTTGCTTGGAGATGATCCTGAACTCCTAATCCCACTTGTGAAGGAGAATCCTCAGACAGAAACAGCCTCACCTGTTCAATGAAATGGCATCAGAGATTTGGAAATATGTACACTCTTATTCAAATTTTAAAATAAGTCAACTACTATATATAGCAAGTGATGGGACAGACAGAATTCACGGTGATTCATGAAAAGGGTTTGATATATTAGAGAAGCCGAGAGAGAAAGATGTGTGTGTTTTCATACACATCCTCATAAATGGACATATGGAATACTGTCAAACGTACCTGCATAATATATAGAAAAGCTTGGAAGAGTTTAAAGTAGCAAAAGAAAAAAAAATAATAGTTCCAGACCAAGCAGAGATTTGCCGAGACTAGAGAATGAAAACCCCAGATAGTTCAGTAACCCAGAGATAACTCGAAAAAGAAATTGGATAGATGTATTAATTTGAGGTGTAGAATGAATGTATATCTATAGGACTTTGATCCCTTTAATAGGCTCATCAAGAAGTACAAGTCAGAACATAGAATGTTTTTTCTACTAAACCAATTAAAACTAGGAAAGTATGCTATAAAGAAACCAGCATAAGCTCAATAACTAGTAACCTAAATATAGAAACTTAATGAAAATATTTATTAGTTTTGCCAAAACTTTCAAGTTAATCAGCAAACTTTGTTTTCTTTTTTTTCCATTCCAATGTTACCCCAACTAATCTACAATTATGTGTCCCATACTCAAATAACCTCAGGCCCGAACCAGTGTTCTTTCTAAGCGCCTTTTAGTTTTTCAATTTTGTTAAAGCATCCCCTCATAGAGCAGAGAAAAAGACCCTCTGCATGCTCTTTCATGAGGTTCCCACTCCGAATGTCTGGTAGAGGACATGAAACAATATGAGATAGACATTTCAAAAGTAACAGATAACTATGCAAATAACACAATGAGATGATTACACTGGTGAATTTATGCACTGCAACACAAAGTTAACTAAAGCAATATATAACCTTATGACCTAATTAACTACCTACAAAATATAACATATTGAGTTGACAAAAAGGCTTCTTTCTAGAAAAGATTTACAACTTTTCTCTCCAAACATTCACAAATTCTACATGATCATACACCGGGGGAGATCCAAGAAGCTATGTTTAGCAAAATCAAATATGTTATAAATTCACAGCAAGATATATCTCAGGGTATGAATGTGTATTCTGAAGTATAACTCAGCGGTCACCCTTTCGAATGTTTGAAATTTAATAAACTTTTCCTCATACTATTTTTGTCTTTCAATTCAAATATTTTGTTAACACTCTCACATTCCATTTGATATTCTTTGGTCTGACACTGAACTGTCACAAGTAGAAATTACATAGAAAAAAGCCTTTGTATATGTTGGATGAACAATGATTTGGCGTGTTTATAACCTACTAGTTACTGCATTTAATCAGTGTTTAAGTGCTGCGTTAGTTTGAACAAGCTGCAATCTAGCATCCAGATCCATGCCTACTTCAGTTCTCCTTTTCGTTTTGAGAAACTACTAATGGAATTCATTGATATTGGTATCCTTACGTATTTCAGCACTTCTGCCAGCACTCTTCCGGCAGTCTGTGAGCAAAAGTTTCACTTTCAGTGATTACGAACACATTAACAAGGCAGATGAAACAGTCCAACAGACATTACTGTTCTTTTGCAATATTAAAGACGCAGCAAGCATCAAAAAAATGCTCTTTTGGCCAAAACCTCAACATTCTAAAAACTCATAGCTAATTCAAAGCGATTGACATCACAAGTGTAAATCAATCAAATTCTAAAGGCTAAACAATCATCCTCAGCAGTCAGCACTGATGTCAAATTTTACAAGGAAAATAATTATTCACAAAAATGATTTCATATGTTTGTAATTTGTAAATAAGGGGTGTGAAAGTTGATTATCCCAGTTCACCCCATAGCTTTCGTACTGTAGCTCCCAAATTGCTACATTCTGCACAATAAGATGTGGATGGAGTACAATGCTACATTCTCATTTTACTGCTTCTCAAGTTCATATGCATTACACAAATTATATAATTTGACTTATTTCAGTTGGTAGTTAACTCTAGAGTAGATCAAAACTTCCCTTGACCATCATTATGTCGTCCACGGTGAATTAACCCACGTAAGAGAGTAAGAAAAGTTCTTTCTTTTTCTCATTGTATAACATAATGAAATATGTGAACCAATTTAAATCTGGTTGACATATCAAATGCTTAAATTTCAACATCTTATTTTTAACATCAGCATCTTAGTTGTTTCAGACCATCTCTTTGATTTTTACGATTCAACCTCATTCTCTCTGCTCTTTCATTAAACAGGATCTTTTTCTTCTTTTTTTTCTAATTCATTAAAAGGATCTTCTTCAATCAAAGGGGGAAGTTAAGCAAAACTAGCTATAAAAACTTCAAAACTGAAGAATGGTTCAGGTCAGATAGATTGATTACTGGATGGATGATAAAACCAAACAAAAAAATATATACTGAATTAATCGATTTGGGGGAAAGTTTATACAAGATAAAGAAAAGGCAATCAAATTAGTTATTTTACCTGCCGGAGATTTTCATCTGACGCCCAAGAAATCCTTTTTGATTTATGTGATCCTCGCATATTAAAACACTATACTTGATTGATAATCCCCTTCTTTCTTTCCTTGAATGAGTGATACTCAAATAGTTAAACAATCAATCGAAAGGATTTACGATCTATAAAAAACCCTAAACCTATTGAAATTTCTAAACCCTAAAATGTTTAATTTTTCATTCTTTCTTCTTCTTCTGTATAACCCGAAATAATTAATAAATAAATCAAAACCCTAAATCGTTCAGCTTTTAGGTAGCATACAACAGAGTTTCTAAGAAAATCTTATTGAGTGTTTTTATTAATGATTAACGAAAACTATTAAGAGAGCAGCCATAACAGACGCCTCAAGTTTTCGCGTCTCTCTCTTTATCGCTCTGTGTTTTTCTGATCTTAAAAACTGAAATTATAATTTTGTATTTTAGTTTTTATATCTTTTATTTTTATTCTCATAATAATAAATAAATAGAGTAGATTGTTACCGATACAGATGGGTGTATTTAAAGTCCAGTTCGTATTCACTATTCATCGTACCAACGGGAGAAAGTGGACTGTGGAACACGAAGCGGCTTCATTCCTAGGAGTCGGATATCTTCACCCCAGTTTAATCACCAAAAAGAAATCCCAAGGGGTGATTTGGTATTTAGGTGATGTCTTTTTTCGTTCCAAGGTGACCTGCCGGTAGGTCCTCCCTCATCACCTCGTGGACTGTACTCGCAAGGAATCAAGCGATTTTCCGCTTTCCACGTGTGATGAGATGAACGAGTAAGAAACCAACTTTCCAAAGATCACCTTTGATGTACATAAAAACCAAGGTTGTTACATATCGGATTTCGGTTCGTATCGGTCGAGGGCGATACACTGGTATGCCGGTATATCGGAAAAATTTCGGTTTAAATATCGATCCATATATTTTATACCTATAATTTTATGAAAAAATACTAGTTCACATTTTATAATTATAAATATATTTTAACACGTTATAACAGACGTTTTTTCACAAAGTTTAGAAAGAAAAACTAGTAATCATCTAAAATATATAGATCCATAGATTTCATACAAAGTTCAAACTGGAAACATAAGAAAAACAAGAACAACTTCAAAGTTCATCGTCTAAAATACTAATTAAACAAGGATAAATCATTAGATTAATTTAGAGATATTATCATATCCATATATAATTCTAAAATATCATAAAAAATATGAGTAATAATTGAAACCCTAAAACAAGGATTTTTTTAATTTTTTTCAAAAAAAAAAACGTCTGTATCGGTTCATCGGCCGTATCGGTCCATATCGGCCGATATTTCGGTCAAATATCGTTGGCCGAAATTTCGGATTTCGTCTTCGTTTCACCCCGAAATCCGAAATTTCGGCGAAATTTCGGCCGAAATTAACTACATAGATAAAAACTAAAAAACCCAATAGAGAACAACTATCAAAGTCGACAAATTATGCTTTAAAAAAAAAAATAAGTCAGCAAAGGATGTTCTAAGAGTATAAAAATATTTAACAGGTACACAAATAAACGTCATGAAAACGTGGATAATTTATCAAAAAAAGCTAAAACCAAACTAAACCTAAAAGGCATTAATACCCTAGCTAAAAAATGAAAGGGAAATTAGGAAACATTTGTACTGTTGGATATTTTCAAGATTATTTTGTCGATGAAGAGGCATCTCTTATAGACATGAATCCCTTATAAGTAGTAAAGATGTTCTCCGATTCAATATATCAAAAAATCAATTTGTTTTCTTCTTCTTCTAAGCATCATCAGAATCTAAATACGGTATTTTTTGGTCGGGTCAAGGAAGTACAATCCTTGAATGCAATTACGATGTTAGCGCTTCATTGAATCCTGAAGACATAATTCATAGACCTGTTGTACTCGCCAATTAATTTGGGAAATGTCGAATTGTTGTCTAAAAGAATCGAAAGATCCTTGAAGTCAGGGGTACACCATACTTTGGCTTTGTTTTCATTCTCTAGTTCTTAACCCAATTTTTCAACACATATCTCTATCTGAAAGGAGCAGATATGAGCTGTTAGAATTCACCGGAAAGAAAAAATATGAGCAGCTAGAATTCACCGGGAAAAAAAAGTGGCTAGAAATTGTATGTGTACAAAGATAAGAAAAAAAACATTTTTTCTTATGAGCTTAGCAAAGTGTATGTGAATTATCAAAAATGGCTGGAGATAAGGGGTCATGTTATCTTATATCCATGGTACCTGCCATTTCAGTTTTGCAAAAACTAGAAAATAAGTATGGGACATGCTAAAAACAATCGAAACTAGGCTTAAATACATACTTTTCATGCTTTTTTAATAAAAGTAGATTAGGTAGTCGGACCCTTGCCCCTGTCTTTTTTTCACCTGATAAATAATTTGGTTATAATTAAGATAAGTTAACAAAAAAAAAATGCTTGAATGGGTTTCATTATGATTTTAACGAGTTACAAGAAATTAGTTTGTTAAATCATTGTTCATAAGATTATTTACATTTTTGAAGATAATTTTTTTCAATGCATTGACATTGAAAAACTATCCAACCCTTAATGCAAATCTTTAAAAATCTATATGACTACTAAATATCTAGCAACATAGCTAAATATTGTCTAACAGTCACAAGAAAAGATCTAACATAATAACAAACATGTAATGAGAGTAGGATTCTAGGTTAGAATACACATAAGAGTTTACGTGGTTAGGTGTTAAATACTACGTCCACTGGGGAGATTTCTCTATGTATGGGAAAGGATAAATTTCTCGCGTAAAAACACTATGGTTTATGTATCTTGTTGTCTCAAGTATTTTCTAACACTTCTGACAAAATGCTAGTTTTTATTTTATATAGTTTTAGTTTCAAGCCAAGTATATATTTCTATAGCATAGGGCATCAATTTTTTGTTCGATAGACTAGTATGAGGAACCTATCCAAGCTTACACTTGCCTTCTTTCGAGCGATCTTGTGTCTTGTTTGCTAACAAGATAGAATCTCATGTTGGCATGTACCTAATCAACATGGTATTCCTACAACATGACCGTTATAAACCATCATTAAATGCACATCTACTCGTTTTGAATTCCATCGTTCATCTTTTACTACCCTTCCGCATGGCATTATCCTATTTTTGTGGTAGATATATTGATTTGAG
This sequence comes from Papaver californicum, assembly GCA_023531435.1. Lineage (NCBI taxonomy): Eukaryota > Viridiplantae > Streptophyta > Magnoliopsida > Ranunculales > Papaveraceae > Papaver > Papaver californicum. The sequence goes on from JAJJMC010007665.1 coordinate 2,672,304, forward strand.
TATAAATGAGAAGAAGTCTTTGATTTCATGTTTTGTCACTTATTTCATCTGTTTTCCCATGCTTCAACTTGGTCCACGTGGTTATCATATTATTTATCCTTATAATTTACTTGTAAGATCAAGGTCGTAACAAATTTTTAAGGAGGCTTAAACGTAGTTGTCGAAATAAAGCCTTTTATATATGTGTATATTTTTTTAATAGATTATTATTTTGAGCTCCATGAAGGAGAACTTTTACAACCAAAGATGGGGAATAATACTAATAAAAAGCACCTTATTAGCATTCACTCTACATTACTCTTGTTTATTTACAAAATTTCCGCAATGGTGGAAAAGAAAATCACTCGACTAATTGAGGATTTTTTCTGGATTGTATAAAATAGAATAAGAATATTTCCTAGATTTTTATGAAAAAATAGGTAAGTAAACCCAAAGAGTATTATGGGCTAGCTGCAAGATGCATCGAAAAAAACTAATCAAGATGTACTATCTAAGTGGACATGGAGGTCTAAAAACTAAATTAAACCATGTATTTTGAGGACAATAACTTAAGAGAAGACAGAAGAAGTATAAGATAGGTGGGTGAAGACTCAACTAAACCTCATAGAACATGTATGTTCAGGATCATACATAAATCCAAGCATATACTTGAAACAAACTTATATAGAAGCAGTGGTGATGGTAGTTGTTGTAGCAAAAATATTTCTACAAATCCTCGAGATTTGTGTTTGGTTAGATGATGATTCTTCACTATTAACAGTTACTTGGCGACGTTCACTTCTCAATAGTTCCAACAGAATGAAGGTGAGGGTGTAACTTAAAGGACACTCTGATGCTTAAGTGAATAAGAGCTCTCTACTGGGTTTTGAGGAAAAAATGATTAGAGAATATGTACAGTTCCAGTTGGAATTCCTCCTTTACTATAAGCTGCAGAAGTATGTATCCAGTCTAATATACATCTGGATTTATTTTGAATATGTACCTGGACTAAGTGTTCTCTAAGTTCATATTTATCTTAAGGGTAGTTAAATTGATATTATGTATTTGGATAATATTAATTTATTTGGATTGGTAGTTGACTAATTGCATCTAACTATGTATCTTTATAGGAAACAATCAGATTTATTCCTCTCTTTAAGTTTAAATATGTACAAGGCGTACTTTCCATCCATATTTATTTTACCATGTAGATAATTATATTTGGTCACTTTTTGTAAAAGGATTAGCATATTGGATTATTAACATCATATGAATTTATACTTCAAACCATCGCCCAGTTAATTGTTTTATATTGATTGGGCTAAGATGTATTAGCCTTAAAAGTTGACGGGTCCACTTCATATGTGGTGATTTTCATGGTCCAAACATCGACCCCTTTTAATACTCAACTTCTCAATGGGTTAAGAAAACATTATCCATGGGTCTGCCACGCCATACTTGTATTATAACGCCCCCAAGATACTCGCTAAAGTGAGATATGTGGTCTGCTTGCAAACAAGATTTTTTTTGATGATACGGATTATTATAGACTATGTGAATCAACGACGTCGTAAAATGCTCGCTACTGCTTCAATGCTAGTGCACACGAGCACAGTGGTTTCTGACCAGGAACATGAACATATTCGAATTTGGATCTTGATATGTCATTGTTTTTTAACCGGAGGCATCTTATATGAGAATAATTTATACATATTTACCACTTAATTTATAATTTCTAGTAATTATAATTTACTAATTTTGCCATTTTATTGATTTAATAGATGGTTCCATAAAATCCAAAGTTATGAACTAAACACGGTCAAAAGGGTTAATTGGTTGACTTTGTGGAGTTGGAAGAGTAAAATATGGGAGGATATAAGGAAAGGGTGGGCGTACTTCTTTTTATGGTGGAGTTGAGGTCTAGGCTGTTGAGAGAGGGAGTAGTCGGACGTGGTAGAGGAGGTGCTACTGAATAGAGAAAGGTAGAGTTGGGTTTGTAGGACCTAATAGGTGAGAAAAGAGAAGAAGTTGAAGAACATGGGGACAACGCATAAAATTTAGAAGAAGAAGTTGGATGTGGCAATACGAGAATGAGGCTTCACAAGACATTATCGGACTTCTGTTGGAGTTGAAAATAAAAATAAAACAAAAAGTAAGAAGATGACGTGGACAAGAGAAGGAAGGGAAACACGTGAGTTATGAAAGAAGGTAGGCATCGGAGAAGTATAAAAAAAAAGATAGAAAGAGAGAAGGAGGTGGAGACTACAAATAATAAAACAAAGAAGCTGGTTTCTGACAGCGATGGAAAGAGGAGGTTATTGGTACATAGGGGTTGGTATGCTAGACGAAAGACGGAGATAGCGGAGAAGACAGTGTATTCGACCACAGTTATGCGTATCGATCTTCTGTTTAATTTTCTTTCACTTTTAATTTATTTTTATGGATATTGAGAAATCCATCTTTATGTCTTGCTAAGCTTAATTTGTAGCTAGGGTTCTATGTTGAAAACACTTAGAATATTAGACCAGTAGGATTGAATTATTTGGCAAAAGACTATTATGATTTGAATTAATTAATTCTTAATTATTGTTCATTGATTAATCGAAAATTTAGTTGTTGTTTAACCGGTTTTGTACGATACAATAACCTTTATGCTTATTTGATAATTCTACAAATATATTTGTTTCTTTATATGATATTCCATGCTTGGGTTAATCCCTCTGATGGGGCATTATTTAGTTTCGTTTAATTTTCTCATTAATGCAATTTAATGGTGCATGTTTGGGTTTTGTATTTTGATATGCCATGCTTATAGTATACTAGTGATATTTGCGACATTAATACACATAAAACGAATTATATTTCACTTCAGTAATTAAATAAAAATAGTGGTGGATACTTGTTTGTGGGGAAAAACGAATTGAAGACTAATTTAGAAAAAGTGGGGTGTGCATGTGATAATTCACCAATCCTTAAATATTTGTATTGTTAAAGTACTTTGTTTAGATTTGAGAGATTAATTTGTACAATCCTGGCCTAAACCAAGCAATGGATTGTTCCAGTTTTGCTTCAGTCACAAAATAAGAAGGAGAAATGTTGGTCTTAGGGAGAGAAGCGAGAGAAGAATGAGGTCAGAGTATCAGACTTTGTGGGATATAATTGGTGTGAGTAGCTATGAACAATTGAGTGGTCGGATTCTTCTGTATTCGACTTGGAAATTCATACTTGTTTTGTTCTTGTTAACTTGTTGTCGTGTAAAAAATTGTTTTGTTCAATAGATTGAAAATCTATTTATATCATAGCTGTTTATGCTAAAATTCTCATCAGCAAAAACAACCAATGATTTGTCAAAAGATCTGGACTAAAATCCTTATCTTACATTTTGTTACACTATATCTCCTTAATATTCAAATCATGAGATAGGGGAATTGAGAACAATTGATAAAAATTAAGTAGTATTGAAACATTCAAGCACATCAATCATGAAGGAAGTTAAAGAATAACAATTCATCAAATCGGACATTCTGTTAGAATTATATCTATCATATACAGTTGATTAAACATTCAAATAAACTTATATACAGGAGTTCAAGATCTTTACAAGTATGGAAAAAGGAGTATATATATTCATACATACATCAATAATTTCACACTACATCATTCTATAAATACATACCTAATAGCTTTACTTTAATTCCAGTATTTTTCCTTAGTCTTTTTTCCTTCCAATTTTCCTGACCCCCCTTCCTGGTGAATGGATTTCTCTATTTATAGGTCGTTCGGTGGGTCCTTCTTTTTTACCTCTCTGTCTATCCTTTATGCTTGATGAGTCACGTTTTCCCGGTCTTGTCTGTCAATTTATTGGTTATCGTTCAACTGTACTGCTTTGGTCTGATACCTCTTGTCCCGTTACTTCCTTACGTTCTCTTTATTTTACGATTATCTTTATATCAGGATGATCATGCGGCTGACAGGCAGCTTCATGCTTATGCATTGTCATGCTTTTGCCTTTTTGGCCCGTAACCTTGTTCTATTGACACGTGCTCTTCGTACTTTATGAGTCATCTTCTTCCCGATCCTTGGTGTCAGTTATGCAGCTAAAGTTACTTAACTAATTAGTGTTGTTACTTTCCCGATCCATATGTATTTATTACTTCAGCTTTCCCGTACCATTCGCATTTAATGCTTCTTACTTCGATCAGAACACTAATACTTTCCCGATCCTACGTGTCGATCCCTCACTAATACTTTCTGTCTTTTACATCTGTCATCCACTCGAACTTTTATAAGGCTTTGATTGTGTGTTTCTTGCTCTTCTATAAATCTCTGCTTCTTTCCCTAATCGTTTGACATGTGTCATCTTGACTTTTATTCCCTAACAACTTGCCCCTTTTTTCTTATTTTTTCAAAAATTTTAACGGTTGATCCAAAGTTTTGAAAAAATAGAAGAATAATAATTACTATCCATCTTTTCCACATCTGTCATAACTTTTTTTCGCACATTATCCCGGGTTTTCTGCTAGCAGTAACTTCTATTGTCACGTTCGTGTCAGTTACCATTTTTCGAGAAAATCAAATTTCTGCCTCGATCAACGCTTTTTCAGTTTTTGATGGTTCGCTTACTCTTCCCTTTAAATAATATTTAGCCTCTTTTACTTCTGTTTTTTCCTCTTAAAGTTGCAACTTTTTATCTTCCTTAAACTTTTCAAGTATTCTCACTATCTCATTATTATTCCCTCATTCTTCAACGACTCAGGAACTTTTTGTATTAATCCTATTTGCACTTTTCTCGGTCAAGAATCTGTTCCTCTTCCTCCTTATGTAAGTGATTCTCTGATTCTCAGGTATCCATTTTGTTTTGGTTATTTATCATGATGAATTTTGGCTTAATGATTCAAGGATGATTGAAATTGATGATATTGGTTATGTCCCCTTTTTTGACTGTTTATGATTTTTCTTCCCTAGTTGCTTCTTTTTATGAACTTGAATTTTTTGATTCCTTATACATTGATTCTTCCCTGTCTTTTTCACAGATAAAAAATATCTTTTTACTATGTCTTCAAGAACTCAAAATACTGCTCCTATGGTTGATTCTCACTACGATGATCAGCAACAAGTAAGGAGATCCTCTCGGAGTAATGCAACTAGATATGCCGCAACTCGGCATACTCGTAATCCAGCTTCTGACCCTTCTACAACCGCTAATCTTGCCCCCAAGAGTAAGCGGGGACACGCCAGTTGTAGCTACAAATCAATAAATATTGAAGAATTCAAAGAAAAACACCATCTTGAAGGATTCAAAGTTTCTTTGCATGGTGGAGACAAAGATGTAATGACCCTGGGAGCGGTCGATAAATTCAAATATTTATTCAGTAGTTTACTGATCTCTGCTGGTGCGTTAGAGGCTGGGTTTCGTCCTCCCCTATATCAGCGGGATCATCCCTATCAGTTCGAGGTTCTAGCATCCCGCTGCAATGCTCCTCACGGTTTATCTCGGTCTGTTATCCAGTATAACGGAAATTGGTGGCGGATACGTGATGAATGAAGCCTCCGGAGCAAAGGAGGAACTAATCTTACATGTTATACTCCAGACATTACAGAGCAACAACATTATACAGTTGAGAATTTTCACACTACTTATGCGGATAGTGTTTCCGTAAGGAATTTTGTGAAGTGGAGCGTTAGTCCTCTTCGCAAGTGCAGTTCGGGATTCCCCTTGTTGCATGAAATTGACGATATGAAGCTTAAGTATGTTCCGATAAGTAGAGATGAGTTTCCCTCAAAAGAAAGAACCTGATTGGATCATGACTTCAAGTGGTACCGGACTCCACTAGTGATCGAAGGTCCTTGGGTATTCGGTCATATTTCCAAGGATGAAATTCAAGATATTCGTGGGCGTTTCCCCAATTACTGTCCCTGGAAATCAAATTTCGGTGATTACAAATTTAATTAGAGATTCTCTCATCCAGTGCAGCAGCATTGGGGGGGCAGCATTCGAAGAAGATAACAGAACTTCAGTTTCAAGATCTTACGCTGAGGGTGCGGACCAGGCTATATCGGGACAGCCCGATGCTATTGCGGGACGGTCCGCTGAAGCTTCTGGTCAAGTTGCATCGGGAGAGTCTGATACTATTACGGGTCATCCCGATGCTGCTGCGAGTCAGGTCATATCGACATAGCCCGTTGTTGGCTTCGAAGCTTCTCCCATTAAGGCTACACCTATAAATTTTTATCTGTCCTTGTCTCCACTTCCCTTCGACTTTGAGGTTGAAGTGGTCGCTCCCGAAGAGGGTAATGAAAATCAACCAACTCCCATCGATTCCAATGTGGAGGGAGATGTTGGAGCAGGAGATGCTTGTGATCAGAATATTAAGAATGTCGCTCCTAGCACCTCAGCAACAGAAATTCCAACCTCACATCCCGAAGAGGATATTCTCACAGCCGTCTGCGAGGCAAGTGCGCCTATTATTACAACAGCTAGAGTTGCTGAGTGCCTGCCTTTCGGGATACTATCAACAGTTTTTCCCCGTCCTGATGCCGATGCGTCTGATGGTGAGCCTTCAGACTTGCAAGGATTCACCTCACAGGTTGATAAAGGCAAGAGGGTGATAGAGGGATTAAATCTCTTGGGCGATGAAAATGAAGCCTAAAATGGTTCTTATCAAAGGGGCTCCTGACTACTGCAGCTTGTCTGGAGATATGGAAATCCGATAGTGGTTCCATGTCGAGGCTGCGAAGTTCACTGGGAACTATCCCCCTTGAAGAAACAAAGGAATCTTGGGAAGAAAATGAACTCAGTGATCAGGCATTCCCGTTGAACCCTCCTTCCTCTTTAAACTAAGCTCTAGTTTTTGCAGAGGGTCCATTGTATTCATATCCACAACAAGCTCTAGTTCAGGTATTGATGTTTACTAGAACTTTTGATTCGTTACATCTTTTCTTCCCATACTCATGACTTTAATTTCACAGCTTAAGCATAGCTGCGATTACTTGTTTGCTACATTCAAGTTCTACAAAGCTCGGGCTATTATGATGGAGTCCGTATATAAGAATGAAGTTGGGAAAGTGCAGCGGGAAAATGACAATTTACAGCAGCAGAATGATAAACTCCAACAAGAAAACAACAATCTTCAACAACAAAATAACAATCTTCAACAACAGTTACAAAATCTTCAGAATCAAGGTTTAGTTCCTTACCCCCCTTCATAATTAAGTTTTTTTTTTTTTTTTGAAGATGCATATTTTGAAATTACTTCATGGGACTAGCGAGGGATTCAGAACTCATATTTAGGATGGAGTGTAGGATGACCCAGTTGAATGACCATGCAAGAGAAGTTAATAGGGAAATGGTAGTTGTTAGAGCAGAGTTAGCGCGACTGTCCGATAGTCTTGATTTGACCACTTGGAGACACAATAGAGCTGAATCAAAACATCAGCAGGCTCTGAAAACTTTAGCTTTTAAAGAAACAGAGTTTAAATCCCTCGCTGGAGGTATATTCTTGGGTTATATGTTTTTGTATATAAAATTTCTTATAGTATTTAACACTGGCTTTGTTCGTTAGGCCTTGAAAAGAAACTTAATGAAGCAATTGCCCGGGCTGTGAAGGCGGAAAAGGATCTTGCTATTGCAAATGGGAAAATTGAAAGTTTCAATAAACAGACGGAAAAGCATTCTTCTAAAGTGCAAGCATTGCGGGGCGAAATCACTCTTTACGCAACCAGATCTAGGGATGCTCAGTCCCGTATTAATGTATTGTCCAGCAAAATTACAGCATGCGAAAACATGCTTATGGATGAAAAAGCAAAGAACGACGATCTATCAAAAGAGTTGAGTGTTGAGAAAGATCAGAGGTCCCGCTTGGATGAGCAAGTAAAAGATTGTCAACAGAAAATTCAAGAACTTCAATTAGATATTGAATATGGATGCGCTTATACAACGTGGTTTAGACAAGATGCAAAAGCAAAAATTGCAATGTCATTCAACAATGCCTTGGATCGTGCACAAGCTGACAACACTATACTCAATAGTCGGGCTTCTATTCCGAAGGTTCCTCCGCAGCCATCCAGATGCAACATTCCCGATCCTTAATGTTATCCGATTTTCTTATGTTTAACTGGTATTCCGCTAGGTTGATTCATATCTTGTAACTTAGAATTTGGTACTTTAACTTGCAACTTTGAGTTGGAATCTAACTTTTGTAGTTTTTTGAACAATGTTATTCATGCACAAAAAATGACATATTTGTATGATATCATTCGGTTAATCAAATTGTTTCATGAGTACATTGCATCGAAGTATTTATACCTCAAAACATGTAATTCGAGAACCCAACACATACGAGTCTCACTTGGACCAGGAGTAAGCTACAAGGTGGTCCCAATGGTACCCTGAAAAAGAAAATGATAACCATTGATTATCTCATTAGGTATCCCTTCTTTATAAGAATCTCGCACTTATGGAAATTCTTTAAGGGCTTATACTTACCTAAATTTTTATCTGCTTGAGTTACGATTGTTTCGCTAATCGCCAGCGTCCTCCAGAATAAGATGTTCTAGGAGTAATTAATATTTTCATGTCAGGCATCTCTTTATTAGGAAATCCCATTGTCAAATGTATTATTAATCAAGGATTTTCAAGAGAAGGTGCATTATTTATGCTTTACCAAACATGAATGCAATGTACTTTCGTAATTGCATTATTGATAAAGGATAATATAGCTTTAAATATTGTGCGTTCCATGGGTGTTGCAAAACTTCACCATGCATGTTTTGCAGATAATAAGATCCTTGTCCTGTTGGTGCTTGTATTGTGTACGGACCATCCCAAGTTGGTGCTAACTTGCCTGTATTTTTGTCCCGATGGTACTCCGAAATCTGACGTAAGACATATTGTCCTTGAAAAAAGTTTCGTAACTTGACTTTCTTATGGTAGTCCTGTGCCAAATTTCCTTGGTAATTTTCCATCTTCTGGAGTGCCACCTCTCTTTTTTCTTCCAAGTCATCTAGTTTTTGTAACATTAAATCTGAATTTAGATTTTTCTCCCATGCTTCTGTTATAGTTGTAGGCAAAATGACTTCTGTTCGTATAACCGCTTTCGTTCCATAAGTGAGTAGGAACGGTGATTATCCAGTGGATTCTTTTCTTGTGGTGCGGTATGCCCATAATGTGTTATGAAGTTGTTCACACCATTGTTTGTAGTGTCCATCCAACGTTTTCTTTAAATTTGTTGCAATTGTTTTATTTGTGGCTTCGGCCTGTCCGTTACTCTGGGGATAAAATGGTGTGGACTTATGTTTCTGAATGTTGAAAGCTTCAAATAGCATATCAATATTTTTTCCTTAGAATTTTTTTCCGTTATCAGAAACTATGGCTGCCGGAATCCCAAATCTACAGATGATATTTTCAAATAAGAATGTGAACACATCCGAATCCTTGATTCGAGCTAATGCTTTGGATTCTACCCACTTAGTAAAGTAATCAGTGGCCACAATTAAGTATTTCCTCTTCTTGGTTCCCTCCACCAACGGACCTATAATATCCACCCCCCATTTCGCAAACGGCCATGGACTGAGTACGGAATTAAGTTCTGTAGTAGGTGTTTTGATTCTTTTTACGTAACGTTGGCAGTCTTCGCACCTTCGTACCATGTTTCCCGAATCCTTGAGCATGGATATCCAATAATAACCTTGCATTTTGGCTTTCAATGTGAGTGAGCGTCTTCCACTGTGATTTCCTGCATCTCCATAATGTATTTCTTTGAGTATGCGTAATCCCTCCTTATGTGACAGACATCGAAATAATGGTCCTAAAAAGGACTTGCGGTATAAGATTCCATCCCGCAACTGGTAATTCTTAGATTTCAGATGAATTTTCCTTGCTTCTTTAGAATTGGTGGGCAATGTTCTATCTTGTAAAAATTGATGAATTGGTATTCTCCAATATTGTTCATTTAACTCATCATCTACTTGTTGAGGCGTAGGTACAATGTTTTGTATTGCCGGATCATCAATGTCTTTGGTTACACATTCTTCTATGTTGTCTGCTGTCTTTAACTTTATGGATGGTTCATATATTTGTCCGACTTTTATGGTTGTAACATCGGGATCTCTTATCATTGATGAAATGAATGCTAGTGCGTCAGCATGTCGATTCTTGTCTCGGGACAGATGCCGAAAAACTATATTTGGAATGTGATTTGCTAGAGTTTGCACAAGATTTTTGTACTCTGTTAAATCTTCGTCGAGTGTTTGGTATCTTAATTCGACCTGTCGAATTATCAACTGTGAATCGCTTGTGAGCCGGACATTGCTGATTCCTAACTCAATGATGAGTTTGAGAGCATGAACCACGGCTTCATATTCTACTATATTATTTGTATGCTCATCAAACTCAAGTCGAAATGAATGTATCATTCGTTCACCCATGGGTGCAGTAATTACAATGCCAATTCCCGCACCTTCTTTATTTCGGGACCCATCAACAAAGACTTCCCACCTTTGAGAATTTGCAGAGCTCAAAATATCTTGTGGATCCTCTTCCTCACATCCTGGCAATCCTTGGATTTCATAGTCTTCTTCAGTCTGGAAGTCCGCAAGGAAGTCAGCTAAAACTTGGGATTTTTGTGCACTTTGCAACTCAAAAATGATGTTGAATTGTTCCATCTGTGCATTCCATTTTGCGATCCTTCCAACTTTCCCAGTGTTCTTCAATACTGATTCTAATGGTGCGTTGCTCGGGACACACACGTAATGTGTGAAAAAGTAGGTACGTAATTTTTGGGTAGCAAAAACTAATGACAAAATGAGTTGCTCAATTTTGGTGTAATTTATTTCTGCTGAATTCATGGTCTTGCTAATGTAATATACAGGTTTCTCCATTTTTTTCATTTGTACGCACCAACACTGCACTTATGCATCCTCCGCTGCCGCAATGTACAAAGTCAATATTTCTCCAGGTTCTGGCTTCTGCAACGCTGGAAATGTGGCAAGATGCATCTTTATGTTTTGGAAAGCTTGATCACATTTTTCATTCCAGTCAAAATTATTTTTCTTTTTGAGTATATCGAAAAATGGGTTTGCATTTTTCTGAGGATCGGGCAATGAACCTACTGAGAGCAGCCAAACATAATGCTCTTTGGGGATGGTATGTTCGTTATTACTTGAATTTTTGCGGGATCAACTTCAATTCCATTCTTTGTAACCAAATATCCCAAGAAACGTCCCGATGTCACACCAAAAATGCATTTTTCTGGATTGACTGTCATTTTATATTTCCGCAATGCACCAAATATTTCAGTGAGATCTTGTAGATGATTCGCAGATAATTTACTCTTTACTAGCATGTCGTCAACATAGACTTCTAAAATTCGCCCAATCCAAGGTTTGAATATTGCGTCAACCAGGCGTTGATATGTTGCTCCTGCATTTCGTAATCCAAATGGCATCCTGGTATAACAATACAACCCCCGCGGGGTGAAGAATGCAATATGTTCTTGATCCATCTCTGCAAGTGCAATCTGGTTGTATCCCGATTGCTCGTCCATAAATAACAATGCCTCATGGCCTTGCACGACATCCACTAGCTGATCGATATTGGGAAGTGGATAACTATCCTTTGGGCATGCCTTGTTTAAATTGGTGAAGTTTATACAAATTCTTACTCCACCGTTCTTCTTTGGAACGATCACCATGTTGGAAATCCATGTCGGGTATCATACCTCACGAATGAATCCTGCATTTAAGAGCTTTGTTAATTCTTTTTCCACAGGATTGTGATATTCTGGAGCGACCTTGCGTATCCGCTGCCGAAATGGTATTGCATCGGGTCGTATTCGTAATTCATGTTGTACAATACTTGGGGTCAATCCCCGGCATGTCCTCTATTTTCCATGCGAATACATCCACAAAATCATGAAGAAGCTTGATCAAATGTTGCTCTGTATCGACCTTCATCAGTGTTCCAATTCGCACCTGCTTGGGAAATTCTGTAGTGCCAATATTTACAATTTCGATTTCTTCTACAGAAGTAAAAACAGGTTTGGGAACTCCGATAGATGTTGGAGTCCCTTTTAATTGCTACGATGGTGGTCCTTCAGATTGCTGGTTTGATGAATTTCCTTGACTTTTCCTGCTCTCCCCTATTTCATTTGTAATTTTTGGTCTGATACTCTGTTTTAAGTATCGGTCTCTTTCCTCTTCCTTTACTTTTGCCTTGCGGTCTTTCCTCTTATCCCGCTGATGTTGTTCCCGCTCCTCATTCATCCGTACTTCCGCTTGAATACAGAATTTAGCATCATCTTGATCTTCTCTTATCTTCATTTCTCCTCGCGGTGTTGGGAACCGCAAGTATTGGTGATAAGTTGAGATTACACCTTTCAACTGGTGTACCCATCGTCTTCCGATAATTGCATTGTATGGGGACGGAGCATCCACAACACTAAACCTTATCAGAATGTTTATCGGTCCAGCAGAGACTTCCAAATCAATTTCTCCCTTTGGTCTTGAAGCTATTCCGTTGAATCCATAGATTACATAATGAGATGGAGTTAACTGATCTTCATCGAGCCCCATTTTGCGAAATGTATCATAAAACATGACATTCAAAGAACTTCCCCCATCCAGAAGATTTTTTTTTGACATTCCATCCGGACATCGGCAAAGTGAGGACCAAAGGGTCATTATGCATTTCGATTTCTTGGTTAGATAATTTTCTTATCAATTTTTGGTTTTCTGTCGATGATTTTTCTAGGGTTAGTAATAATCTGATTTTTATGATTAAAAACTTCAACAATTTTGTTTCAATTCATCAATTAGGAAATAGGAAGCAGTTAATTGTTAATATAAAACCAATTCATGATTACCGTAGATGATTTTGTTTAACTTATTTCTATGTGAACTGATTTTAATTTTTTCTATATAACTCATCTTGTTTTTAGGTTTTTGATATGTTTTTGTATTCAATTTGATGAGCATTCAACTTGTAGTGTTTTTTGTAAACTGATTTCAACTGATTTCGATTGATGTTTGTGAACAAATTTTTGTTTCATTATTTAAAGCATGATGAATCCAGTTTCACCCTGTGTTTGTCATCCTGTGTTGTTGTATAGAAAATCTGTTGAATACTTATGTTGAATATTGTTGTCATTGAGAACATATTATTGTTAATATGTTTGTTGTAGATGGATCCTGATTACCAAATTGTTTGTGTTGTTATGTACTCTACGGACTCGTGTTCATACAAGGTTAGTATGACGTCAACGGTCGATGAACTGAAGTTGTATGTGTGTTTGTGTTGGAAAAAGATATCACCAGCATCAATTCAATTTATATTTTTGATGGTGGTGAGGGACAGAAAATGGTTGTTGATAGTGATTTTAAGCTTCAATCGGTGATATCATTTTGTTACGTTAAGAGTTTGAGTTTGTTGGAGTTTGAACTTGGGTTTGTCAGTGAAAAACCTTTGATGATGGAGTTGTTGTTAGCTGAAAAAGCAAGACAACAAATGTCTATTGTTCCTACTTCTCATCATGGTTGTCGTCCCAATAACGAACGCGCATTTAATGGAAAACTTATGGTCAAAAAAACTTGTAAAGGGGATGAATGGGAATTTATTATAAAAGGTGTCATCCAAGAGTTTTGGGGAGGACGGGTAGAAGCTCGGGTTGTTGTTCAAAAGTATAATCATTATTTTGGTCACAATATCAAGGTTCTTAAGAGTGATGATACACAATATATGGTTGAGTGCTTTTATAAGGAGGAATTTCAATGCAAATGGAGGTTTCATGCATCGACGAAGACTTCAAGTTTGAAGAAACACTTTATCCTTCCAGACTATAATGGAGACAATACGTTTTTTGCCGGTTATAAAGATGAAACCAATAGTGTTCCCATTACACGCGAGTTAGTTAAGAATTTGGTAATTGGCCAACTCAAACAAAATCCAAACAAGAAACCACGTGATATTATAGCTGATTTGAAGAGTGATTATGGGTTAACATTGAGTTACGATCAAGCGCATGCCAGAAAAGAAGTATGTTTGAAGAAGTTATATGGTGATAATACCAAGGGATACACTGATTGGTATGGTGGTGTGATGCTGTGAAGAGAACAAATGAAGGAAGTCGAGCTGGTTTAGTCTTGGAAGGAAACCAATTCAAGAGTTTGTTCTTAGATTTTGAGGCTTGCATATTTGGCTTCGAATTTTGTCGTCCGGTGTTGTTCTTAGATGGAACTTTTTTGACGGGAAAGTTTAGGGGATGCCTTATGGCGGCTACTGGGAAAAATGCAAATACTGGTATGTCTTCTCTTATAGATATATTTGATAAAAATTTATTTTATTATTGAAGTCAGATTGCATCCTCACAAATTGTATTTTTCTGTCAGTTTCTGTCAGTATTTTTTCACAGGATACAACCAGTTACATCCTGTGTATATAACTTTGTTTTTTTTATATTTTTACAGGATGCAACCAGTTACATCTTGTGTTTATCACCCTGACTTTTTCCGCTTGATGATTTTTTTGGTGTGTGTGTTTTGTTTTGTTTTTGTAGGAATCTTCCCTTTAGCATACGGTATTGTTTCAAGCGAGGATGTCGAAAACTGGGCGTTGGTTCTTGGAGAAGCTAAAGTCTATTTTGGGTCCTTTTCCATTAACTTTCATTTCAGATCATCACAATTGTTTGGTCTTCGGTATTCTCGTTGTATTTCCTACTTCTTATCATGGTTACTGTTATCATCACTTGAAAAACAATGTCCGTACTCAGATTAAGAAAAAGAAAGAAGAATATGGTATTACAATGAACTTGTTTACTCAATGTTTTTATTCGTCAACTCTTGAATGTTTTCATGATGGTATGAATAAGTTGAAAGAAATGGGATATGAGGTTTTCACCGCTACTTGAGTGCTCTTTCCGTGGAGAGTTGGTCCACAACACATTTTAAAGGATGTTGATACGGAGACATGTGTTCAAATGTCGCAGAATCCTTTAATGCTTGGATTAGGGAGGAGAAAAGTATGCCTATTGCAACATTAGTCGACCACATTCGAGTCAAGATAATGGTGCAGATGAGTTCAAGGAAGGTTGAATGGTCAAAGTATTCTGGATATTTGTGTCCCAATCTTGAGAAAGAAGTTGAGAAGTCAATTCGTGCCGACAATACTTGGAGAATAAGCAAGTCTGGTGAACTTGAGTTTGAAGTACACTCCTCCGATCATACTCATGTTGTTAATCTTAACAAGTGGTACTGCAAAGCTGTCAGCGTTGGTTTACTGATCAGTTCCCTTATGCTCACACTATCATGTGTATGGCTTCAGCAAAGCTTTGCGTCTATGATTTCATTAATCCTTTTTCAGTATTGGGTTCTTCCAGGCTGCATATGATCATTCAATCAAACCAATTCCAAATCATGACAAGCCTTCAACTTTTGCTGAAGAAAAACTTATCCACCCACCAGATGTTGTTGGCAAAGTAGGAAGACCAAAGAAAAAGAGGATTCCTAGCACCGGTTCGGGTTTCACGAGATCTATTACGCGCGGTAACTGTCATACAAAAGCAAGGCATAACAAGACGACGTGTCCTCATCCTCCCGCCAAAACGCAGTGCCTTATTCTCCCTCCTTAATAGCATCTTCTTCCACTGATTCTTCTGGACAATTTATGATTCTTGGTATTATTCATTCTCTGAAACTTCTTGTTGCATATTAGACTCATTCTTTTTACAACTGGTATTTGTCTGGACAAATCTATTTTTATCATTGTTTGGGATTTTTATATTTTGTTTGAACAATTACAGTGACTAGTTTATCTTAATGTGTTTTTTGGGTTGTTCAATTGGAGATGCTCTTCAATTCAGGTACAACACAGATTAAACCTTGAGTGAAATTCATGAACAACACAGATTAAACCTGGATGAAACAGGTTTCATCCTGTATAATCTTAAAAGAACAGATTTTTTGCTTGGATAAAACTGGTTTCATCCTGACATAAAAACCATGCGCTTGACAAAAATGTTATTTTGCTTGGACGAAACCAGTTTTATCCTGCATATTCTGACAAAATTACTTAAAATTATCAATAAATAACAATTCAAGTAA
The DNA here is from genome assembly GCA_023531435.1 of Papaver californicum. Classification (NCBI taxonomy): domain Eukaryota; kingdom Viridiplantae; phylum Streptophyta; class Magnoliopsida; order Ranunculales; family Papaveraceae; genus Papaver; species Papaver californicum. The sequence continues at coordinate 2,688,375 of JAJJMC010007665.1, forward strand.
AAGTTTTCATATTAATTGAACTACAATTAGGATATATACATTCATATATAAAATCCAAGGTTCATATTAATTGATCTGCAACTAAACTACATTAATAGCACTTTACATAAAAAACTTAAACTTAAACTTAAACTTCTTTACGATCTTTAGACGAAACCATATTCTTTACAAAAACCGTCTTAGTTCTCTTCCAACTTCCAACAACTTCTTTTATCACTGAGTATTTCATACACGAGGTCTACTCGCTTTGTGCTCATCTTTTCCCTTAGAGTTTCATCGTCTTCAAAAGCGAAACCATCTTTCATCGCCCACTCCATGAAGTAAATAACATACATTCGAGAGTCAGGACTACAAAACCAAGTCTTTCATTTAGTTTTATGTTTAATAAATGAAAAAAAATGTACAATAAAAAATGCTACAGTGTGAATGACTTACCTTTTGCCCTGTTATGGACAGTTCTCTACGGTAATGAATTCGGTATCATCCATGTTTTTATCATATAGTTTGCTAAGAACTTGGTTCGCTCCTCTTATTATTACTTTTACATCTTCCAGACAACCATTTATGTAGTATCGAGAAGAGAATTGTAGTGTGTCCAAGAAACGTCATGGAAGTCAAACTGAAGCAAGGTAAAATGGTCTTTATATTCAGGCTTCGATGCAACTTCACAGTGGTGGTTCATCGGGATCAACAAGTCATGGAAATCTTTGATGTTAGCATTCTGCAATTTCTGCAATTCATTATCTATCAACTTTGTAGCCATTTTTTCATATTCCATGAAGACATAAAACTGAAAACAAATTAAGTGCATTATTTAATTCAATCATTTTTACCAAAAAAATTAATGAAAAATAATAAATCAAATGAATCAAATGTTTTTGTATGTTACCCATGCAAGTGTGCTCAGAAATGCGGTCATAATGAATCCATCGCACTTATTGTTAGGTTGAAACAATTCCCTCCATTTCATAATCTTGAACTCGATTATACTGTTCGGCACGGAATGATTTAACATCATCTCTTGGATGTATTTACCCATAATAGAGATTACAAACTTACCACCTCTATTGTAATTCCAAATACAGTCTTTGCATTACTGATCACTCATAGAATTACAACAGTTAAAAAATAGGATGAAACTGGTTTCATCCAAGTTTAACAGTTTGGTATAAACAAAAACCATACTAAAATGAATCCAGTTTCATCCTAAACAATAATGTAAAAACAAATTATCAAAACAAAAAACTGTTGTGCATACCTTAAATTTCCAGATTTGTATAACTCTTTGATTAACTTTCTTCGGTCGCTTTGTTTTCACTCAAGAATTTTTTTCACAACTTGTTATTCTTATCTAACTTTTTTAACTTATCACTTTTTTTTTTCATCGTTCCTAACATAATCTGAACCAAGGTTTTTCCTCTTTCTTGTATACTGATACACATTCTTTACGTTTCTCTCAATCGACCCAAGTTCAGTCATAACTGCTAGAGGTTGTGCTTCAATAACTACATCTGTGTTCACAACTTCGGGAATTTTATTGGGTGCATCAACGTTTTGAGGAACATCACCTTTTATATCTCCATTCATCTCTTGAGTGATTTTAAGATTGAAGAAATCTGGAGGTGGTGTATGAACAATAATTTAAAGAGAAGGTGAAGCTTGTGGAGATTCTGATTGCGACTTGTGTTGTCCTTCCAATACTTCCACTTCATTTTGCAAGTCTAAGAATATTTTATCCTTAGCCTCTAATTCAACTTTCAAGTTAGAGACAATCTTATCTTTCTCTTCTAATTCATTCTTCAAGTTGGAGATGTTTTCTTCATGGTTGTTTTCTGCCTCATTAAACAAACATAATTGTCTTTCCTCTTCAGTCCAACTACCAACAAAGTCAATCATCTGCAACCATGTGGACAACATTTTTGATTTTCATATTCAAGATGCATCTGGTTTTATCCAGTACTTACACATGATGTAAATAGTTTCATATAGTGATTACAGAAATATTACATAGGATGTAACAAGTTTCATCTAGTGATTACAAAAATATTATGGCTTCATATTATAGATTTACCTGATCTTTTGAAAGATTTTTCAGCATTGCCTCGACATCAGAAGACACTTGATACATGTTCCATCTTGCAAACCTAGGTAAGTTATTACTTTTGTTTTTTTTTCCAATACCTTTAATATGTTCAAACATCCAATACTGCAACAATAAAAAGAACAAGATGAATCTGTTTAGTTTTATGCTTGTTGTATTGAAGATAACGAATGTTAAAAAATAAAATAAAAAATCATAGAAACTCACCAACAGATAGAAGCTACAACCATTTACGGAGTAAGGTGTCTTATGTACTTCTGCAACGCTTTCCATAAGATGCTCATGGATGAGATCCGACCATGAGATTCTATTGATGATATCAATTGACTTCACACAATTTAAGTACTTGTAATTATATACATGCCACCAGTGTTTGTGAAGAAAATTGTACAAATCATGTACAAAAACAAAAGGATCACCAACTCTTCTTCTTTGCCTTCTTCTTTGATAACAACCTTGATTCCTTTAACAATGTCCTTTTTCTCCAATTTTTCTCCACTTTTATTTGCATCCTCCTTCTTGAAGTACTTTATGTAAAATTCATAAGTTTTCAGGCTAGGGTCCTCCTTTGGCCCATAAAGTGCCTTAGCTTCTTTACTCATACGTATTCTCTTCATTGCAAAGGTAACATCAAGTGAGTTAGGATCCGTCTTCAAAATTCGATCACCAATATTAAATGAGTTGTTTGATTCATAACTCATTATGATGTAATATAATGACTTTGGAGCTTTGCTACATTCAACCTTGCCCATTTTTCCTTCTTTGATCACATTCGTAAAACTCCAAAACTCAATTTTCCTTAATGCACCCTCTTGTTTCTCTGTGATTTCCAATGAACCCATTAAATCCATAATTGGTTTCATACTTGACCGAAAGGTTTTCTTCCTTTCCTTTCTCTCCAAATGATCTTCTTCATTACTTTCGCCAACCACATTTACATCGTGTTTTTTCTTGGTTCTTAATTCACCTTTACTCTTGCTTTTGCTTCCTACAACAAGATGAAACTAGTTACATCCTATCAAAAATAATTTTATATCTAATATTAAACATAGATGAAACTTGTTTCATCCTAGTTTATCCTAACAATTATGCATCATCATTAACTCAAAACAGATGATCAATAACAATTTAAACATAAAGAAATGATGAAGTGGTACCTTTAATTGAGGAGGCCATTGTGTCCTACCAATTTATCTAAACTGTTAAAACCAAAAAAAAAAAACTAGTTGTTAGTTCAAGTTATAATCAATTAAGAGAATGCAACTGGGTTACTGTCAAGGGGCACACAAAATCATAAACTAGAACACAAACAAGAAGAAATTGAATTCATACAGGAAACCAGTTATATATCTACTACGACATCTTGAATTCATTACAATCACATCTGCCAACAAAGTAACCAAAGGAAACCAAATTCATACTGCATATAAAATCGTTCTAACTAAACTTAGATGAATCCAGTTTCTTCCTATTAATTCTAACTAAACTTTGATAAATTGCATATTTCAGATTAAACCACATTTAACATACTCTTTCTGAACTGCACACTATGCTTATTGAAAGCAGTTTCATCCTACTTTAAACCTGCATATAAAACAATTTACACTAACATTCTCCAATATATACTCAACAATCACAGCATAAACACCAAATTTCATCCAACTTACAACACCAGTTTCATACACACCGATATCACAACAACAACAAATCCATCTCAACAGAAATAACTGGATGAACTTGGTTTCATCCTAGTTTATACTAACATTCACCAATATCTACTCTATACAGCATACACACCAATTTCACATTTACAAAACTTTGCCCAGATTTTGATTAAACCTAGATGGATGATTCCAGTTCCATCCAAGTTCAAATGGGTAATGTGTAAAATTGCCCTAAAATTGAGCATGTGATTAGATTAGGTAGCATCAAAGAAAACCTAAAATCAAAGAAGCAAATGAAACCAATTTCAATCATAAAAAAAAGCAAAGAAAACCTAAAATTAGTAGATAGAAATAGTAATTACCTTTTTCGTAGTGGTGATTAAGAGTAGAATTAAATGGGTTTTTTGTTGTTGGTGGTGATAGAAACATTTGGTTGAGTCGTGTTGGTGTTGATTGATGTAGATGAAACTGACTAGGGTTTTGGTGTGGTGGTGGTGCTGCTGGTGGTGAATGTGGATGGAACAGAGACTTGATGGTATCTGGTGGTGGTGGTGGTGGTGAAGAAACTATGATGTCGATGCTGGAGAGGGTGGGAGAAGTTTCTTGAGAGAAATTTTTAGAGAAGAGAAGGTGGAGAAAGTTTGGGAGGAAGTGGAGAAGACGGGAGAAGAGAAGGTGGAGAAGACGGGAGAAGAGAGGGTGGAAGAAGTTTCTGGAGAAGATGGGAGAAACTGATTTTGTGGGGTATAAATTCTAAAGGGTATTATAGTCAGTTTTTTGGAAACTTATTCCGTCCATTTCACCCATAGTAATATCTTAACCGTCTATTTCAACCAGATTTTAAAGGTTTCTGGGCAATAGGCCCATTTTCTCTATCTGATAGTGTGTAAATTTAGTTGGATTGCACTTTGTGATACTTCTTTTATGAAATTTGAATTTTTTGTTCTTGGTCAATTTATTTGTATGAAATACTTGATTTGTAGACGTTAGCCTTAAAAGAGAAGGAAGAAGAAGAAACTGGTGGTGGAAAGGGTGTAGAAGAGGTGTATTTATTATATAACTCTAATAATGCCCAACACTTTTTATTTTTATTTTTTGAATGATTTCATTCTAGCTAGATGTTAGATAGATCTATTTATAACCGTCTGGTCAAATTGGTTAGGTCACATATTTTTTTTAAAATCACATGCTAACGCTGAGTTAACGTCGTTATGCAATTAATAATTATTTTGGTAACAATTTGATTTGACAGTCTTTATAAATCATATGCCTTCCATAGATTGATTTCGTAGTGACCTATTCAAATATCTTAAAACTAAAGTTGAATTCGCTTAATTTGAACCCTAGGGCTTGGACATATGAGAATCTTGTTCCGTCATCGCAGCTGCGAAAGAAGAGCGACGAGCTCCAAACGAAGAACTCCTGTCGAGGGACGGCTTTCTTAACACTACTTGGCTAAATAGCTCTCCAGGTACCATCCCTTGATATTTGAAATGTTTAATACAAAAATCTAATAACTCTAATGATATATTTATATAACTCTAATGTCCATTTTTTTTTTATCTTTTTAATGATTTTATTTTAGTCGTTGAATCAATCTATTTCTAACCGCCCAAACAAATTGGTTGGGTTACATGTTTTTCTAAAATTAATCATGTGCTAATGGTGAGTTATTGTCATTGAGTAATTTATAATTATTAATTAAAATTAATTATCTTGGTAACATCTTGTTAGCTCAATGACGGGTTTATCTATCATCCCTTAATGTTTAGAATGTTGAGTACCAAAGTCGGGGTTGGTCATTTGTTGGATATCATATTCATTGATTAAATAACCCTTTTTATTTATACTTTGGATGAGGTTTTTTTGTATGTTTCGGTTATAATTTGGAGTTTTTATTGCCATTGCCATTGTTGTTGTTTTTTCTTTTGCATCCTGAGAGCTCAGCTAATTATTTAGATTGTTTTAATGAATAAAGCAAACTTCGGTTAATTATCCAAACTAATAAATTTACGAATACTCCGGTCATTACAGGGCTTTATGACTATAAGAAAGTGACTTGTTTGGGATGAGCTAAGTTAACATCGTTAAGTTTGGGTGGAACATCCATATTTTCCGGTATAGGTTTCGGATGCAAACTTGATTAGTTTAGCGATGGGTCTGTAATCCAATTTTTTGGATGCAGTTAACCAAAATGATACTATGAGAAAAATAAAAGATATTGTGGCCACTTATGTATGTGAGATTTATATATATTAACGAAACTAGTCCATGTATTTGTGGTGGGAGATATAATAATTTCTAGTATTTTTCCGTCACTTAGACGTGTGGTCATTTTTATCATTGTTTTGAACGGAAAAGAAAAAAAAAAGAAAGAGGAGACCATATTTTCTTTATTCGGGTAACAAAAACAAATTTCATGCCGTTATTTTTATCTCAACCAGTTCTCGACAACTAGAGATGAATTTAGTGATTATTTTTAAAAGGTTTTATTGGAAGTGTAACTAGAGTGTAACTTCCTCTTTTATCTGTTTATGTAACTGGAGTGTAAGAACACTAAATATTCTCCTATATATATGAATAGTTCTGTTTGTTTCTAGGTTAACTAGAAACTTCCTAAAGAGAACCCTAGTTCCATTTTCCTTCAGGTTTGTAAGATCAGATTGATCGATAAAATTTGAAAGTTCGTTCCTCGGGTGGCATATTGAGAAGTCGGAGTTGCTTAAGTGGGTCAAAACTTAACCCGTTGGAAGTAAAAAAAATCCGATTTATCACAGTTGGTATTGGATTTAGGTCCAAATCTATTTAGGACCGTGGACTGTGAATTTGGGACTCTTTTTCATAAGATGCGAGTACTGGTAACCCTCTTAACTCATGAGTTTGGTTTTAAATTCCAGGTCGAATTTTCTTAAAGGGGGTAATGGTGTAATACACGTACTTTTCGGTATCCGTTTTAGATGCAAATCCATATTCCAAAATTTTGGATATACTTAACTAAATGAATATCAAGAAATAAAATTTATTGTCTTGGAGTTATAAGATTTTTTTTTAAGCTATCAGCGGAAAGCAAGGCCATTTTACTTCAGTCTACTTCAATCAAGACTATTGATAGGATTTCAGAATACCATAAATATAATAACCGTAATTGCACGGTGTTTACAATACAAACAACAACAAGTATGGGTCGAACCCACAGGAAGTGGAAAAATACTGCAATCAATATTCTTAATAAACTAACCAAAAACAATATTTTTGGATTTTTAGAATTATGAATGAAATAATAAAAAAAACTAAACTAATAAAACAACTAAGCAGAGAGAGTCGGTAACCAGGGTTTTTAGTATCCACCACTATTTCTATTTAATTAATGAAGTGATACATAACTCTTGAATATTTATCTATTGTTTGTTCTATCAATATCACCTATTATATGTATTAGAGTCGCAAATATCACTGGGACGCCCTAAGCATGGCGCATCACAAACTCTAAGTCTCAGCATACACCATCAAATTGCGTTAGCGAGAAAATTATACGAAACTAATTATAGGTTCACAAATAATACCTGGCTATTCTAAGCATACCCCATCAAAGGATTTAACCCAAGCGTGAAATATCGAATAAGTAGATAAATATATTTGCAATCTTATTAATTATGCGCAAAGGTTACTGTATGGTACAAAATCGGTGAAACAACAACTAATTTTATCATTAAATCAATTAACAAAATCATGGAACTAATTTATTCAAATCATAATAATCTGTATCAAATAATTCGATTTAATTGATCTAAAACTTTTAGTGGTTTCAACATAAACCCTAGTTACACAAATCAATTAACAAGACATGGCTATGGGTTTCTCAAAACCCATAAAATTAAATATCAAAATAGAGAAAGAAAATTAAACCGATGTTATAGCGAGAACGGCGGATTCCGGACGTCTTCTCCGTCCGGTATCTCCCTCTTTACTTCGCTCTCCTTACCAAACCCCCGTCCTTTTTTTTTTTTTTTTTTTTTTTTTTTTTTTTTTCTGTTTATACCTTTTTTTAATGCCACGTCTATACTCCCTCTCTCTGCTTGGTCCCCACTAGCCAAATCTCTATACGCTTTCCAACTTCTTTTTCTACCTTTTCATTCTTTACACAATTAGCCAACGTCCACTTCTCACCAAAACACTTCCATCCGGCCAAGTATACTCTTCCGTTTGACCAAAGTTTTTGTTTTCTTTTCACGTTCTTTCATCCACCAAACAGAGCCAAATCCCAGTCTAGCCTTAACTAATGTCCGACCAGCTCCTTTTAACCTTGTCCAGCGTGTTATTTGGGTTTTATGTGTATCAACCTAATAAAAGCAAAAACAATAATATTAGTGTAATAATAAATAATAACAAATATAAATTAGTTGATAAAAATGGATAAATTAAATATCCATCAACTATGTTATCCTTTCTCAGGCTGGTAAGCTAGTGAGTCAGATGGACCATCAATAATTGGGATAAATCCTTATTTCTCTCATGACGAGCCTATACCTTTCACTGATCTGAGTAAGATCTAGATTTTGAAGCCGAAAACCAAAAAGAGTTAGTCGATTCTTTGTTCCTTGATCCAATCTGGATCGAAAGAAGGAATGCACTAATCAATTAATGTTTGAAAACTTTTATCAAGGGCATAGATGAATAATTCATACTTCTCTGAATTCCTCAAACTGTGTGAAATATCCTAAACCTTCATTTGAACAAGGACGGAAGGAGTAGTATTTTTCCGTGACTTAGACACGTGTTATTCTTCATGCTTATTCTAAACGGTAAATAAAGAAAAGGAAAGAGCAGACGATATTTACTTTATCATGAAAACCACAACAACTTCATGCTAAGTTCTTCTTATTTTCTCGAAGGAAATGTTATTCTTCATACTTGTTTTTTCAAAGGGTTTGGAAGATCAAAGTGGTCGGTAAAATTTTGAAAATCTGGTTCCTCAAAAACATTTTGAAGAAGAGTGACTTAAGGGAGTAATAAGAGAGGCCATGACTGAGAGAGGAGGCGGAGGAAGAAAACTAATTTAATTAGAGATGAAAAGTTTTAAGATTACTCAAGAGACTTTGGGTAATCAAGAGTTGTTGAAGATTTTGGAGAAGGGATGGGGAGGTGGGGAGGTGTTAGATTCTGGATTGCTATACTGAGTGAGCTGGTGGAGTAGGTGATATTTATTCTGAAACTTTTCCATAAGGGGAAGAACAAGGAGTTAAGGTATGAGAAAGCTGATGTAGATAATATTTTTGTGCTTAAATTCCAATCAAATAAAGGAGGGAATATTTAAGGATTTCCAGGCTCAAAGTTGGTGAACATGATAAGGGAGTGAACTTATGTATTCCGACATGGGACAATAAAAGTTGTTGGTCGATTTGAGCAGAGGTTTTGGATGTATTATTGGAAAAGTCAGGGTTGAAGAAGACGGTGCAGGAAGTTCCAAAGGAATCTGATTTTCCTAATAAAAATTGAGTTGTTAAATCGAGTTTAAGGAGGAATGGAATAATAATAATGACAAAGGAGATAAACTGGAACCAGGTTGCAGTATGAATTAAGAAAAACATGGGGATTTCGAGGTTTGTAGAGATTGAGGTTCTAACAGAATTAAAGGGGTTGGTTCAGTTGAGGGAAGAGGAATAGACGAAGATATAGAAGCCACTGAAGTGGAAGTTTAAAGGTGTTTGGTTTTCTTTTTCGTTCGTGTGTGTATGTGGTGGTGGTGGGGTGGGGGTGGGGTGAGAAGGGTGGGGTGGGGTGAGAGGCGACGTTGAATGGAGGAAAGCGGAGGAAGTGAATAAGGTGGAGAAAGTGAGTAGAGATGGACCATTTTTTGAACTGAGCAAAGTGTATGAGACACTGAAATGGCTGAATTCAGGGGTTTACATAAATCCAGATAAAGCTCGATTGTCATAGAAATAATTGGGAATGAGCTATCTCTTGGAGAGTTTTCAAAGATTGCTATTGAAACTCTAAAGTTGAAAGGGTTTTCTTAGGATAGCTGTTACTGGTAATATTAGCCAGCTTCCGGTAGTGTTGGTATCGGAGGTGGAGGAAGAGGTAGAGCTCGGTTGTCATAGAAAGAATTGGGAATAAGCTATCTCTTGGAGAGTTTTCAAAGATTGCTATTGAAACTCTAAAGTTGCAAGGGTTTCATTTTTCTTAGGATAATTTGTACTGGTAATATTAGCCAACTCCCGGTGGCGTTGGTATCGGAGGTGGAGGAGGAGAAAGTGGTGATGACGGTGGAGTGGGATCCAAACTATGAGGAGAAAATTCAGCTAGATTATCGCAAAGAGGTGGAAAATTTTGATAGTTCACTTAAGAATATTTTCAAAATTCAAAATGCTGTTGATTTTGGAATATTGGCGCGAAATAAGGAGCTGATAATGGAGAGTCCATCGAGGGTTGACTCAGTCGGGAGTAAACAGGTATAAGACGAGGCAGATAGTAACGTGGCTGGTGACGTGGAAGGAGGAAAGGTTAAATAGGCCTATATGAAGAAAGCTGTTTCAAATCCAAGACATGAGTCGGGTCAACTGGATATTTGAGCATAAATTGAATAATGAGAGTGTGAGCTCAAAAACTAAATTTTTGGAACAATCTCTAGATGAAGAAAAATCCGAGAAGGATGATAGATTGAGGGATGATATAGGTCAACTGGTGGAAGGTTATAAGGAAATAGAAGAGGTGAGTCTTCTTTATGACATAGAAAATAGAGTGGTGATGAAGTTGGGGGATGTTCAATTATCGTCATACAGAGTGTATGGAAAAGGTAATGAAAGCAACTGAATTAATGTTACTTCACTTTTGTTCGTATACAGGATTTTGTATTGGTGATGAAAAGGTTCTTAAGAAAGTGGTATTGAAGCAAGGTATAAAATATGAAGAAAGATTTAGGAAAGCTAATACAGAGAAGAATGTGGAAACAACAAAAAAAGATTGATGGTGTTTGAAAGTCATAATTAGCTCTGGTGGATGTGGGTGTTGTAGAGCCTTTGCAGATAGTGCAAAATATATGGCAAAGATCAAAATATGTTAATAGATCTTAAGTTGTTAAGTTGGAATATTCGTGGGCTCAATGCGTTTGAAAAAATGACAGCGCTAAAGAATTTAAATTTTACACAGAAATGCGATGTATGTATGGTGCAGGAGACGAAAATAATGCAGGTGAATCGGTGGTTTGTAAAGCAATTGTGGTATGATGATGATTTTGATTGGTTGTATTTTCCATCAGTGGGTAGTAGCGGTAGACTGTTAACTATTTGGAATATGAATAAATTGGTTAAGGAGGATATGAGAATGGGTTACAACAGTATTACTAACAATTTTGTTTCTAAGACAAATGATGCGAAGTGGGTTGTTTGTAACTTATATTCTCCTTGTGGTTACCATGAAAGGGAGGATTTTTGGGCGGATTTGGGCATTGGATTCTCACCAATGTTTGCGTTACTCAAGCCGACATTCTCGCTTTCGCTTCGTCCACACCTGCTCGCGCGGGTGCTTTTCTCTAAGGCGGAACGCTCCCCAAAGAGACAAGGAACTGGTGGAATGTTTTGTTATGTTATGCAGGAAATGTGAACGCTGTAAGTTCAAATGAGGAGAGGAATAAAGGGGAAAATAATGTTAGAAATAATTCATTTCTGAAAAATTTCATTTTGGATTTGGAGCTGGTAGATCTGCCTCTGGTTGGTGGTGCTTTTACTTGGTCGGACACGCAACTTAACCCTCTGCTCTGCAGGTTAGATAAACTTATTCTTAGTGTTGATATGGATTTATTATTTCCGGATTTTGTCAAAATTGCATTAACTAGAATTACTTCGGACCATAAGCCTATTATGCTAATGACTAAACCTGGCATTAAGTACAAGCCTTATTTCAAATTTGAGAATGGTTGGTTGCTTCATGGTGATTTCTTGAATAAGGTGGAGGAATGGTGGGGGATAACGAATTATAGCGGTCAAGCTGGTTTCATTTTCTTCAAAAAGTTACATAATCTAAAGTACTTTCTGAAGAATCGGAGTAAGGAGGAATTCGTTTATGTGAAGAAGGTAAAAATTGATTTGACTGAGAAGATTTAAATATTAGATCAAACGGAGGAAACTCACGTTTTGACGAAGGCTCAATTTGAAGATGGAATGAATTGTTTAATGAAATTGAAGAAGATTGATGTTATGGAAGCTAGGAAGTGGAAGGAAAGAGCAAAACAGAATGACTTCAAATGAGGGGGATTGAAATTCATCTTATTTTCATAAGATAACTAATTCAAAAAAGAAGAGGAATACTATTGCTAAACTTGAGATTGATGGTGTCGAATGTTTCGATCAAGATAACGTTAATGTGGAGATAAAGAATTATTATGGAAGTTCGTTCGAAGAACATAATGATGTTGCATCCTCTTTGATAATTTGCAGTTTTCTAATTTAGACGAAGACGAAAAAATGGAGATGGAAAAGGAGTTTACTGAAGAAGAGTTGTATGATGTTATTAAACGTTTTGGTGCAAACAAATCACCTGGCCTGATGGGTTCTCTATGGAGTTTTATAAGAGTTGTTGGCATATTATCAAGGTTGATTTCATGAAGTTAATGGAGGAGTTCTTTAGATTTAGATCATGTGACTGTAGGTTGAATGTGCCTTTCATTACTTTGGTTCCTAAGAAGGAAGATTCATGTACTCCTAAGAACTTTTAACCCCTGAGTATGTTAGGCAATGCTTATAAAATTTTGTCAAAAGTGTTGGCTAACATGCTCAAGCTGGTGATGGGAAGATTGGTATTTGATAGTCAATGGGTTTTTATCAAGGATAAACAAATTTTGGATGAAGTGTTAATTGCTGGAGAATGCATTGTTAACAGATTGAAGGATAAGAAGCCGAGAGTATTGTTTAAGATAAATATGGAGAATGCTTTTGATAATGTGAGGTGGAATACATTGTTCATAATCTTGGAGAAGCATGGATTTAACAGAAAATGGATTTCTTGGATAAGGTGGTGTATTACTTCTTCTCATATTGTTGTGTTGGTGAATGGAAGCTCAACAGATAAATTTAAACCATCTAAATTAGCGGGAAGTTCCTTAAACACCTTTGCCTTCTTTGAAATATCATGAACGGTTCCTGTTGGTTGAGCGCCTTTTTCAAAGAAATAGAGAATAGCGGGAACGTTCAGAGACATAGAGATTCATTGTCTCCTTTACTGTTTTTGATGGTGGTTGAAGTATTGTCTAAGTTGATCAATGATTGCTGTGTGTAGGGGCCAATTGCATGGATTCCAGGTGGCTAATACTGGAATTATGGTTTCTCATCTGTAATTTGTAGATGATACTCTAACTTTTGTGGATGCAAATGTAAATGAGATTAAGAAACTTATTCTTATTCTTACTACTTTTGAGTTATTGACAAGAATGAAGTTAAATTTGGAAAAGAGATCTATGATCAATGTTAACGTGGATGAGGTGGTGTGTTGTTTGGCTTTGGAGTTGGGGTGCAAGGTTAAAAAATTGCCTTGTAAGTATCTGGGGTTTACCTTTAGGTACTACCGTAAGATGTGCTTCGATTTGGGATGATGTGATTAAAAGGGTAGAGGTGGAATTAGCAACTTGGAAGAAGACTTTTTTGTTGAAAGCTGGGAGGTTGGTGCTTATTAGAAGTTGTTTGCCAATCCTTCCAATATTTATTATCATTGATTCATATATCTGCTAGTGTGGAGTTGAAACTGACTAGACTGATGAGGGTTTTCTTGTGGGACTCTAATGAAATTAAAAGAAAGATTTGTTGGGTATCTTGGGACAAAATATGTAAACCTATGCGTAAAGGAGGTTTGCGTGTGAAGAATCTTAGGTACACTAGTAGAACTTTAAAGGAAAAACGGTTATGGAGATATGCCAAACAGAGGTATGCACCGTGGAGAAGAATTGTTCAAGAAAAGATGAATAATAAGATGGGTTATGTTGTTCACACCAGTTTTCAAATGAAGAATGGGAAATCAATTAGATTTTTCTTGGTGACTTCACTGTTAAGAAGTGTTATGATCTGCAAATGAGGGAAGAAGCTAGCTGTGATTTTGAGATGTATTTGTGGAAGAAGAATATACCTCCTAAGGTGAGTTTCATGACTTGGGCTTATTTCCATAATTTTTTACCTACAAGGAGCATGTTAAAACATAAAGGGGTGAATATGCAAAATAATATATGTGTATTATGTCATAAAAATAAGGAGACAGCTAATCATATTTTTATCTGTTGTCAATATGCTTTTGAGGTATGATCTTTTTTTTTAAAGTCATTTAAAGTAGATTGGGTAACACCTAATACAATAAAGAGTTGTTTTGAATCTTGGAAGATGAATAATTTGAAAGGCAGGAATAGAAAAGTCTGGTGGAAGATTATTTATGCGGTTTTATAGCACTTATAAAATGAAAGAAATAGGAGAATCTTTGATGGTAAGGCAACATAAGTTCTTAAACTTACTTTGTTGATTAGGCAGACTATTATTTATGGTCTTTTGATAAGGATCTCTTTAAGGGTTATACTTTGAATCAAGTTCTTTTTAACTGGGAGATGATTCTTCATATGTAATGTTGTGATGTTGCATCATTTATTTTATAATGGTTCTTGAAACAGCTTTTTCTTTAAAAAATAAATAAATAAATTAAAGTCGGAGCTTAATAAATGGGTTGAACCCAACCTGTTAGATATAAAAAATTTCTGATCCGTCAAATACTCGTATTGGGTCTCAAATATGAACACCGAAAGTCCACATAGGTGATGGGTCTCATTTGAGAGCGCAGAGGCCAGAGAGGCAGCGCGCAAAAGTTTGAAGGGTAAAAAAGTAAAATCAGGATACCTTATATACCCTAGAGAAAAGATTTAAGTTCGAACTAGGGTTTATATTTTTTCATTAAGCCGTCTTTGTTATTCTAGGGTTTCTCCGCATTTTATCGATCCAACTTGCAGAAGACGGCAAGGAACTCCATTAGGTAGAATCCTCTACTCAGATCTATTGTTCAGTGTCTTCTAATCCGTCGTTTATTAGATTTCAGTTTGGATTTCTGCAGATATTCATAATAAAGCATCTTTTTCGTTTCAAATCGTGCGTACTTTGAACATTAATTTTGTATTTTAGGGTTTAATATTGTGCATAGTGTCTGCTATAATAGATATCATGAGTTTCGAACTAGTTTTGTTCTGCTACATGGGCTCATGATTCAGAAAATGCTTATTGTATCATATGGATCTTATATTCTTGTATTGTTTGCATTTTCAACAGTGATATTAGAACCCAAGGTCATCCTCCTTATAAGAATACTAGTTTTTGTTTATTTTTGCTCTTACAGTAGGGCTTTGGTTATAATATTTTTATATAATCTCCTATGTTTTTATGTAATTACAGTGAACTTGAGAATTGAAATATGGCGACCGTAGCTATGATGAAACCCGGAGCTGGAAAGGTTGGTTTTGAAGAGCCACAAGAACAAATGCACCGTATTAGGATCACTCTTTCATCCAAGAATGTAAAGAATCTTGAGAAAGGTTTGTCAATTTAATGATTTGTGTAATAGACTTACTTTTTGTTATCTAGTTGAAGGGCGTGGCTAATTTATTGAACTTGTCATGTTAACAGTTTGTACCGATCTTGTGACTGGAGCTAAGAACAAGAGGTTGAAAGTTAAGGGACCTGTGAGGATGCCAACAAAAACTCTGCACATCACCACCAGGAAGACCCCCTGTGGGGAAGGTAAATTTTAATACCCTACCCTTTTTATTAGTAGGTCAGACTTGTATCTATATCATTTGAAAGGTTCAGAAGGTGTACTATGTTATATTGAGTATTTGGAGAAGCATGACTAGTTTAAATATCAGGTCAATTTGTTATTTCAGGATCATTTGTCACTGTTGATTCTCTTTTTTTTTTTTACTAAAGTTGCTAATTATTTGATGACACTTGGACGCTTAATAATTTTTCGTGTCTATGTAGCTTACTCTGTATTTATGATGTGTGAATGCATTTGGTTCTTTAGTGTCACACTCTTTGTTTTGGGCATATAAACAAACAGTGTTTCGGCATCCACAATTCATATTATTACTTTTATCTTGGGATATAATGATTTTATCTGTTAAGCAATCAAAGTTTTACATTAATTTTAGGTCTTTCCAGAGCAGAGAACTTTGACGTACAAGGTTTTTTTATAACTCAAAACTTGCTTTATCTTTTTTCACTTGATATAGAAACAGTCGCACATTGATATTAAGCTTTAGAGACCCAAAAACTGTATACAGACAGTATGTTGCTTGTAGAGGTTTACCTGTTATATTCTGAAAGAAAAAGGGTAGAATTGTTTAATTCAAAGTCACATTTGCTGTCAATTTTCTATGCTATAGTGTTGTGGTCTCATTGTAATATATTGTCAAAATATCTATACTGCCATTACTTTTTCCTGGATGAATGGTTGTTTGAAGCCACACTTTTATGAATTTCATTTGTGAGGGTGGCTGTTAATGAAACTTGTTCAAGGACCGGACATTGATTTTTTTTTCTTGGTTTACCCTTAGTGAACTGGTGTCAACACACTTTCATTTTTCATATCTGATGTAGACATGATTTCACACAGAATTAAAGTACATGAGTATTTATGGCACAGATTTGGCAGGTTGCTTAAGTTTACAGTTTTTATATTTTATCTCAACTGTGTATGCTTGCATTGTTCTTTGAGATGGTTGTTTTACCAAATCATTATACACCTTGATTAATTTCCTTGTGGTTATTTGCAGGTACCAACACCTGGGATCGTTTTGAACTCCGTGTGCATAAGAGAGTTATCGATCTTGTCAGTTCATCCGAGGTTGTGAAACAGATCACTTCGATCACTATTGAACCCGGTGTTGAGGTTGAGGTTACCATTGCTGACCCATGAAGCATCTAGTAAATGGTTGTTTGCAGAATCTCCCTTTTATTTTTGTTTCTCTAAGTTTTTCTGTATCTTGAAGGGGGACAAGAATGGTTAGTGAGTTTTAAAATGAGGATTAGCATCTAAGTTGCTTTCACTATTAGAAAGAGTGTTTCTTCTTCTTTGTCTAAACCATGTAGGGATTTAATCACTTAAGTTATCTACAGCCATCTGTTTTGATCACTGTTGTCTACTTTTGTTTCTCTTTTTGGGCGTGTAATTGTCGGATTGAACTTAATTCAATACACCTTAGTTGACTACTTAGATGTTTAGTTTATTTTTATTGTATCCTGCATGACCATTCCAACTGTTAAAAATTGTGGCCTAGTAGCTCATTAATGACAAACTACAACGCCCTTTATTTTTTACAATGCGCCTGTAAAACCTTGTTCTCAATCCTGTCTGCTTAACGATGGGACTTGATGGAAATCAATGTTTGCTCATACTTGTATAGGTTAAGTTGACGGGGTGAGAACCATTGGTTTTCCTTGGTACACCCCGAACCAATGCTTGGGATCGGTGTTTTGGCTAAATTATTTTCTGCTAGTGATACAGACGGTACAGTGCGTTCTGTTGGAGACTTGCAGGTGACACTTGTCGAGCCAAGTGCGAAGCAAATTCACAGATCCAAAAGAGCTGTGTAAGTGTAACGCGGTCGCACCGACAAAATAAACAATTCATTCATCATCTCATCAATCCACCAGTACTCAGTACTTGCTGCTTAACCGACAAAGACCCACTAAACCATTTTAGCCTCCTTAGTCCTTCCTCAAAGATGCATCGATTGGATCTTCATCATCTGATGATCTTTTGGGCCCAACCAGATCTAATCAAAGACTAATATAATTCTATTCAATAGATTAATCAACCGTCAAGATTTTCTCTTCTAACATATATAACCGTATCTCTGGACCCACAATTCCCCCATCATTTACTTACACCCCACCCCCATTCTACGAATCTCTTCCCCCCGCTCTAAAATCAGAGAGAGCACCAAAATTCATAAAAAACTGAGATTCAATTCAAGAAATTGACAATGGCAGCAGAGGATAATCATGTGAATTCCGGATCTGAATCAACAAATGGAACGGCACCAAGAAAGATAGCTCTAATCACAGGTATTACAGGTCAAGATGGATCATACTTGACAGAATTTCTTTTAGAAAAAGGTTATGAAGTACATGGTTTAATTAGAAGATCATCAAATTTCAATACTCAGAGAATCAATCACATTTACATAGACCCGCATAATCATTCAAAAGCATTAATGAAACTTCATTATGCTGATCTAACTGATGCATCATCTCTTCGTCGTTGGATTGATGAAATCCATCCAGATGAAGTTTATAATCTTGCTGCACAATCACATGTTGCTGTTTCTTTTGAAATCCCTGATTTTACTGCTGATGTTGTTGCTACTGGTGCTTTACGTCTGTTAGAAGCTGTTAGATCTCATATTGCTACTACTGGTAGATCTCATATTAAGTATTATCAAGCTGGATCTTCTGAAATGTTTGGTGCTACACCACCACCACAAGCTGAAAATACACCATTTCATCCTAGATCTCCTTATGCTGTTTCTAAAGTTGCTGCTCATTGGTATACTGTTAACTATAGAGAAGCTTATGGGATTTATGCTTGTAATGGGATTTTGTTTAATCATGAGTCGCCTCGTCGTGGTGAGAATTTTGTAACCAGGAAGATAACTAGGGCTGTAGGGAGGATTAAAGTCGGGTTACAGAGTAAATTGTTTTTGGGTAATTTACAAGCTTCAAGAGATTGGGGTTTTGCTGGTGATTATGTTGAAGCAATGTGGTTAATGTTGCAACAAGAGAAACCTGATGATTATGTTGTTGCAACTGAAGAATCACATTCTGTTGAAGAATTCTTGAAAGTGTCATTCGGATATGTTGGATTGAAATGGGAAGATCATGTGGTTATTGATAAAAGGTATTTTAGACCAGCTGAAGTTGATAATTTGAAAGGTGATTCTAGTAAAGCTAGAAAGGTTCTTGGATGGAAACCTAAAGTTGGTTTCGAACAGTTAGTTAAAATGATGGTTGATGAGGATGTTGAATTGGCTAAAAGAGAGAAAGTTCTTGTTGATGCTGGGTATATGGATGCTCAACAACAGCCTTAGTAAGCTGCTTCTTTTACAATACTAATAATGTCTTTCCTTCTTTTAAGTATTACTGTTGTTAAGTTGTTATTCATTCGGTTCTATAGGTAATTGGTAATGTTCTTCTGTGTTTTTTTGTTTTCTCTTGGGTTGAGTTGGTAATGTCTTGTTGTTTTTGTTTAGTTGGTATGAATTGTTTGATCTTCACAGATCTGATTCATTTATTCTATGAAAATGTTCCACTTTAAGATTACTTACTGTAAATAATTTTGTTCTTAATGTTCATTATCTTCATTTTGTTTGCACACTTCAAATTTTACAGCAATTATATTGTACTTGTGGTAATAGAACTTGAACATATATGTGCAAGTTCCTATTTAACTTGTGGTAGACCTTATTTCGCTGTGTTCAGCCTAATGAAACCAACACTGTAATGGTTGTGGTACTTCGTCTCTAGACTTGAAGATCTTCGGCAACCAAATTGAAATCATTGGGGTGTCTGGTTCTCTATTTCACTTGATCTTGGGATTCTGAACCGGCATCAAAGTTGGAGTGCATTTCATCTATTATGTATGTGATTAACTGACTTACTAGTGCATTCTGATTTTAAGGGTTTGCCGATATAATTTGGTGCGAAACTTAACCCGTTGTTTGTTAGAAAATGTGGAGAATCAACATCTTCTCAGATTTTGGACCTCATCACTCTTTTATCTGGACAATGCTTCATTCTCAAGACTCTTGCATTTGATGTAAATTTTTTAATCTTGTACCACTTCAATGAGCAGTAGATATCGGCTACTGGGGGTTGAAACGGATTAGATCCAGCTTGAATTGTTTCATCTTACCAAAATGGACCAAAAAAGGAGCTGCAAGTTGTAACTGGTACAACTCTATATTGGGAGTTTCCAGCCGTAATCGAGTGTTTTCTTCAGCCTCTTGTCCTCAACGCGCTTTAAAAATCTCTAACAATATACAGATTCAAATACTGTGCTTCTAGTTTTCTTGTAACCAAGGATGGATAGCCTTGCTTCAGTCAGAACTCAGAAGTCTCAGGTCTTCAATTATAGTTCATACACAAGTTCATAATTCATAACTCTGCATTTTCTTTATCTAGGCTCATTGGAGTTACTTCTTCGAACTTTCAAGTTTATGATTCATCTCATGAGAAGCTCGATGGTTATGATACAGTTTACAGTTTACAGTATGAGTCATCTTGTGATTTTTTTTAGAAGCGTAATTTATCTTGTGATGATATTTATGTAAAGACCAATGAAGGAAAAGAAGAAAAACTACAAGTGTGGAATATTGAAAATTGTGGTGCCCATATCCTGTTCTATCCCTACTTTACTATGAGAGGTGCCCATATGGCTTTACTATGAGAGGTGCCCATATGGCTTGTTTGGTGCCCATATCCTCTTTTTAGCCCTTGTTTTCGTTCCTCTCATAACTAAAGTTTTTTTTCTTAACCGAAAGGGTTTCTGAAATTGGAAATTTGGGATCGTCAGAGTTGAGGTAATCTTCTAATTGATTTATGTTACTTGCGCTTGATGTTGTGTATTAGCTAGCCCCTTTGTTAGGCGTGCAGATAAGTTGTTTGTTAGATTCTGTCTGCAAGTCCGAGTGTTAGAATATTTCAAACCTACAGAATTTCTTTTGTTAATGATTCAAAAACAACGCTAAGATAATATTCATTGAGATCCCTTTGGCCCTTTCCCTTTCCCTTTTTTTTAACAGGAATCTCATGGATTTGAATAGAAATAAGTTATTACGTAAGGGATGTCAGAACAACATTGGTGAGGTAGTTGATAGGATTAGCAAATTACCTGAGTCACTTCTTCTGTAAACCTATATGTATCTGCATGTATGTTCTAATCACAATATGAACATACAATAATTAAAGCGGAAGTAATAAAAGAGATTAATTTTATGTACCTCCAGCCATTGGAATTTGAACGCTTAATCCTTGAGTATGCCCCAATTTCTTAGTTGATATGAACTTTGATTCCAAACCCTCCTTCTCACTTTTAGATGGTGTATTAAAATTTTATGAGAGTGAATTTGGTGACCTTAATTCAAATTTTGGCTATCACTTCTGTGATCTCACAATCTTAATGTGCTTACCACATTGTTTCTCTACTTCAACCTTAAACAATTAAAAGGCATCCAAAGCTTCGTCTTTGGAACGAAGTAAGTAAAGATACATATATCGTGAATAATCATCTATGAAGGTGATTACGTATTTCGGATCATTAGCGTTCATGTCTGGACAACAAATGTCAGTGTGTATGATCTCTAATAGGTTTGAATTTCTTTTGGTACCAATTTTGTGTTTGTTAGTTTGCTTTCCCTTAATGCAACCAACACACGTATCAAAATCAGTAAAGTCCAAAGTACCAAGTACCCCATCCTTTACCAATCTCTTAACTCTCTCAATGGAGATATGTCTCAATCTCCGGTGCCACAAAATTGAGGAGTCCTCATTCATAATACATCTTTTTAACCCAGTATTAACATGCATAGAACTATAAGTGATATCATTTTGCAAATAAAGACGATATAAATCATCAGACAAAATACCATAACCAATAACTTCAGAATTTCTGAGATACTAAAACCAGAATTCGAAAAGTTAAAGGAAATTCCTAAAGGTACAAGTCTTGAAACTGAAATCAAGTTTCTAGTGAAACCTGGTACATAAAATATCTTTTCTAAATGCAAAGTAAAACCACTACTTAAAATTAAACTGCATGTCCCAACAACTTCTACATGTGAACTCATCTGACTTCCTGAATAGACGTAGTGTTCACTTCCCATTGGTTTCCTTAGGTTTGTCATACCCTCCAAGGTATTCGAAACATGGATTGTAGTACCAGAGTCAATCCACCATGTATTATGATTAATATTAACCATATTAGATTCATAAACAAACGCTAGAAAATTATCACCCTTTAATTCATGAATGTCACAATTGACATCAGAAATGTTTCCAGTTAAAATTGCTGCAAAGAAAAATATATACATGCTTATAAACAAAAATTTGAGACTTAAACTTAATCATGATTTACCAATGCAAGTCATGCATAAAAATATGAATCTAGTGACATAAAACTTACCTGTGGGCTAAAATCCTACTCAAATTAGATTCATGACTACATGATGAAACTATTAAACCATATTCATTCCTTAATTCATGTGGGTAGATTAAGGAACATAATTCAATATTTCACCCCAATTAATCATACAAATATAATAAAATTTCATGTGGGCATATTTCATCATATTACATATGATTGATTACAAATTTATGTCTAGTTTCCACATGTGATTTCTTAAGAAAATATTAAATAACTAGAGATGCTGTGGCTACTCTCTAATTACCAAAATTATTAAATCACTTGACATTTCTTTAATCTTTATTCATGTACAATCCTAATGGTCATAATATATATATAACTAATAATTATAACCATTGCACATGTCAACAAATAATAATACAACATGAGAAAACAGACATTACAAATGTCTTTAGCACTATATGATTAAACATACATCACTTTTAGCTCTTTTATAGCTCATCTAGATCTGTCTAACATACTGTAAGGAAGAGTTAATCATCATCTGCAAATGTCACTTACATATCATAATTGCAGAACTACTGGATCTACATTAAAATGAGTTGAGGACTACATTTTGGTGAGTTTTCCCTACTACGAATTTACTCTCATAAGTAGTAAATAACATATTCAGATATATTCCTTAACCCCAAACTGATGCACAGTAATATAAAAATTATGGGTTATCAATAGTACCAGTTTGAAATATATGTCTTATAAGAATTTGCTAATTCTTGGTGATGATGACTGAAGTGCAGACGAACATATGAGTCATAGAGGCTTATCACAATTGTACACACCAATATATACTTGATGCTTAGTTAGACATGGAAACTTATCACTATGGGGTTTGGCCGATACCTTAATTTA
Organism: Papaver californicum; assembly: GCA_023531435.1. NCBI lineage: Eukaryota > Viridiplantae > Streptophyta > Magnoliopsida > Ranunculales > Papaveraceae > Papaver > Papaver californicum. The sequence continues at coordinate 2,711,208 of JAJJMC010007665.1, forward strand.
GTTACAGATACTAGTTACAGAACATATACATCCTTAGTTTTTTTTTTTTTTTTAAATTAAATATATTCTGCAAAACTATATTCTCTAATGCCACCCAAACATAACCTTTCAGAAATGCTCACAAAGTCTCACTTATGTATACCAAGTCTCTGTATGTACTAATTAATGTAAACTGGCAATTCAACCGTAAATATTGTCGTCTACTTGATCAAAGACATAATCCCAGCACAAAACTGACATTTGAAGGTAAAGAGTAACGTTACACTTACCCGATTTTCATGAAATTCAACCTGAAAACTCATAAGAACCTACACTACAACATATTAAATTTTCAGCAGGTTCTAACGGCTGGAATTTCCAGACTAAGGTATTCAATAAACCTGATTTCGACATAGTTCTCTACTGACACAGTTTGGTCTAGCAGGGGTTATGGGGTACTAATTGGAGTCCGATCTTCCTGAAATTTTTACAGGAAAATTAAAACAACAGGTATCATATGTATGCTCAGGTATGTACTAGACCCGACATTTCATATGCCGTTGGAGTATTAAGAAGATATCAGAGTAACCCAGGAATCGATCACTGGAAGGCTGCGAAGAAAGTGTTGATGTACCTTAAGGGTACTAAGGATTACATGCTTATGTATATACGGACAAATAATCTTGAAGTGGTAGGCTACTCCGATTCTGTCTTTGGAGGCTGCAATAATTCGCGTAAATCCACATCAGGATACGTGTTCATGCTAGCTGATGGGTCAATATCCTGGAGGAGTTCCAAGCAGACCTTGACGGCCACTTCTACAATGGAGGCTGAATTCGTTTCTTGTTTTGAGGCTACCTCACATGGTGTATGGCTGAAAGGCTTCATATCTGGGCTAAGAGTTGTTGACTATATTAGCCGACCAATAAGAATGTATTGTGACAGTTCAGCTGCTGTCTTTATGGCTAAGAATAATAAGAGTGAAAGTCGAAGTAAACACATCGACATAAAGTATCTAGCCGTAAAAGAACGTGTGCAGGAAAAGAAAGTGATCATTGAACACATTAGCACTTAATCGATGATAGTTGATCCCTTGACTAAAGGCATGCATGTTAAAGGATTCAAGGATCATGTAGTAAGAACGGGACTTGGTCCCATTATGTAATACATTCTTTATGTTTTTCTGAAGCTTTCATTTAGTTGGATTATTTCTCATTTAGAATTATGTACGTACTTACTTTAGTTATCTTGTTGAGAAATATCATTATAGTTTGACCTAGAGTAAACATATGGTTTACTCATTAAGTTAAGTATGAGTGGTGAAAGACTAAATATGTTGTGATACATGGAAGATTAATTCTTACTCTTAAAGAGGATTAGTCGCCATGATCCGTATATGGAGTCTCTCGTGAAATGATCCATTTGCTGGGAAGTTACAACTGATCAAGGTAACCCCTACTATTCTCTCCTATTATTTGAAAACCACCCACTATATCTATCATGCCAACTACTCTATGATGGATAGAGTTAGTTAACATAAGCGATAGATATAGTGGGTGGTTTTCAAATAATGGGAGAGAATAGTGGGGGTTACATTGATCAGTTGTAACTTCCTATCAAATGGATCATATTCTTTTCCCTTAATTTTAGGCCATATGGGAAAAAGTCTAACATTCTCCCACTTGATCCATTTCACGAGAGACTCCGTATACGGATCATGGCGACTAATCCTCTTTAAGAGTAAGATTAATATTTCATGTTTCACAACATATTTAGTCTTTCACCACTCATACTTAACTTAATGAGTAAATCATATGTTTACTGTAGGTCAAACTATAATGATATTTCTCAACAAGATAGGATCAATAAGTTTAAACAAGATCTTTGCTTCAGGATTCAAAACTTCTTTTGCACAAACTCCAACTCCCAGGTTTATGACATTGATTCCCAATCAGGATATAACAAAACCAAGAACTAGCCTAAAGAACTAACTGCTAGCAACTCAAAAATCTCAGACCTCATACACTAAAAAAAGGTCATCAACATTTGAGCGGAACCAAGATACTCAAACTCAAAGAACCTAAATTACTACAATCAAGGAAAAGGTGATTACAGGCTCTGATACCAAATGTAAACCTATATGTATCTACATGTATATTCTAATCACAATATGAACATACAATAAAAGAGATTAATTTTGTGTACCTCCAGCCATTGCAATTTGAAAGCTTAATCCTTGAGTATGCCCCAATTTCTTAGTTGATATGAACTTTGGTTCCAAACCCTCCTTCTCACTTTTAGATGGTGTATTAAAATTTTATGAGAGTGAATTTGGTGACCTTAATTCAAATTTTGGCTATCACTTATGTTAACTAACTCTAGCCATCATAGAATAGTTGGCATGATAGATATAGTGGGTGGTTTTCAAATAATGGGAGAGAATAGTGGGGGTTACCTTGATCAGTTGTAACTTCCCAACAAATGAATCATATTTTTTTCCCCTTAATTTTAGGCCATATAGAAAAAAAGTCTAACATCTTCATCATATCCCCTCTTTCCTTACAATCAAGTATGTTGCTAGAACTTCTGTGTGCTATCTAAAAGATGGACTTACATATGGAAATCTATCCACACCCTTGAGTTTCCGCGTTTTCCGAACTTCCTTTATTGATTAAGATCAGTAAGTATATGGAATTCGTGGATAGAACATTGGATCTTCATGATGCGTCAAATATTCGAAAGTTCTCCCTCGACACAAATAGGCACATGAGTGCATCTCGGGTTCGTTCATGGATTACTACTATCACAAGGCATAAAGCCGAAGAATTCAGACTAAATTTAGATCTACCTTTTCATAGTCCTTTGTCTCTTTTTGCATGTGAATCAATGATTAAATTGGAGCTCATTGCAACCTGTACTATCCATCTTCCTAAAAGTTTCTTTTTCCGAAACTCAAGAGCCTTACACTTCGTAAAATCCGGTTTAGTGATGATTGCTGGAATGAGCAGCACTTTTCTAGTTGCCATGTCCTTGAAAATTTGTCTTTGGATGACTGCACTTGGTTTGGTGTGAGGAATTTCTGTATCTCAACTCCTGCACTAAAACTCTTGAAAATTCACGCCACATGGGATGATGATGGTATACGAGACTGTGCTCTCAAAATCAATGCACCAAATCTAGTGTCATTTTCCTATTTTGGTCGTGTGGCAAAGGAATATGTTCTTTCCAGCTTTCAAAAACTAGATTTCGCAAGAGTTCTCCTTCTTGAATACGGTGTACAAGAAGAGGAAAAGATAGGCTATGGTGCAGCTGTAAGTAATTTTTTTCAAGCGCTTTCACATGTACAACGTCTAGCAATACTTTCTGAAACCCTATAGGTATTTTTTCTTTATGCCCTCTTCAAGTTTTTCTGTATTATATGGTAAATCCTATTCCTCAAACTGATATGCTTATTTTTGTTGCCTTGTGATGAATAGGCTCTCTCCGTTGCAGTCGACTTCGTAAACATCCTACCCAAGTTTCATAATTTGGAGAAGTTGCTCCTGAAACTGGGAGAACCTTCTGATAAATCACTATTTCTACTGCTCAAATCAGCACCTAATTTAACACGGCTCGTATTTGACAATGTAAGTGCACAAAACTTCCGATGTTTATTACACGTCTTAAAGCGCTGGGTCTTGTAACCACATTTATGCCATTTGGTAATTTAGTCTTATGATGTTTGTCTGTTTCTTTGTTTTCTAATCCCAACTCAGTCCCTTCACGACAATGAAGAAGAAGATAGTTGGGCTGGTCATATATCAACAGCAGGATGTTTGTTTCAACACATCCAGTCAGTTCACTTTGTGCATTTTAATGGGGATGCGAGGGAATGAGATGGTTGAAACTTATTTTGAAGAATGCAAAGCTTTGCAGACAATTACTATTAGAAATCTTAACCTCACTGAGAAGCAAAGAAATACTTATGTCGAAATTACCAAGTCTTCCTAAAGCCTCAGATAGATGCGTGTTTGAATTCCTCTAAAACCTGTAATATTTGTATGCAATTTTGATCCTCAATACTTATGTGGAGAATGGAGCAGCGGATTTTGAGTCTCGGATCTTCTCTTATAGTAAACACATTTGCTGTATTATTGACTAAAACAGAAAGCTACAGTCAGTGTTCTCACCTCTAAAACTATAATAAAGAGACGAAGCAAAATTTCGATGTTCTTTAATGTTCTTGAAGTGGATCTCGCAAATGCTGACGCAACTAGCATTTTCAAAAATAAGCCTCAAGAAAAAAAATTTGGGTAAATTATTCCGGTGATTTTGAGGGCCACCTAAAACCAATTTGGGGCCATTAATAAAACAAAATAAAATCGTTATGAAGTAATATCAATACATTCCTTATCCATATATTTTCTATAATTACTAATCTACCCTTGCTTAATTAGTATTAATGATGATTAATTAGTTAATTAATTTGGTTATAGTTAGTGTTAGATGATGAAGTTATAGTTTTGGAATAGGAATTGAGAGTGTTTTAGATTGATTTATTTGAGTTATAGTTTTGTACAATCGGTAGGCTCGTGATTTTTATTCCTACGGATTGTACAAAATTCTCAGTTTTTTTTTTTGGATTTTGATTTCATAATCGGTAGTCTAATGGAGTACTATAACTACCGATTATAGGTGTCGCCCCAAAAATGAATTTCTCAAAACTTATAAAATTTCTAACTCTTCATCTTTCATAATCGGTAGAAATTGAAAATTTATATCTACCGATTAGAGCCAAAATTGAATTAAACTTTAAAATTTTAAACTTTGTAATCGGTAGTTTAAATATCAAAATTTACCTACAGATTATACTGGTTTTTTTGTCCAGGACTTTTCCTACCATAATCGGTAGTAAGTGAACATAAATAACTAACGATTGTGGTTAATCGGTAGCACGGGAAATAAATAACTACCGATTGTGTTTAATCGGTAGTTTATAAACATAATTATCTACCGATTATGCCGATCGTACTTAACATCTAACTTCATAATACTATTTCAACATCCGAAGAAAAACTTGTTCAAATAAACTTACTACATATTGTTTATAAAACTTGTTTAAAAAAACTAAAAACATCCGAAAAAATGAAACAAAACACATCCTAGAAATTCAAAGTGATCAATCTCATTAATCTCATGAAATTCTTCCACTCCTTGTTACTCTCGACTTGGCCCTAGTTTCAACCCGCTTCTTCTTCTTCTCCTTTCCCTAGGATCAGCAACAACTTCATCATCTTAAACTGGACCTATGTACTCTCCAGCTTCATTGTAGTATGGGTTTATGCATGAGAAGTCTTTTTTTCCCTGAAAAAGAGTCGAGGATCAAAATCCAGATCAACCTCTATCCTTCGCTTCATTTCTGCCTCAGATCCTTCATCCGAAGATGAAATATAAACGTACTTGAAGGGATTGTCAGGATCGTTCATCATTTGTGAGAAATTCGGATCATCCAGCATCATTTGATATATTTGTACATCATAAAATCCTTTCGACAAATTGAAAAGAGGACGAGAAAGCAATTCAGCCTTTCGAGCTGGAGAAAGACCTTCATCTTCTTCATCTTCATCCATAACCCTAATGAACATACCAAACATTGATTATTAACTAACTACACAATAACTATTATAAAAATAAACAAAAGCACACAATCGGTAGTTAAAATTATGAAATATCAACCGACTACACAATCGGTAGGGAGTGTTTTCAGTAAATGTCCGATTATATAATCGGTAGATAAAATTATACAATACCTACTGATTGTGCATGATGTTCTTCAGGAATGATGAACTCGAGGCACAATCGGTAGATAAAGTTCTCCAGATTTCTACCGATTATGCGTTGTTTCAGAAAATTATAAAAAAGAATTATCATGATTTCTTCAAAGTAATGACTAAAAACATAAAAGTTGGATGTAACTTACTTTTCCTTTCCCTTCTTTGATTGGGTAGGAACATTTTTTGGTCGGAGGAGAAGTTTATCGGAATCGGTTGACGAAATGATTTCAATGATTTTGGACTCCTCTATCACCATCTTTTCCTTTCCCTTCTTTGATTGTTTAGGTAAACATTTTGGAGCCATTTTCAATGGAGAATGAGAGTGAAGGGAGTAGAAGAATTAGTAGAGGAGAAGAAATGGAAAAGGAGGTTGTTTTAGTTGTGAATAGGTAGAAGAAGAGGTAGAGAAGGAAATGAGAAGAAAAAAAGGCGTGAATAGGTAGAGAAGAAGAAGAATTAGGTTTTGGTTTCTTTTTATAAACCTGGCGTTTTACACTATTATTATATTAATTATTATATTTCATTGTCTTGGAAAATTCCTTTCAGCTTTAGCAGCGTGAACAAACCTTAAACGGGTTGAATCTGTCTATCACCTTAATGATATTGAAATGAGCTTCGTAACGGTAATTTGATCGTTTCCATCGTCGCCATTCCTCGAGAGATCTCGTTATAACTTCATCATTAGTTTCACCCCTCAAACGATATTGATTGACAAGATACGTTAAATTCACAAATGGATCAACTTCTCTACCGATTATGCATGTAGCCCCAAATTGGAAATCGAAAAAATTATCGAAATTCCAACATTTTGAAAATTCATAATATTTTAAGAATTTTTTAACCTACCGATTATGCATGTAGCCCCAAATTGGAAATCGAAAAAAATTATCAAAATTCCAACATTTTGGAAATGCATAATCGGTAATTTAAGAATTTTTTAACCTACCGATTATGCATGTAACCCCAAATTGGAAATCAAAAAAATTATCAAAATTCCAACATTTTGAAAATGCATAATCGGTAGGTTAAGAATTTTTTAAACTACCGATTATAGTCTAAAATGTGTCCAGGAACATGCAGTTCCATTCGTAAGGTTAATCGGTAGATATTTAAACTACCGATTGTGTACACTAACATAATCGGTAAATTGGTATCTACCGATTGTTGATGAATATACTTAATCGGTAGTTGTTGCAAACCATTTATCTACCGATTATAATGTAAAATTTGAACAAAATAACTTGTTAAACCCTTATCTCTTGCAAATCAATTGATAACTCACAAAAAGAACATAAAATCCTTTCAAATGTTAGACAGTTATACACCGGTAATGTTAAACACCAGAAACATATCCATAAGTGAACAACCAAAATCTAATTTCTAGGAGCTTTGGTTTTGGTACGAGGACGACGAGCACCAAGGGCTAACAATCTTTCAGCATCAGCGGCATTGTCTTCAACCTCAGGGACATTTGCTTCAGCATCAGCACTCGATGAACTGCGAGATATTTTGGTCGGCTTTGGTGCTAGACTCTTAGGCTTATTGATAGGCACATTTTTGTGTCTATATTACGCCCGAATATCTGCTTCGATAGTACTCGATTTTACACTTATTATGTCTTTTTATGTCTTTGTAGGTATTTTTGAGAAATAAACATTTGCGGAAAAATTGGCTCGAAAAGTGTTAAAGGCACCCGGGAAAATGGATTAAGGCACCCACACTTTGGATTGGGGGCACCCCAGGATCGGAACGAGTCGAATCGGTCCAACTCATCGGGAACACGGGTTCATCCCGTGAGAAGCTGCTGTGAACGATTTTCACGTAATTTTTGTGTTGATTTGCGATTCTAAGTGTCCCACAAGTTAGAAGATATCCATACAAGACCCACACAACCAATTCTACACGTTTTTAGCCGGAAAAAGTGGCTCCCGGAGTGAATTTGGACGGAAAAAAGGAGTCATTCTTTGATTCGGATTTGGGAGGATTTTGGAGAGTTTTGGAGAGTTCTATTAGGTTTAGAACTCTCCCTAGGGTTTGTAGACCCTATATATATGAAGAGAAGCCGAAGAAATCAGGGGGAGAAGCTCAGAGAAACAAAAAAATTGATCGCCGGAAACTGGGCAGTGATCCGGCGCGGTCCGGCAGCTGTTCTTCATTGCCTGGAGCCGGAGAAGCAGACTCAGCAACACGCGTTAAGTGTTGCTGTTCTGTTGCAGTTCCTGTTGCCTTCCTCTTTCTCTTCCTGTTGCTTATTCCTTTCTGTTACACGCCTGAACCCTGTTCTGTAACATTTATAAATGTCTCTGTTCGGCTGTGTTACATCTATTTCACCATTATAAGCACTTTTTGAGCAATGAAAGGGTATTTTGAGCAAGTTTTCTTCACCATGAGCTAAGTATCTTTACTGGGATGATGGAGGAGGTTTTTCCCTCAATATTATGTGGTAAGTCTAATTTAATTTAATTTCTTTATAATTCTTTACTTATTAAATTCCATAGATTTGAAATAGAAAAACGGTTTTCATTCAGTAGTGGTTTTTTTGTTTGATGGGTCATGCTGGGTTGACAACCTCTGATGTCCCATGCTTGTGATTTACCTCTACTTGTTTACATAAAATCATATTTTGGCAATATTTGAGCTTAACTTATTTAAAAAGAATTACATGATTAATCACATAATTTGTTGGAAATAACTGAGTCCTGATTCCTGGTTTTCTCCATCTTTGATAAAATCATCTCTAGTTTATTTTGCTTTGTTTTATTTAATTAGATTAAGTCTATTATTTTCTAAAATCATTATCTTCACAAGTCTAGTAACGAACTCTTTTTACCACTATTCTAAAACACATCACTTATTCGCAGATTAAGTCTATTATTTTCTCTCTCATCATCTTCTCAATTGATGGAGGCACTCCCGCATTTATGCACCCAGCTATCTTCTTTGAGAAAAATGCAAACCTTTTTTCTGTTTTTAGGCAATAACAATCAAACAATTATTATCTAAAATATTGAGCCGTAATACTAAAATCAAAAGGAAATAACATTAGGTACCAGCCTTTCATAACCAGAGGGTTTGTCTTTGATTATGCAAGTATATTCGGACATCCTGGTGGTCTTTCCTTTATCTTCACGGATCGCATGAAGATGGGAATGCTGCCGGTACCATACCATATAGCGTGGATCTGCCTCATCACCTCAGTTGACAGGTCTCTCCTCGTTGATCATATATTGCATCATGTTGTTCTAATTTTCAGCGGATGGGTTATCAGAGTAAAGTACTGCGATAGAGTCCTTACCACAAGTAGATTTCTCGACGTCCAATTTGAACCTGCCACGCATGTGACTCATAGGTTCTTCTTGGACATAACCGAGTTGATGCATCACCCTAGAGGCATTGTACATGACATATCTGGTGGGATGCCACAAGGGTCCATAGTAGAACGACAACTCAAACCTTCCCGCTATATGACCACTAGCTCGGTCTTCCATGTATGGATCAAAGCATACATCTTTGGACGCCATCGAGTCTAATTTCCTCCTCAAAGATATAAACTCCTGCTCCTTAGACCTTGAATGGTTGTTGTCAAAGATGTATTTTGTTCCTCGGGGTGTTCCTTTCCCCCATGCCGGATTCTCTTTGGCCAACTCGAGGGACGGGAAGTGGTTATAGATTCATGTCTACTGTACATATCAAACCAAGTATGAGAAAATTGATTCTTAAAAGAGGAAAAAATAAATAACAATCAAACCATCAATAGAGTTACCAAAATACCTGTAGTAGGCTCACGTTCCCGGCAATTTAGCTAGTCTATTCCCTGGATGCCTTTCTCAACTCTTCCATCAAGAACGCATGACATGCGGTGTACCACGAATAGTCATGAACTTTGTAGAGAGGATGCAAAAGTCGTAGAAGGTTGGCGTCGACCCGGTTGCCACTAGCATTGGGGAAAATGACACATCCCAAAACACAGAGAAGATATGCAGTGGCTGCAGCATTGACCTGGTTATCGCTAAACTCTGGATTGATCCCTTCTTTAGCCTTGGTGCCTCTGAACATTTTCATCAGTTGAACCATGCTGAACTGTCTGGTTTTGTAAGGAAAGCACCGTTGGAACTCTTCGTCGGATGTCGCTCGATCCCAACCAAGGCACTTCTGAGTGTAAAAATAAAGTTGTTCCCAGCTTAATTGCTTCACATAATCAAACTTCACCGCCGTACCATGGTCAATGAGAATTAGAATCTGCACCACATCATCGGGGGTGATCGTCATCTCTCCCCACGACATGTGGAAGGTATCGGTCTCAGGATACATCCTCTCCATGAAGGCTGATATCGACACTTGGTCGTGATGTAACATTGAATTCTCGGCAGCCGTAGATAACCTCGAGTGCAGTATAATTTGCTGGAACTGTTCATACTCACCTTCTAACGACCAATCTTTCATCTTTGTTGGTGCAGCCGTAGGTTTGAGTAGACGAACCGCATCAGAATGGTCCTAATATACACGACGAATTAAAAAATAATTAGAATAACAATTAACACTTCTACGAATAAAAAGAAAATATCTTAAAAATGGTGTTTTATAATTATTATATCACTTGAATAAATTTCTTTCGCCCAAGAGTCTTTGTACCCAAATAATAGATCTACTCCATCTATTGGGAGGCCAAGGATTTGGCCTTCTTGAATACCCTTCATCTTCAAAGAGTCGGGGACCTTGTGTCCTCCTTTCTTCTTAGCTGGATTATTTGTAGCACTTGGTCCTCCTTCATCATGATATCTATCTTGCGGAACACTTGGTTCTCATTCTTCTTCGTTGCTACTTCTTGGAACACTTGGTTGAGTTCCTTCAGTGATAACAATTCTGCTAGCACTCTTTTGTATTCTTGCACTAGCAGTTACTTTCTTACCCCCTTCATGACGAGGCCCCGAAAGAATTGTATCGTGGGAATGCTTAGATCGCCTTTCCCTTCTTTGATACAAAAGAAAGAACAATTATTTCCAACAAGACACCGTATAATCACTACATAATCGGTAGACAAAGTACATTAAACTCAACCGATTGTTCATAGTCGGTAGTCAAAAAAACAAACTAACTACCGATTGTGCATAATCGGTAGCTCGGGCTCTACATTATCTACCGATTGTGCATAAAAATGGAACAGAAAAGTCTATGGACACACATACAATCGGTAGTTACATAAAAAAATAAACTACCGATTATGTGTAAATTTGGGTCCAGGAATATAATCGGTAGTTAATGACTAAATATAACTACCGATTATGGTCGATGTTTTGAGGAATTACTAACTTTCATAATCGGAAGTTTAACCCTATACGAAACTACCGATTACGCCTAAATTTTGGTCCAGGAAAATAATCGGTAGTTTATGACTAAATATAACTACCGATTATGGTCGATGTTCATGAATCACTAACTTTATAATCGGGATTTAACCCTATACGAAATTACCGATTATGCCTAAATTTTGGTCCAGGAATATAATCGGTAGTTAATGACTAAACATAACTACCGATTGTGCATGATGTTCATGAGCAATGAAGAACACTAACATAATCGGTAGTTAAAAACAAACAAGAAACTACCGATTATGACAAATAACTTAAAACCCCAAATATTCTATTGACGATTTCATTCGATTGAAGCAAAATAAACACAAATAATGGTAAACCCTTACCTTATTGGAGCCATTACAAAGTTCCGGAGAGTCTTACTGTCGGAATCAGTCTCCGTTTCTAGCTCATCATCTTCGTGTTCTTCGTTATGTTCTTCAACGATCTCTCTATTTCTTATTCTCTCGGCAAAATTCGGCCAGTTAGTATTAGAAGGTTGACGGGTTGTTTGCTTCTTTCTTACCATTTTTAGATTGTAATTACGATGATGAATTGGTTTGCGATTATACGATGAATTGGTTTATGATTAATCAGTTTACAATGAATTGGATTGTGCCAAAATCGGTAGTTTGAAAACAAGAGAAGAAAACAGAGAAAACAGAGAGTGATAATCGGTAGAGAAGAAGGTGAGAATGGTTTAGGTTTAGGTTTTTAAACTTTAATTACTGAAAGGGTTAATGGTAATTTTTTAATTACTGAGAGGGTATTTAAGTATTTTTACATACCACTAGGTTATCCCATAGCCACATCTATGCGATGGGTTTAAAATAGTGGCCCCAAATTAGTTTTGGGTGGCCCTCAAAATGACCAGGTAAATTATTAGATTTTCCTCATAGGTCATATCAGAGAGTTTATGGAAAACAGCATGGGGCGGGCTTCTTCCATGATTCTCCAAATTTCCATTAACATCCATTTACACTTATTGAGTTCACAACCAATCGTTTCACACAATTTAAAACAGAAAGCAAAACAGGAAGAGAAGAGGAGAAAGAGGCAATGACTTATAAATAGGGCTGTCAATCCCAATCCGAAATCTGATAGCCGTTTCCGAAAATCCGGGATCCTATAGGATATTATCCGATATAACGGATATCGGATGTCGGAAGCGGATATTTAGTGTTATCGTAACGGAACCGGCTAAGCCAGTATCCGTCGGATATTATCTGATACTGATAACCCACTAAAGTAAAGACTAGTAAAGACTTCTACAGACTACAGTTCTACGGTTCTAACTTCTACCCCTCTTAATCGTTCACTTCTCTTAGTTTTCTAGCTCCCCCTCTTCTTCACTTCAGTGAACAAATTTCTTCACGACCATCTCTCTTAACGGCACCACTTCATCACCACCACTTTCTTATTCCTCTATCGCCACACCACAAGTCCACAACTCACAATAGAAGTACAGAAGCAGAAAAAGAAACCTTACCATCAAATCAAAAATTGTTAATAGATATGTAACTGTATGATATTCTCTCTTTATTGTTCTTTGAATCTTTGATTATGATGGTATGTGCTAGAATGAAACTAGGGTTTTATGAAATCAAAAATATTTGGGTTTTTTTTGCAAATTAGGGTTAATCAAAAATATATATATATTTTTTTGTAATTAGGGTTCTTAGTTTGTCATTTGTTTTAGTGTTATGATTTGATGAATTGGGTTGAATCCCAACAGATGTTCAATTGAAAGGAATTACTAATTGGTCACAGAACTTGGTTCTCTCTGTTTCCAAATGTTTCCTGCTGAATTTGCACATAATAACTGTTAAATGGAAGACTAGTTCCTCGAATTAGTATCGTGTTAAATCATTTGTATGTGAACGAGTTGTATTAGTTATAAATTTCTTCCCAAATATTCCTTCAGGAGTTTGGAAGATAGCTTAGATTTGGTTCAAGACAAGCATGTAAGGGTTTGGGATGTAGCTTAATTTTTGTTTCAAGAACAACCTGATTTAAGGTTGTATTGATTGTTACCAACATAGACAAAACATCAATTCAGTTTGCTTTGTTATACTATAGGCATCAGATAAAGAGTTGGTGTTTCCTCCTCTTATTTTTGTTATACTATAGGCAAAAGAGTTGGTTTCTGAAGTCCTTATAGCCTAATAGGACTTGCCCTTACATTCAGTTTCCTTTGTTATACTATAGGCATCAGATAAAGAGTTGATTAGATATACGCAGGGTACCATTAGCAAATAGAAGCATATTTGGTGAACAATGTTATAACATAATATGTATGCAAATGACTCATCTGTGATCAATAACTATCTGACATAAACTATCATGGAATGATTACTTAATTGAAACTGCGATAAATCCACTTCACAAAGTAACTTCATCATTGCCAACCTGATTATCTTGACTGCTTAATTCGAACACAGCATTTACGACTGAGATTGTAAAACAAGTAGCATTAAGTATTTGACTGAATAGATTCCCTAATCACTTTGTCACACTAGTATTAACCCCGGTTAGGCTGGATATCACCTTGAACCAACAGTTGCAACATTCACGACGGTTAACATCTAGCACTTACACGAAGGCATTGACTGAAGGTTGCTTCTCTTAACATGTCAGGGAGGCAATTTCTCAGTGCCTCACAAGCCCTGCATTTGGAAGTAGAAGAGATCAAAATCACATTTATTAACTGCTGCCTGAAATTTTTGTACAGAAAAATATGGATGGTCTATTGTACGAGAATTACGCCATGGTATTCATCCACAAACAGACCTTGGGTTATCTGAAATCCTAAGGTAGCAGTGAATGATATGTTTGAGAACCAACAATATCAACATAGCCCAAACTAACTATTTTATTATGAACATGAACATGAACATGATTTGGCTAGAGATGTTTGTTTTGTCCTGTCCTGTACATGTTTTGTCTTGTACTTGCTCTGTTTACCGGTGTCTAAAATGTTCTCTTTCTTGCAATTCACTTTGTTTTTGCCGACATACTTAAAGTATACTTAAACTTGCAATTCACTTTATTTTTGCTGTGTATTACTTTCCATCCCTTATATTTTGTTACTTTTGTTTCTTCTACATATTAGGTTGATATGAAATACTTAATGTATAAGCCTGTATTGAACTAACATGTGTGATTTTGTTCAATTCAGGGTGATGTCACAAAGTCAGAGAACATCAAATCAATTGGGTACCTCAACTTCATCAGTTGCATCACATCCACCTTTACAATGAGTCAATGACAATGCTAGTACAAATTTTAGATTCTTTGTGTTTTCTTTTGCTGCAAGAACAATAGAACATGTAATTTATAAAGTGTGATCATTTGTGTGTGTTTTGTATGTGTTTGAACTGAATTGTGAACTTGAAATGCTTAAATGAACTGAAAAATTTGAAGTGAAAAAATAGGTTTATAAGATTTCTATCAGCTATCGGATAATATCCGATATCCGATAAGCTTAACGAAACGAAATCGGATATGAAGTTTAAGATTCCGTCGGAACTTATCGGATATCGGAACTGGCTGAGCCAATATCCGTTTCGTTAGCGTCCGTTGACAACCCTACTTATAACTATCAGAAGTCACAGATAAGACTAAAAAAATTTGGTTTATTACAAACAATCGATACTCTTGAAGCCTTTTCAAACCCCTCCATCTACGGATATAAAACTAAACCTCTTGGACAAAACTTAGAAAAACGTCAAAGCCAAACAAAATATTATCAAACACAAGTAACGTGTGTAAACCAGACAAAATACCTTCATCCTTTGAGCAGGACACAAGATCAGATTCTAATTAATTACATGAAACAACCATATGCAGTTCTCCCCGTATTCACTTTCTCATTCATTACAAATGACATACAACCTTTCCACCGGCTGATGCCTAGGTGACTCTAGTTGGGTATCATCTCACCCACTTCTTTTCTGCAACATAGACATGGTTCAATCAGCACATAATGCAACATTGTTCTATGATAATTTTTGTGGAGAAAAGGAAAGTAGAGAACAGGGTCCGTTGTCATGGCGGGTTCTTAATTTTGAAAAGGAACATCCTATATATGAAGAATAAAATTGTGAACGGATTTTGTTGGACTAATCATGGTTATAATGAAGTGTGAGTATCTTAAGCATTTATTAAAATAACATGGGAGGGCATGAAAAACTCACCATGAGGAGAATTTGCATTGTTTCCTTTTACCCCTTGTAGAGCTTGGGACATTGATCGTTGCATGCGGGGGGAGCCCTGCTTTCCGTTAGTGCTAGGCAAAGAATGCCGCTTCTTGATGTAAATTTCCTTGTCCTGCACGTCAGGACTTGACCTTGGCGAGACGAGCACTTTAGCTCTTCTAGACTCAGTGACTTGCATGTAACTAGGCAGTGTACTGCTACTGCTACTATCCCTTGGCTCCTGGTCAAGGTTACTGGACTTGGCTGAACCAAATGAACTGCGCCTCTTCGCGTTCTTCGAGTCTTTTGACAATTGCTCTGCACTACTTTTTCCACCTGATTCATAGTTTTGATTAGATGGGGACCTCTTGACTACTGAGTGATGCTTTCTGGTCTGGGTGGGCCCACTTTTATCCCATTTATTCCTTTTAGCATTCACAGATACCTGACTTGATGGTGTTCCATATGACTCGGGGATGGTAACATGACTTCTTGGAGATCCTTCTGGTGACGATCTGTATGCTTGTTGATATGCCGCAACATCTATTTGACTCTGCGCATCTGATGCACACCTGTCTGGCTGCCTCTCTTCTTTCTGTTGCTCGACAGCTAAATCTAAGTCAAGAGATTCCCTCTTACCATCCTCGCTACTCCCTGGCTGGAAAGAAGCAGGGCTGGATGAAATGGGCTGGGATGCACAGATATCAGTACTGGGTTCAACATCAAGATTTCTAGTACTAGATGCAGTGTCAGTTGCCATATTAAGTTCAGAGGTCACTTTCTCCACAAATGCAGTTTCCTGCTTGACATCTACACCTCTAGCTTCAGATCTTTCCGGGGAATCAAGAGTTGAAGTAATAGAAAGTAAACTGCCACACTCAGAAGGCGCAACCTGGACTTCAATTTCATGTGAGATTGAACTTTCAGTCAAGTTAGGTTCCTGAGCCTTTTTCCAAGAATCTACGGAAGAAGAAAGGTTCAATTTCGATTCTGCTCCAACATCTTGTGTAGTTGAACTAATCGATTTTCGAGAAGTGGTCCTTGAACTTAGTCCTTCGAATTTTGATTGAACAGCAACAAAGGAAGGATTAGTTGCCTTTCGAGACCCAAATACAGTCTTCTTGTTCTCGGTCTCTGGTTGTTCCGAGGCAACCCTTTTCATAGAACGTTTTGGTTGCTCACTATCTGCAATAGGCTTATCAGAGAGGGTTCTGCCCGCCGCTTGAGAAGGGGCTGTTGAAAGGAACTCTGGTGGTCTCGTATCTGACTTGGAAGAGGATGCACGTGCATCATTAACACCCGAATCATCAACACAAGGTGGCTGCATGTCGTTTGTACTTGTAGAGGTTGGACGAGAGGCTTGAAAAACAAAATTGTCCGCCTCATATGTGATCAAATTATCTTCATCATCAACAGAGGTTCCTGCATTTGTAGCCACGGACTGCATATCTTTCGAGGCAGAGAGAACTTCAGCTGAGATCTCATTTCCTACTTCAGAAGCGGTATCTATAACATACTCATCCTGTTTCTGATTCACAGTTGTAAATTGTGGTTTGTTTGGCTCCAGGTCAGATGATGAAACAGACATCCACCTATCCAGCCATTGCCATGCAGAATCCTGTTTTAAGGGATCACATTTGATGTGAATTTGTTTTTTATTTGGCGTTGATTGCATGATCTAGAAGCACATCAAGGACGTCAACATCAGAAGAAACACAGACCAGGAACAATCACTAAGGCATTGAATTATTAAACATACTAATCAAATAAACATACTTGACGAGCAAACGCATTGCTTAGCAATTTCTCAGTGGAAGACGTATCACTATTTCCTTTCACCTGGAAAAGGGTAAAATAGAAAGAAATGTAAGTGCTTGTTATAGAAACAAAAAAATAAATAATCATCAATTCAGGAAGGGGGAAACAAATAATAATTTAAGATAGTAGAAATCAGTGGAAAGCAAAAATAGAGTATCATCCTACTAGACTATCTGGTGGTGCAGACTATCTTTGTTTTTTACTTCTGGGGGACTTTAAGGTCACTGAAAGACTTTGAGAAAATGATACAACATTGCCAAGGGTTCTATATTGCTATATACCTCATGCACATCAGGCTTTGTTTCAGTAGCAGATGCTTGGTGACGAGCTCGGCGAGCTCGGACAAGGACCTGCATTTTGGAGATGGCTTGGACACAGCGTAGGGTTCCCACAGCCTGGTTCCTGACCAAATGCCCACGTACAGCGGCTTGCAACTTTATGACATTCTTTTGCTTCAATAATTTTCTCTTGGCCTGCCAAAAAACTAGAATTAATAAAAGAAACTTACAAAAATAAATGAAAACATCTACAGATAGTAAATACTGGCGTGAAAATAGTTACCAAGTATCCCCTGATAGCAGACTGAATGACAACAGCACTGACTTCCTCCAGTTTATGATCAACCTTTATGACATCTTGCTTAAAAATAGAGGGATCAATCACACGAGCATGCTCGGTGGAGATTACTGGTTCATTCTTGAAATCCTTCTTTGTATCAATTAAGGGGGCATTTGAATTTGGTACACCAGTCAATGGATAGTCACTCGCCCAGTGTGAGACAGATACTTTCTCAGGTGTAGTAAGGTTAGACTGTGTATTATAGTTAATACTAGTTGATTCTAGACTGTCCCTATTTCCAATGGAGGGTGATTCTGTATTTGCAGAGTTGCTCAGCACTCTATGCCTAGCCGATCTCTTGCGAAAACTCCACCTACTCTTGTCTGTGGAACGTTTACTCTGGAGAAAGGAAAAAGACAACAACCAAACTACAATTAGCAAAACCCACAACGAAACTTACCTAATTCCTTGTAATTCAAAAGCTAAATTTGAATTCCGATTAAACCAGAAAAAGAAAAAAGAAGAAAAGAAAAAGAATTCTGATGTTTGGTACAGAAATTCAGTCATAAATAAGGATTGATCCGCTAGAGTTACAAGCTTAAATGAGATCTAAACAGTGTCTTTGAGAAAAGTAGTACCAAATTCAGTCTTGTTTGCCATTCAAAATTTACACTAAATATTTGGGATCTACACTCGACCAGATTCTTTGATTTTACAACCATATCAACATATTTTTGAATCTAGATCAAGCTTTTA
This sequence comes from Papaver californicum, assembly GCA_023531435.1. Lineage (NCBI taxonomy): Eukaryota > Viridiplantae > Streptophyta > Magnoliopsida > Ranunculales > Papaveraceae > Papaver > Papaver californicum. Next base: position 2,729,679 of record JAJJMC010007665.1, read on the forward strand.
TCACAATGAATACAGCTTACTGAAAACACACTAAACATAAGAGAAAAAAAAATGAAAAAAAAAACTAAAATGGTTAGTTACCTCATTAGGCTCGAGATCATCATCGTTATCTTCTGTATCTCTTGCACAAGTAATGATTTTGAAGCAAGAACCCTTAGATTTCATCATTCTTCCTTCCTTATTCACTCACTCATTCACCACTGGCTCAGTGGAATATTAGTATTATCTTAAAAGGACAGAAAAAAAAGAAGCTGAAGAAGAAGAAAGCGGACATGAAGGAAAATCCTAAAATCTAGCAGAATGAAACATTGGATTCCGGCATTTTATCAAGTCCGTTTCCTCTCAGAGTTTCCCCTGACTCCGTTCGTTATTATGTACAGAGAGAATAGAAAGGAGCTAATTAAATGACAGAAGAAGAAAAAGTAAAACAAAAATTTAAATTTTAAATTAAAGCTGTCAGATCCGGGTTTTGTCGTTCTCACTAAATTTATTTAATAAACGGTAATTATCTTTAAGTCCCAAGACTCGCGAGAAGTTGAACTCAATTTCGATGGTAGTGGAAGAGAAAATGTTAGATGAGATAAAACACTAATCTATAATCTTTTTCTTTTTCTTTTTCTTTTCTTTTTCTTGGCAGTTAAAAGGTCATTAATACATGGATTATGAATAGGTACTGGTACGTGATTAGAGCAGTATAGTTGCATTGTTAGAAGGCTTGGAAGCTACTTACATGATGGGAACATTGATCGATTAGTCGTGCGTATAAGTGTACTGTTATAATGTTTACGGCACAACACAACACGCTAAAATTTGAGTATATTAAAATATATATGGCACATCATAATATTACATATTAGTTTAGTATGATGTGTTGTGCTAAATTAATAGACACATCGATACATCACATCATACGACATGGATAAGCACAACACACGGCATATTAAAAAAACATGTCATAACATGTATTTTTTTTTATCGGTAAAAGAATTTGGTGCTGACGAATTTTGAACTCAAACCATTGGTATCATCATTCCGTGACCGTATCACTGCATCACAGTAATATCGACCGTCATAACATGCATAAAACACTATACAACACGCTACAATATACCGTATTTTAAGTATATTTTTCAAAAGAGTTTTTTTCCTAACCCATATATTTTATTTTCATTTTATTAATTTATTTTTATAAAATATATATAATATTTAAATATTTGGAGAAAAAATTTTCTTTGAAAAACATAAAATAAATCTGTCGACACAATATTAAATATATATAATATCTAAGTATTTTTTCAGCAGTAAAACACATCATCTAGCACGTCATAATAATATAATTAAATCTTAGACACATCCCATCACAACACACAACATATTCAGTACGTGATTTCGTGGACGTTTTACACGTCCTCCAGCTCTATTGTAAGTAAATTATACCGGTTTACATCGTTAGAAGGTTTAGAAGCTAAATAAAAAGAGAAATGCAATTGTGTACGATGATTATAATTTCTCAAAAACGTTATTAGGACCATTAGTTTTTTAAACTAACGTCGAGGTCTGCATTAAAAGCAACGTTGCACACTAGATGGCGCTAGCGCATACGTTCATAAATATTGTAGTACATAGTACATAACATCGATCTAGAGTCAAAACTTGAGTTTTGTTATCGATCTTTGCACCCGATTGGCACAACTTTCGCATAGCGCTTTGGCCAGTTAGTACCTTTCAGTTTTAATCTTCTCGGAGACTAATTGCAGTACACATCTTTTAATCCCAATTGGTGATATTGAAAATGATTCTTCAAAATAAATCTCATTATCGAGATTTTCTTTCTTGGTATAGGAAACATGAGTCAAGATACATTTAATATGTCCGGCAGAGAAAAGGAGACAATCTTTGATGTGCACATGTTTTATCATTGTCTTTTCAACCCCCATTTAGTGATTATCACCGTCTTATTTTGTAGCTGGAAATCGGAAAACTATCAACAAATACACTCTTCTCCAGTGGTGATAATATATAGATTCTAACTTGACAGCAACGAAAAGGTGCAAAATCCCTAGGCTAGTACAAGGATTACTATATATATTAACAAAGACCAATTAAATTATATAAAGATCGAACGGTCAAAATTATTTTGTTTTATATGAATTTTATCGTTACGCTAACTTCCTACAGTAGTCGAACAAAACAGTCCGAAAGGGTTGAAATCGGCGAAAGGGGAGAGCATCAAAATATCGAGAAAAGTAGAAGAGCAGGAAAAAAATGAAGGAGAGACACATAGTACACATGGTATAAAGTGGGTCATGCGTGGGACCGGAACATGGGCCATAAAACATGTGATGCGGTAGACAGAGATAGGTCGTCCATTCTCATATCGAAACAAAACAAAGACCAAAATACAATTGAAAAACGGTGGGTTTTATGGGGGTCTGTCTACTATCGCTACAACAAACTTCATTAAACGGACATTTACAATCTTTCTGGACCCATTATCATCGAAGGGGCGGAACTAGAACCTGGGTCAACCCCCCTTCAAAAGCCAAGTAAAACATTTTTATGAAAACCTGTTTTACATTTTATAAAAATTCAAGCGTAATAGTTTGGTCCATGCCCACCTAGAAATCTAGGCATGGCCATTTCTAATAAATTCTTAGTTCTGTCACTGGATATTAGGGTATATTTTATTTTATTTAAAAATAAAAATATATAAAATTGATATTTACATGTTAATATGAAAATATGATCGGATTACAAAACAATTATTGTTTTCCATAAAAAACGGACCCGATTAATCGTGATGCCCTTAAACATTTCTTTAATAGGAGTCCACGACAAAATGTTCTGCTTTACCGTGATAATTTATTCGTCGACTGTCTTCATCCTCCTCCGTGAAACCTTGTAATTTTTTTCCTTCCACGTCTCCTAGATTATGGTATAAGGAACTACTTGCCAAACATGAAATCTCCTTCCGCTAACTTTAGCTAACTTCCAGCATCACCCACGGAACACGCAAAGATGAAAAAAAGTAATTCCAAATAAGTCTGATCCAACCACGGTGCATGAACAAATGCTCTATAGTTTCCTCCGCATTTCCACATAATGAACAGTTAGTTGACTGAATAACCAAATCTGTATGTTGCAACATGCATCTTGTAGGTAATGAGTTGTGAAGGGAGATCCAAAGTATAAATATAACTTTTGGAGGAATAAGCTTGGATTCTAACAACCCTGCAAAGTCACAACTATCATTAGAGTTAAAAAACCTCATGTACATGCTTTTAGTAAAGAAATCCCCTTCCAATGTGTCAGATGACCCATTAACTAAAGTAACATTCCTTAGATCATGTTTAATCTCCAACAAATCTATCCTTTCTGTTGGATTGAGGGGTCATGTGAAGTATAAAGTCCAAATGTTATCCTTGAAATCAACTATCATTGAGTTTTTTTTTGTAAGCATAATTTCAACAGTCTGGGATATGTATCTTTTAGGGATCTCATCTCCAACCACCAGTCACACCAAAGTCTTATGCTCCTCCCATTCTGCATTTTGATTTCAACATAGTCAAAGAAATCATTCTTATCTTTCGTAATCACTTGTCACATGTTCCTTCCAATGGGGTCGGTAAAGTGTAAAGGAACCCGACAATTCACAATTCTAGTCTTTTCTTATATAATCTTCTTCTACCAAGCATTATTTTCCTTAGAATATCTTCAATGCCAATTAGTTAGCAAAGCCGTATTTGCATATCTCAGATTTCTAATACCCTGTCTTCCCTTCTTCTTGGACCGCTATATCTTTTGCGAAGAAACCCAACTCATTTTCTTTCTATTTTCATCTTCACCCCATAAAAACTTCGCATGATGTTATTAAATCTTCTTCACTGTCGGAGGTATGTACAAAAACGACATAAAGTAAGCTTCCAACCCTTCCAGAGAACTTCTAATCAAAGTTACCTCCCAGATTTTGTGAGATATTTCCTTTTCCAATGAGTTTTTTTTTTTTTTTTTGCATTATTTCAATTACCACCTCCCAAACTGTCAGGTTTCTCTTATTTGCGCCTATAGCAAGGTATACCTAAATAAGTTACATGAAATATATCAATCTAGCAACCCAATTCCATAACTAACTCACCAACTAGCTCATCAGCTCCAATATTAGTCATTGAATTTTTGTCTAAGTTTAGCTTGAGTCCGGTTAAGACTTCAAAAACAATCAAGAGTTTAAGCTTCCTTCTGTTTTTCGTTTTTTCAAGAGTACCAGGGGTGTTATAAAAGTTTGCCAATTTTCCCCTCTGCTTTTTAACATAGCAATGGAAGGCTTCTCCAAGTACATTGATAGAGATGCAAGTCTAAACCTTTTTACTGGATTTTCTGCATCAACAAATGACATTATGGTTAATCATTTGCACTATGCAAATGATACCATTCTCTTTGTAGATAATAAAAAGGAAGAGCTTGTTAATCTTTTCTCTGTGCTTCATTGTTTCGAATTCATTGCAGGTTTCAAAGTAAATATTTCCAAGACAAGATTGATACAAATAGGAGATGTTGGTGACTTGAATATTTCGGTTGTTGAATTGGGTTGTAGAGTGGATATCATTCCTGTCATCTACTTGGGTATGCCCCTAGGGGCTAAGTACAACTCCAAAGCACTTTCAGTTCCAATAATAGAGAAATTTGAAACTAGATTATCTATTTAGAAGCAATGATCTATATCAAAAGGAGGAAAATTGGTTTTACTCAAATGTATACTTAACTTCCTGTCTGTGTACTACTTTTCCTTGTCCAAGGCTCCTGCAATTGTCATTAATCTTCTAGAAAAGAAAATGCGTAATTTTTATGGGAGAATAAATATGATGGTTCAAAAACCTCACACCTTGTTAACTGACAGATGGTTTGTGCAAATAAAGCTAGAGGTGGTCTAGGTGTGATATCACTTAGGAAAATGAACCTGGCGATGCTTGCAAAGTGGTGTTGGAGGTTTGGAGTAGAAAAACACACTTATGGCATAAGATTATTGTTGAGAAGTATGGCTCATATTTTTCAAATTGGGTACATGGTAACACTTCCCATTTTAGTGTGTCTTATTGGAAAAACATTGCAGAGACGCAGCACTTAATATACAAGAACTCTTCTCTAAGCATACATTCAAAACAAACAATGTTTTTTTTTGGAATGATATTTGGTGTGGTAACAATTCCTTAGCTGAGGATATTTGAAAGAAAAGTATAAGTCTGCTATGCTGGAAGACATGTTATGGTAGATATGAATTGGAAGTTAGAGTTCAAGAGGCTACTCTCTAATGTGGAAGCTAATATTCTTGATGAATTTCTTCTGCGAATTGGTTCCCATCTTATTTTTGATACTCTGCCAGATACGAAAAGATGGTCCCTGCACAGTTCAGGCATTTTCAATATCAAAACCTTATATGCTCATATAATTGCAGTAGATGGTATTGAAGAATTTCCATATACTTTTGTATGAGTATGCAATTCCTCAAGTGAACTTTTTGATGTGGTGCATAATGCATGGTAAGTTGAACACTTTAGATCATTTGCAGTGTAAAGGTATTGACATTTACAATTGTTGTGTGGTTTGTGGAGATGATTCTGAATCTCAAGATCATTTGTTTCTTCATTGTAAAATGGCTAGGAAATTGTGGTCTAGTCTATTACCCTCTAAGTTGTGGCTTTTGGTTTTTCTTGAGACGATATATGCTTTAACAAAAACCTGGTACCATCCTCTCTTTTATAGCTCCAGAATTATGGAAAAAGTGGAATGGTCGTATCTTCCGGAAGAATCATAGCTTCAAAACTGACGTTGATCTAATTATCAAAGCTAAGGCTCTAATTCTTGCCTGGGATGCTACATATGGTAATCTGGTTCACTTGAACTTTACAAACTCAGTGTTTAACTGGGAGCTTGTTTTCATATAATTTTGCTTTTTGCTTTCTCTGCCTCTTGGTATTTCATCTGTACATTCTTTTATCTAATATACTTTTACTATTCTTATCAAAAAATCAAGATTACATGCAGACTTCTTACCTCAATTCTGGTAGCATTCAAAAGAATAATAGTATCATCCAAAAAATTTAAATGTGAGACGGTAGATCCACACTCTAAAAAATCTTCTTGTTCTCTTATTTGCTACAACGTCATTTAACATAATAGATAGAATTTTGACAACTAGTAGGAACAAGAAAGGTGATAAGGAATCATCCTGTCTAATTCCTTTAGGTGGTTCCATTTCTATGTTGTTCCACCGTGAATAACACCGAAAACTGAGCCTCAGTTACACACCATTGAATCCATCTAATCCATTTATCGCCAAAGTCATTTCTTTCCAAGATAGCAAATAGAGAATTCCAGTTAACATTGTCAAACACATTCTTCATATCTAAGTTACACAGGACTCCAAGTTTCTTCTGTGTCAATCATTTATCAATATATTTGTTAGCTATCAAAATTCCATATCTAATATTTGATTATCCTCGATGAAGACCCCTTGAGTATTTGGGTTAAGTGTGGGCATTACTATCTTCATTCTTTTTGCTAGTAACTTAAAAATAATTTCTTAAAAAACTACTAATGAGGCTTAAAGGTCTGGAATCCTTAGTAGTAGCCAAGTTTTCTTTTTTAGAGATCAAATTAATAAAAAACATATTCAATTGTCAGTCCACTTTGCCCTTGTCATAAAACTCATTAATAACCAACAAGAGATCATGTTTAACAATATTCCAATAATGCTTCTTTCTAAGATACCTAGAAATGAATAATAGAAAAGAACATTCTAACCATTACTTGGTTTGAGTGCAAGTCAAAGTAAAACTATTTAAAGGAATATGCATTAGTTTTTAGAATCTTACCCGTACGATTAGAGTCAACATTTAGGAAATGGATCTGATTTTTGGCAGACCCGATTCTTGATTCTTGACCAACTTTTAAGTTTAACTAGTTAATTCACTATCTTTAAATCTAATTTATTAGAGGTCAGTAAATGATTGAATCATTATACCTTGCCAGTATGTTTGATAATAACGAATTTGTATTAAAGTCATATAAATTTGAGTTTCTATCAATATATATATACTTCTATTTTAAGTTTATAAGGTAAAATAAAAATTATAGTAAACCTATGATTCATGATTCAATATACGATCTGATCCCTAAAATATAAATATAATTTGTGTCGTGATTCACGATTTCACAACTTCGAATATGCACATAATTAAACTTGGTAACCTATTTCTTGGTACCTGTTTTCAAGCGCTAGATGGGCACATTTATGCTCGGAGATTTCGATTAAAATGAAACCCCTACGACTTTATATGACATCAAGCACAAAACGTAAAACTCTGCCAGTTAGTTATCATTTATACCACCATTTCATCTGAGAAACTAGTTGTATCAAATCTAATATGCGCATATTTCAGAGATACATGATATTATAACAATCAAATTCAGATTATTATGGTATAGTAATCAAATACGGTATGTATATATATAATATTTTATCTGTTTCTGAGAAAATGTTACTATTACTTTTTTATTTTAGTCTAAAAATAGGCTAATTTTAAAAAGTGATAGTAACTCTTTTCCAGAAACGGAAGTAGTATAATATAATCAGAGAGTTAAATATTTTTTCGTAACTGGTGTATCAATTTTGTTTAATTTATTATAGAAAATCATAATCCACACCCTATTTTTTATTTTTTATTTATAAATAATGATATTTTCATTTTTTACACCCATGGTGTACTACTGAGATCAACTCTAAAAGTTAGACAAGCTAACTGATGACTGAAGTCTTTTTGTTATGGAGGCTGGCAATTACTGCCTTATTATAATTCACATAACTGCTGGGTTAAAATGTTAGGCATGGATAACAGTATAATAAAAAATACTAATTCATGACACCCATGGACCAGGAGCCCTGCAACAAAGAAAAGCATCACCAACCACACAGTAAAGCAGAGCATCAATAGGAGCCCCACAATAAAGAAGAGCTTCTCTATCTCATCATATGACTAGTAGACGAGTTGCATCGTTCATTTACAGTACTCTAGAAACAGGTACTTTTAATTAGTGAAACGATCATAATTGGAATTTTGGGATTAATGTATGTAATATAACTAGTTTGTATAATAACCAATGTTGAATTATAATTGCAGAGTGGTTGACAGTTGGGTGCTAACAAAAAATAGCTGCAAGGCTGAAGGAAAATTAAGAGACTGGGTTAATGACTTTCCGTTGATGATCAGTAGCCGATCCAAAAGAATGATCTGCCACATTGGGATTAAGACACGACCCTGAGAAAAATCCAGAACAACAAAATCTGCAGATGACACTACTCTGATGGAGACCTATGGAGATGACTCTATCCTACAGTTCGGTGGAGGAATTTTAGAACACCCTTAGGATAATACACCGGGTGCCCTACAGTTTTTTTTTCTTTAATATTTTTTTTAAAATTATGATTTATTAGTATCATAGCATTGGTGTCGTCCTTTATCAACGGTGAAAAAAATAATGAAAGACAATTAATGAATTATATTACAACAAAAAGTTTAATCGTGTGCCATTATAATGCGGATTAAGCCCTAATATAAGACAAAACATACCTCACCATAGGATTGGTGCACCCCCAAGACACCCTATTAGCAACGTAATGATCCGGGGCCAAATTATTTGGAAACTTATTAGCAATCATGCGGCATCATTTTTCTCTAGAAGAAACAATTCGTTATAAAATCATACGATCTTGGAGGGAAGTCAATAGAATTCGTCCACTGCCAATTTAAATATGACACATTAGATCATTGGATTAAGTGTATTTAGATGAATGTGAGAAGAATGGTTAATGATGTATGACGATCTAATGAGTAGAGCCACTTTTTTTCTGTATAGATTTCCAAAAAATTAAATAAAACGTCGAGATCATTGAAATGTCCATTCTACTGATGAGGCACTTAATCACGCTTAAGTATGACCGGGCTTGTAGCATTCTGGGGCACATCAAATGATTCTTTAAGTCAGTTTACCTGCCATGGCATCATGTTGTTCAACAGGCGTGGGACTGATTACTGAGTGGTGTGTACAATAAAAAAAAAACAAATCACTGTCCTGTCCCAATCTGTTTTACTCTATACAAGGCTTTGTTATGCAATTGATGATCCACAAGATCAACTATGTCACTATACTTTCATATCCGAGTTGCAAAACCAAGCTCACTGTGAATCCACTCTATACAAGGCTGAGCTGCTCACTATTTTTAAGGTTAAACTGAAACAAGCCAAAATTCATTAAAAAGGTTAAAATTTCATTGATAATGAAAGACATGATTGTCTGAAATTAATTTAAGATTTATAGATAAAGTTACTCCTAAGAAGTTCACCAACCCCAACCCATGATTGAAACATTCTCAGATAATCAGGTTAGATTTAAGACCTATGATTATCTTGTTAAAAAGAATGCTTCACACCACCAAAATATAAGAATTGGAGAGGCAAGGAAATTTAACCCTGCTTAATTAATGAAGACAAAAACTAATAATAGTACAATTTTGTTATTGTTTTTTGCTTCTCCCTTTTAGGTTAAAATCCAGAAAAGATGCAAAATTTTGGGCTAGGCAAGAGAGGAGCCTCATGACTTTCTTGGTCTGCCTCTCTTTCCACCAGTTCCTCCCCCACGCGTGCTTTTCTTTTCAGCAGAAGGAGGCCGTCCTCGCCCCCGTCCGGTACCTTTTCCAGCCGCGGGCTTCTTTGCACCATTACCTCTTCCTCTACCATCACCACGTTTCTTTTCTTCTACATGACCGTTCTCATCATCATCTGATCCATTTTCGCTGCCACCATTGTCACTCTCATCCTCTTCATTTCCAGAATCTGACAAATCCTTAGACTTCTTCCTTTTATTGGATGAAGCTTTAGCACCACCTTTCTTTGGTGCAGGACTCTTAGCCTTGGGTTCTGCAGTCCCTGCAGCGGGGTGAATCAACATTAAGAAAAAACATGACAAAAACAGCAGAAACATAGCTCAATAGAATGTAAAGATTACAATAAACCTAAACTAAACTTACTTTCTTCAGAAGCTTTGCCATCATAAACATCAAGCTGCAGGCGGGAAAGAAATTAGATTACTCGCATCAGCTGTAATTTTTTGTTACGAGGATTGTTTCACAACAATGCTTACCTGATCAAGCTTATCACCCACATTTGTTCTATCAACCACCACCATTGAATAAGCTGAACCACAGGCGACGCTATAAAAGTAATTATACAGCCAAATCCAGGATTAGTCTTTTTTATTCCCTCAGTTCACTTAATTTTGAACGATGCCAGATACAGCTTTATGCAGCACATAACACATTTGAAGAACAAAGATCTGTCGAATTCATACCTCATTACGTGCATACCCTCAAGGCTATCAACTTTTTTGGGATTTGCTGAAGATCTATGGTACAATGGGCAAACAAATCAACAAAGTTAAACAGGGACATCAAGATAAGTGTGATTTTATGATGTCTCCAACCAACAGGAAAATACAGATAGTAAGGATAAGCAACACTTACTTTGGTCCCATAGGACCATATCCAAGCTCTCCATTTTGAGAATGACCCCAGCTTATACAAGACTGATCAGCACCAACAAAATTGTGTGTGGCGCCTGAATCCATGCAACGAATATTCCAGCCACTGATAATGAGAAGATATGAAAATACAACTAATTATAAAGTTGGTGAATGTATATGCATATTGCAGTTTTTTAACATCATACGAAAACAATCAGCCAGAATAGAACAGGGATTAGTGAAACCAGTAGAAAGAAAAAATCAGTTGGAAGCATCAACAGAGTCAACCAGCTAGGCGTGTATGCATATGAATATACACAAAATTTTAAAAACGGGGTTACAAGTAACAACCATTTAAAAATTATAGTTTAAAGTTTAAACACTCTCAGGAAAACATGCAAGCCCTATCATCAAACCTTAAATCCATAAGAGGCTTTGGATACATCCAATCATCGCCTGTACTCTTAATTTTCCCCCACATGTACATTTGCCCTCCACCTGGAAAACACACAACTCGTTAATGAAGCCTATACCAAAAATATACAATTTTTCTAACTGATCACGGTCTATAAGAGTGTATGGAGTGATAGGCACTGTAACTACTAGTACAGGAACCAGATTATCATACAAATCAACAAAACTTAAGAGAACAATGTAATTCACTTCATCTATCACTACAGTTCTGACTATGACAGAGATAGATATGTTGTCATTCTGTCTCTCAATACCTTGTTAGGGTATCTTGTTCTTATATGGCAGATACAATCTATGCCCTGCTTAGCTAGCTCTAGCACAGATGGTTGTGCAATGAACAAGGCTCAGCGTACTATAGACAAGCAAATGATTCACTAGGAAAAACAAATAATTCAAAATGTTCCATAAACATCTAAAATTTAGACTGAATTATTTTTTTACCAGCAGTGACTGCACAATTAAGAGCACCAGCAGCCACAACTGCATTGGGAGGCAGAGTATTCTGCCTTTGGAAGACATCCACAACACGAGGAGTCCATTCATCTTTCTGCTCTCTATGCCCCAGCCTGTGCACCAAGAACTCAAACAGTTACAACTTAGAAAGTTTGAAAAGATTGTAGGTAAGAGCAGAAAATGCATCTTTAAACGTTACTCCAGTTAAGGGATATGATGGTGGTGATCCAAATATGTAACTTAAATATGCAACGAGTCAAACCTTCCATAGCCACCATAACCCCACCTGAATATACAACACAGAGAGAGATAAACATGTAAGGCCGACAACAAATGAAAACAATAGTTGCCTCTCTAACGCACGGCTAAATAAAAAAGTAGAACAGCGGAGGAATACTAACGTGTAAACAAAACCTTTAGAATCCACCGCAACTGGAAGCACAAATAAAAAGAAAAAGAGCATTAGTGCTACACTACTACAACATGAAGAATGGAGGTAAGGTGGCATGCATGAAGGGAGGAAGTTATGAAAAACCTGTATGGTTTGTTCCACATGCAACTTTGACAACAGTTTTCCCTGCAAAAGCGGCTATTGCTTTTGGACGAGGTTGGGCTTCATAAGCAAGCTTCACAGAGCTGTCTTTAGTATTGTACTGCAAGTAAAGCAACAATCTATTAGAATTCCTAAAGAAAGCATAAGAAAAAAAATGAGACATGAATTGTTTCTTAGACATACCTCATTGTCTGTCCCATGTCCTAGTTGACCATACTGTGGAAGACCTGCAGTTCTGAGAAACAGAAACAGTTATGCATACCCACAAGAAAACAACAAAATCTTGAAACATGGAATCCATCTAAATAGAAAGATGGCAAGAAGTGTTCAATGCATATTTAAGACTGCCTGAGAATCGAGTAAAGTACAGCTACAGTAAACCTACAATATGGACGATCCCTCCACAGATGACAGCCACACAGTAAAATCACCACCACAAACAACATTTGTGACCTCGGAAACTTGACTAGAAACTGGAGATTGCTCGAACTCTGCAGAAGTTAAATAAAGATATATGAGTTAATCAGCAATATTGAAACTGTTAAAATAGAATGTTACAGAAAAATCTCATGTAGGTAAAAATGATCAACCAACAAATGATTATAGTAACCACAAACCAATAAGACCTGCGAGCTAAAAGCTTGCTGATCAACCCAAAATAAGAAAGCTTTAAATTTATGACAATAGAGATCATGTGATTGACAGGAATGCACAAGCTAACAATTTGGAGCGCCAATTTTAGGAGTGCTGTCCATATAATAATCATACTTAATTTGGTGTGCAAAATAAACCTTTTGTAATCCTTACAATGAACTTAACGTTTCATACGTACAACTCAGTCACTACTTAGAAAATTTCCGAGAGAACTTACGAGTGAAATTTAGAGGAATGACTCGAAGTCATGATCAGTTATGACTCGATAAATAGATGTGGGAGCTAGCAATTGTAGCCACGTAGCAACTAACTCTGCATACCTATAACTTTTTGGGATTCCAACAAAGAGTACATCATCATCAAACCGTCAAACAACTTGAACTTACCAGTCTTTGCTGAACCTGTTCCACATTGTCCATGCTTATTCCAGCCAAAGGCAAAGGACTTTCCATCATCAGTCACCACCACTGTATGAGCTCTACCAGCGCCTGCTTTGATTATTTTGTGTCTGCAGCCAATGGTAATGTTATGTTAGTCGTTGATAAAAGAACAGATGGAAGAGGATTAGTTCACCATTTGACCATCCGTAGTAATTTCACAAGGAAAAGCAGAGTTTAAACAACCCAATTGATGCAACCAACAAATCCATGGTAAAAGTTTAAATTGTCTTTGCACATAAATCCATAGACAATAACATTTAGAATGCCTCGGATTAGTTGAATTTATGAACGTCAAAAAAAGGTTGGTTGAATTCCCACTACTCAAATCACATAGCAAGAAGTTATAGCAATTAAGTAGAAGAGGCAAATAAATGAACTCAATATCAGGGGACACTCCAAACTTCACATTGTAAAACACCTTTAACCTTAAATAAACCAGACATCATATTTACAATTAAAATTTCTTAATTAAAAACAAAACAAAAAACAAGAAAGTAAAAGCAATATCACAACTATAAACAGACTTAAACTTACTTTGATAGTCCAGATACAACTGTCGGCCTATCACGCTGAATCATATCACCATGTCCCAACTGTCCCTTCTGCACAACCAAATTCAATCCACTAAGCATATAAACCAAAACCGAACAAAAATTTCAAAAATCTACTATTATTTTTCATTAATACCTCATTTCTTCCCCACGTATAAACACGACCTTCAACATCCAATGCAACACAATGGCAAGATACTACAAAACATCTCAATTAAATCAGTACATTTATAAGAAAAAAAACACAGTAATCACTGAAGGAAACACATAGTCGGAAAAAAACTTACCGCAACCAGCAGCAACATAACGAATGTTAACACCAATAAGAGGTCTTAATCGAGTAGGAGAAACCAAATTTCCATCAGTAGGTCCTTTACGACCTAAGGTATCCCAATTGGTTCCACCACAAAACAATAACTCTCCACCTTTTTCAACATCTTCTTCAATCATCTTTTCTTCTACTTTATTATCAGCTTCAGCGAAAACCGACATTTCTAGTAAAAATGCAGCGGTATAATTAAAAAAAAAAAGAATCAGAAGAAGAAGAAAATGGTAGAAGGGCAACGGCTAGTTTTACTGAGGCTCTCTAGTTAAAAAAGGGCGGGAAATAGTTAGGGTTGTATTGGATTGATAAAGGTGTGTGATGGAAATAAGTTTAAACCCTAGATCTAAGAAGAAGAAGAAGAAGAAGAAGAAGAAGCAGAGCCCTAAATAAGAAAATGAGATATTTAAAGGAGGAATGTGAAGGCGTGAGATTTGGTTTTCTCTTTATAGAGAAAGAGAGAGAAAAAATAAAAGTGATTTAAATTTTATTTATTGTGAAAGTGTAAATTAAATTATTTTATTTTATAAACATTTATTATCCATAAAAATCTGTTTTTTTTAACTTTTGAAAAGCCTTTGGGTTTCCCGCCGGTTTGATCCAGCGGATGGGTACTTTGTGAAACCCTAATTTAGCTTACTTCTTTGGCCTTGGATGCATTGAGTAATGGGAGAAGGAGGAATGGCAAAGAAATGGCGTGTATTTGCTTCTTAACCAGTGGTATACAAACAGACAATGACTTTCAAAAGATTCAACCATGGATATATGATAGTAGATTATTTGATAACCAATTTCAACGACCACCATTGACTATTTGACTTGCCTTTTAGTATATCTTCATCATCACAAACATCCAGATTCTTGATTACGTACACAGCTACTACTGGAGATTGTTAGTGCCATTGTAAGCAAGTTTACCGAGATTGCTATCACTTTGTCACATACAAACTGCTCCATTGCTAACACTTGTTTCCCGATGAAGTGTAACATAGTTTTGACCCCAATAGTCAAAACTTAAATCTAGATGGTCAATACCTACCTTCTACCCACAGGGCATAAAACCTATTATCAATGAGGGTATGCTGAACTTTTTCTCTTTCATGTTTTTGTTGTGATGAGTTTATAGCACTGACAACAAGTGACAAGTGACAACCCCATAATCAGTAAATGACAATGCACACACATAGAAAGATATGCAGGGTACAAAAGAGAAATCACATGGAACCTATGATATTAAAGTTCATGAATCCCACCTGACCACTTCCAAAACCCAACCACTTTGGTGAACACTGGCTTCTATTTGTCTGACAGTCAAAATATTTAGATTACTAACATAATTTTTTATCTATTTCAAGGAATTGCAGTTTAAAAAGAAACAACTTTTCGCCTCATCACATCTCCAAGCAATGCCGGTCCAACTGGACGTTACTTTAAAACTGTTTTATCTCTGTCATCTTCTGTTACGACAACCTACAAGCAAAATGTAGTTTGTTCATAAATGGATGAAATATAAGATGTTTCTATTCGATATATGAATTATGACCAGAAATTCGATATCGTGAAACTATATAAACCTTTTGAGACCATACACATCTTACACTTCGCAAATTTCCAGGTTTGCAAAGTTTAAAAACTGTTTGTATGGATTAAATTACGAAACCATGTATAAGAGTTACATGGAAAACTCTCTTGCACAATGTAATAGGAACTCGATAAGTTTGCTTTTTCCAATAATCAGAAATTAGGTTAAGTTGGAGTATGTGATAGCGAAAAACATACCATCACCGTGACTCCCATTATGTGAGGATCAAACCAACAAAAGAATTAACCATTTTCTGCTTTGTCATACGCGTTGGATTTATGTTTTGGTGCAAAATGGAAGCCGGCTGGAACTTTGCCGAGCAACATCTCAGATATCCTTATCTGCATAGGTGATTAAAAAAGATTCAACAAGGTGTAAATGATGATTCTCATATAACAATTTGATTTTCATAAGTACTTTCAGCTTAAAGTATGAAGTAAAAAAAAAATGAAGACAGAAACATACCCAGTCAGCAGCAGATTCAGAAGCCATTAGTGTCTCGAGATCATCACGACCATAGTAGCTTGGTGAACGCCAGTTCAGCTTTGAAGGGACAACATCTAATAGACCCACAGGGATATATCTATACAGATAGCTAAGCCATTCCAGCAGGAAATACCTAGTTGTCTCCACTCCTGCAGACATGAAATGCAATTCAGTATACTTTGAGGCACGAGTCATAATTGCATTCACAGTAGAAAGAAGAAAAAGTATTAGATACAAATACTGGGCACTGCATAAACTTTTATCTTGATTTTCAATTGTAGACATGCTCCTGATCATCAAGATCCCCATACTTCTGTGAGCGGCTCAAGATTGAATATATACATCATACAATAGAAACATTTGGTGGATACATTTCAATAGAAGGTTATGGCATACCTTTGGTATCAGAACCCCAATGCTGGAGGCCACAACGGACGTAATCCTTGTAAATATCCAATCTTTCACTGGAACTGATGTCCCAGTGCCTTTGTTCTTTGATTTCAGTAAATAACCAAGGCTGCACATAGCAAGCTATTTAATCACTGACCACTAGGCTGATGCGAAAATGATCTCCTAGAACCATAGATTAATTTCAAAGTCAAACCTTGATTAGTGATCCTCGAGCAATCATGCAAGCTGAAATCTTAGGGCAGTTAGATATGTGCTTATTCCAGTCCACATAAGAAAAAACATCTCCATTTCCAAGGACTTGCAACGAATCTGGAGCCTTTCTAGCACACTGGTATATGTAATCCCAATCAGCAAGTTTGCTGTACCGTTGCTGGCGTGATCGACCATGTATAGTTAGAGCAGTTGCTCCCCAACTCCCAATATCTGAAATTAATGAATCAATTCTATTTTTCCCTTCAAAATATGCTGTTCGCACCTGTGCCAAGTAAAACACAATATAACAAATCACAATATAGAAGCAGGGTAAAAAGCATAAAATAGATTATTGAAGCATAAACTTAGTGCAGCATAGCAATTTTTGTGCATCGAAAAAAGTTAGGTTATCCAGATGTTGCATGGTTTTGCAGATTATAGCATTCAAAACTGTTTTTTGCAGCATAATTACACAGAAGATTACCTTCACGGTTATAGGTGTATCCACAGTGGCAGAAGCTGCCTTTATAATGCTCTTCATCCTCACAGGTTTAGTAAGAAGACACGAACCAGCACCTTTATTCACAACAAGATCAATTGGACAACCCATATTTATATCAATGAAATCAACCGTACATTCACGGTCTATCAGTTCCACTGTGCGTGCTATAGTGTCTGGATAAGATCCGCATATTTGCACACCAAACAAATCCTCAGATGAATGTCGTCGCAGCAGTGCCCATTCTGAAGCTTGTCCCTAAAGTTGCAGCAACAAAAGTCGAAGGCTATTAAAATATTTAAATCATGATGTCCCCGTCTGTTTTATTATCACCCATGCCAAAATGATTGACTAAGAGCAATTTACTACTAATCGCAGATGACTAAAAAAATTAACTTGCTAGTTCTCAAGCTCACTCCCCCGACTTTCATAATAAAAATGCAGTAAGAATGACTTTTTTCTTTTTAGGGAAAAGGAAGAATGACTTGCAGTGATTTAGTAAGAGATTCAGGAAGAAGTTACTAGATTAAATTTATGCTGCGTTATCAGGATGATGTCTTTTGCGTGCTCCGTTGTTCTTTGAGGGTCCAAAATACAAAATGAAGCAGAATTAGAGACATGTACTACCTCTACCGTGTCCCATGAAGAGTGATCCTGCTTCATGCTTGTAGAACATTGTCCCATAAAGAGTGATCCTGTTAGGTGATTGTAGAACATTTAGGTCATTTACATTTCTTTGAGTTAAGGACAGGCTTCCTTTCAACTTTGATCTGTGATAGTTAATATGTGTGAGTTGAGGCAAGTGATCTATGTTGACTTTTTTATGGTTTGGCAACAAATCATGATTAGTTTAAGCCAAACAGATTTGATTGAACTCTGAATGCGCCAGGGCATCTCATTCAATTACTTAACCAACAACACTCCTTTACCTGGTAATCCTCATTAAGCAATTCATCTGTTCATGAGCTTACTATTTACTGCCACATCATGTTTAGAGTAGCTTAAAGACACCACCATGAGGTGGACACATGACAAGCATGACATGGACTCTCTTTTAGTCTCTTGAATAAAAGCTAGTTTTATTAGAGCATGAGGAAATAGAGCAGAACTAGTCTAAACCCAGTAGCCTTGATGTTATTTTTATATCTTTACACTATGTCACTATAAACTATTTTTACAATGCAGGATCTTGATTAAGTTTGTTGTAGTGTATGTTAATACCAGGTGGGAATTATCAGCATACGATAAGGTGCATAATCATATTTTGGTATAAGGTAAGATATTAAGGGCTGAATTTCAGACAGTCTAAACATCAGAAAGGTGAAAGTGACCATCTAGCATGTCAAAAGTTAAGAGACTTAGAGGAGCTCAATATACGAACCTGCAAAAGATTTGTACACATAGCCATTTCCCCACAAGTTATATCAGCTCCTAGATTCTTGCATACCCTTCTGAACGGAAGATTTCCAACAGTGGTAAGAGGTGCAAGATAAAGCTTTCCACTAAAATCTATAAGCTTCTTTTCACGAGGGTGCAGTTTCAAGCAAGCATCAGCCTCTGGGGAGATATCATCTGTTTGTGGAGCTTCAACTTCAGTACGCATCTCAGAATCATTTTTCAAGGAACCTGAGCCTACATTGAAATAGCCAAAATCTGAAGAAAAAAAAAAGCTTAGAAGAACAATCACAGCAAAGACAGCTACAGACAAGCAGATGAAATTTGAATTCCACACCATTATCCATATTGCCAGAGCAAGACTCTTCACTAGAGTGTTTTGCCATCTTGATGGGTCGAGGGTCATCAGTTGAAAGAGAAATCTCTACATTCCCCTCTTCCGATTTCACCTCCTCAGTGCACTCTGACATATAAGTGGATCCCCCATTTTCGCCAGCGTTATTTTCATAAGCAGTTTTAGACTTGTTTACGATACCTTGATCAGCTTCCACCATTTCAACCTCCCCTTCAACTTCCACCTTTTCAACCTCTCCTCCCTCTCCTTTAACTTCCCCCTTTTTCAACTTATAAATGTCCTGCAAAGAACTACAAAGTTAACAACAAAACCAATGCAACACTAGCTGTATTCTGGCCGAAGGAAATTAGATTTTACACACAATTGAGAGTAAATGCATCAGCTATGTAACAATAAAACTCTGAAACATATTGACACAAAATGCAGTGACAGCAGATTCAGATAACCAGATAATAAAGAGATAAGACATATTATGTTAATCAAATATGTTCATACCAAGATACCAAGAGCTTTGAGTTGAGCATCAGCCTTAGGAAAAGTCATAATATTCTTCCACAAAAGCTTCTGTACATCTTTCTTTAGCTCATTCGTTTCATATCTTTCATTCCCCATACCCACAATCTCCATGGCACTCTCATCTTTATGAGTACCCAAGTATCGACAAGCTAATCCATAAGGACATGGCCCTTCAAGACTGAGAAATGGACAATTTCCCTCCAAATCCGACGGTTTCTGCATTTGCAAAAAAAAAAAAAACATAACCCCATTAACATTTCCGATTCACATATATAAAACATACAAAGAAGAATTTCACGCACAAAACTCCTAGGTAGTACAATACCTGAGCCTTATAAGCTTCAATGTCGTGGCTGAAACGGCAATTAGTGTCATAAATACATGAGCTAACACACCCAGTTTTTGCTACCTTGGGACATATACCAGTTTTTTTCTCCTGGAAACAACCACACAAAAGTATGAATAAACCCTGCAACTATTTTATCATCAACAGACTACTAAAATTAGTAAAAAAAAAAAAACATTACCTGTTGACGTTCTCTCTTTAATTGTCTCTTGGATTTCTTATCCTTAGAATACTTAGAATGATAACCATCGGATTTATTAGTTTCTGAAGAAACCCCATCTTCATCTTTATTATTATTAGTAACATTAGGGCAAGGTCTGGTATGTGAAGGAGGACATAAAAACTCTTTTTTCACTGGAGCTATTGATTTTGCTATGAGTTGTTCTGGAGTTAGAACAACATTAACTACTGGATTTGAGATTATTGTTGGTGTTTCTACTGCTTCAACCTCTACAATAGTCGAAGCTCCGTCCATGGCGGTACAATATTGAAAACTCTCTCTAGTGTGGGCGTACTAGGGCTCTGGAGTGGTGTAGAAAAATGTAGATAGTAGTAGGAGTTTACAATTTAGGGCTTCTGCAAATGGAAGCCCATATATATGCTTGCCAAAGTAAACTGTGCGGTTTTTTTAAGCTGTGAGCGTAAAACGCAATTTTTATTGATGCAAAAGGCAGTGTAACTTTGCTCAACTCTACAGCATGTTATGCTAGTGTAGTCGCATATGCCACCTCCTTCTTTAACATCATTTTAAGAAATTTTGTTTTGGTTTTCTAGAGTAGCAGCAGTTAAAAGCCTAACACATTCTTAATAAAAAGTTTAAGTTTTTCGTGTTCATTTCCTCCCTTTTTCATGTATTCCAAATTCTTACACATCCTTTCAACTGAAACATGAAAAAGAATGTTAATTCATTGTTGTCGCACACATTATGTAATTCAGTAACTACACATAGGATGCGCCGTTTTTGTCAAAAAAAACATAGGATGCGCCATCACGCCGTAATTACAACTTGTTTTTATCTTTAGAGACACTAGAAGGCAAAGCTACAACGTGCTATCATCTTTAGAGACAATATCGCGATGTTGACTTGTCTGCACTTTGTGGGAAGATCTGCGATGACCCTATGAAGAAGGTCCGTTCACCGGAGTAAATGAATCGGTTACGACTTACCAAAAAGAAGAAGGATAAACACTATTGAAGGTAAGAGAAGAAAAAAGAGGCAGCCAACAGGGAAGGTGCATCGTATCACGGGGTCAGTCCTTCGCCTCGACTTTCTTCCGTGTGGCACTGGTCTAGAATTCCGTTACTAGATAAGTAAACCTTTCCAATGAAGTCCAATTCGTATTATAGGGAACCAGGCTATGCAACAATTCGACCACTGTTACTGTACTCGATATCTCAGGCTTATCCTACGGAAATTATGGCTTCGCTTTTTCCTGGTGATGGATATAGTCTCGATGACTTTGCCCAAGTATTGCATAAAACATACATACATTGGATATTTGTTGTTTAAAAACAAGGAATTTTGTGAGCCCCTTTCCTCTTTTAGGGAAGGCTATTTTTAACACAAGTTCAAGTGACTACTCAAGATCAAACTCACAAGAAACTCAAGAACAACTTAAGAACACTCAAGAAAAAAGATGAATGTTTGAATGGAAGTTGTATGCTTGTATTGCTCTCCCAAACTTGGATTGTTGGATGATTACAAATGAGAACGACATCCCTATTTATACTAGTTGGGAGCCAAGAATGTTCTAGAGATTTATCTAAGATCTATACAAGTGTATGGCTAAGATCTACTTCTAGATTATTCTACTCTTATCCACAAATATCTACACCATTCTAGAGTATTCTAAGAAAAGGACAAAATAGAGAAGATTCTAGAATGGAGGCTAGCCAATTAGCCAAATGGGCTAGCCATGATGGTGCACAAGGGTGAGTTAGACATTTATTGAGCTATGTGGTGCACCCTTGTGACATTCTCCCCCACCCGAATTCGCAGACGTCCTCGTCGCGTTGTACTTGTCGATGGGATCTTTGTGTTGCCAAAGTAAGTCTTTCATGTTCCCAACTGGCTTCACTGTCTGGTTGATCCTTCCATCGGACAAGATATTCCTTATAAATTCGCCCTCCTCTTGAGACACGTCTGTGTGACTCTATGCTTGAAGCCTGCTTGTCTAGAGAGGTAATCATATTGAACGGGGCTCTCTTGGTAATTCCTCTAGCCTCGTCATCTTGATCCGCATAATATGGCTTCAAGCAGCTGACATGAAAGACGGGATGGATCTTCATGTGGCTAGGCAGCTCCAATCTATAGGACGCCTTCCCGACTTTCTTGACGATGCGAAATGGTTCCTTGTACCGTCGAATGAGTCCCTTATGTACCTTCCGAAGAGTTTTGAACAGTTGTGGGTTCAACTTCAGCATGACTAAGTCACCTTCTTCGAAAGATATGGGTCTTCTTTTCTTGTCTGCCCAATTCTTTATACGCTGAGAGGCTTTCTCCAAGAATGCTTTGTCCAGGTCATGCTTCTCATTCAACTCCTTAGTGAACTGAAAAGCGGCATAGCACTTTCCTCTATATCCTCCAGCGAATGTGTGTGGCATTAGAGGTTGTTGGCCTGTGGCCAACTCCAATGGACTATGGCCAGATGGGGCCATGGTGGGCGACTTTGCTCCAGGTTCCAACTCGATATGATGATCCACCTCCCTCTTAGGTGGTAGTTGCTTGGTCAACTCGGTTGGCATCACGTCCTGGTACTCTTGCAAAGCCTTTTGCAGCTCCAACGGAACAACCTCGTCCCGTTCTTTGCTTTCCTCCATGATGGCTTCTACAACGGTTGGTTCTCCCTTCTGAACTCCTTTCTTCAATTGTAGAGCCGATAATGTGCTTGAGCAAGTCTCCTTGGTACGGGTGGCTGGGATCACGCAAGGGGACTTCTCGTCGCTGATGCTAACTACTCCGAGGCAGGGCACAACCGCAACTTTGGCACGATCCAAGAATTCCATCCCAAGGATAACTCTGAAATCGTCCATCTTTACCACCATAAAGTCAGTAATTCCTCTCCAAGCACCAACCTTCATGTCGACCCTTTTGGCCGCTCCCTGAATCGGTATGGCTGCTGAGTTTACTGCCTTTATTGTGCTCGAGTTTGCCTCGACCTTCAACTTCAACCTTTCGGCCTCTCCTTTAGAGATGAAGTTGTGTGTTGCGCCTGAATCGACCATTGCCTTGGTCTTCTGCTCGTTTAGACTTATGTCCACATATATAAGTCATTTGTTGGTGCTGGACGTTTTTCCTTGGGCTGGCTCTTGATTGCGCTCAACCGAACGGCTCCCAGGTACGAGTCTTCGGTTTTCTCTTCATGCTCTGCAATCAAAGAGTTGAGCAAGTTCTTTTTGGGACAACTGTGAGCAAGATGGTCACCTTGGCAAATGAAGCATTTCTTCACATGGTTGTCTTGCCTTCCTTTCCACCCGTTGTTTGGCTTGGACCCTTCGCGGCTAGTTTGTGGCTTATCGCGGTAGTACTTGTCTCCCCCACCCGTTCCTTGTGATAATGGCTTGGATGGCTTGTTCTTGGCAAGTTGATCAGATTTGCTAGAAAAGTCATCAAGTTTCTCGACAGTGCTTAATGCGGTGGACAAGTCAGTAATACCTCTTCGTTGAAGTTCCATAGAAGCCCAATGAGGTAGGCCACGATTGAAGTGGTAGAAGCGGTCCTCGTCTGCCATTGTTAATATGTCTAACATGGGGGAATTAAATTATTTGACATATTCGGAAATGGTACCTGAATACTTCAAATTGTGAAGCTTGTCCCGAGATTTGTGCTCAACGTTCTCCGGATAGAACATGGCTTTAATCTCCCTTTTGAACTCCGCCGAAGTAGTGATGGTGCAGACTCCTCTCTCGATTTCTGCATATTTTCTTCTCCACCACAATAATCCATCTTCTATCAGGTACATGGTCGCCGTGTCGACCCGTTCTTGCTCGTCATCAAGGCCCGTGGCCCTGAAGTATTTTTCCATGTTCCATAGAAAATTTTCCAGCTCCTTAGCATCCCTTGCGCCGGAGTATTCCTTTGGTTCTGACACCCTCACTCTAGATGGTCCACGAACCGCATTTTCTCGGATCAGGGTCCTTAGCTCATCAACATCCTCACATGTGCACCCATCTCGTTCTGATACGTCTCAAAAGAGACCTCCATCGATTTCTCCAAATCGTCTTGTTGCTCCATAGATTTTCCTAAATCCAGGTTCAACTTTTCTACCTTTTCTTCCAGTGATCCAACACGAGATTCTAAACGGGGGCCCACTGACTTATCCCGTTGTTGTTTCTTTGTCTTCTCAACCTTTTCATTATTGTTAGTGATAACAACATTTGCATCATTTGAAGACATGGTGAGAGATCTTACCGAGAGTAGTATGACCTTCGCTCTGATACCAGTTGTCACGGGGTCAGTCCTTCGCCTCGACTTTCTTCCGTGTGGCACTTGTCTAGAATTCTGTTACTAGATAAGTAAGCCTTCCCAATGAAGTTTAACACAACTTCAAGTGACTACTCAAGATCAAACTCACAAGAAACTCAAGAACAACTTAAGAACACTCAAGAAGAAAGATGAATGTTTGAATGGAAGTTGTATGCTTGTATTGCTCTCCCAAACTTGGATTGTTGGATGATTACAAATGAGAATGACATCCCTATTTATACTAGTTGGGAGCCAAGAATGTTTTAGAGATTTATCTAAGATCTATACAAGTGTATGGCTAAGATCTACTTCTAGATTATTCTACTCTTATCCACAAATATCTACACCATTCTAGAGTATTCTAAGAAAAGGAAAAAATAGAGAAGATTCTAGAATGGATGCTAGCCAATTAGCCAAATGGGCTAGCCATGATGGTGCACAAGGGTGAGTTAGCCATTTATTGAGCTATGTGGTGCACCCTTATGACAATCGGGTCTGAAGAGACGTACACAACAATCTTGCCAACATAACCTTCAGCGGAGTGTTCTCAGTATACCTAGACAAAGACAAACCTTAACATAGACACGAAAATCAAAAGCATACATCCTTAAAAATCCCATGGATGACGGGTACCTAAACATGAACCAAGTGTTGAAGTCGCTTGATTGTTGGCTTCAAATGAGGAAAGGCTAGTTTTCATTGAAGACACCTTCGTGATGTGTTCTAGAATAGTGGTAAATAAAGTGTTCGATTCTCGAACTAGTGAAGGTAATGATTTTAGAAAATATGGACTTAATCTAATTAAATAAAAAATAGGAAAATAAACTAGAGATGATTTTTAGAAAATATGGAGAAAACCAGGAATCAAGATTCAGTTATTTCTAACAATTTATGTGATTAATCATGCAATTCTTTTAAATAAATTAAGCTCAATATTGCCAAAATAGGTTTTTATGCAAACAAGCAGAGGTAAATCACAAGCATGGGACATCAGAGGTTGTCAACCCAGCATGACCCATCAAACAAAAACACCACTACTGAATACCGTTTTTCTATTTCGAAACTATGCAATTTTAACAAGTAAAGAATTGTAAATAATTAATTAAAAATAGACTTACCACATAAAATTGAGAGAAAAACCTTCTCCATCATCCCAGGCCAATATCGGATTACATGTTTTTTTGTTTTTCTTTTGTCCTGTAAACTTCATGAATCAAATCAAACACTTGAAACTCTAGTTTGTGTTTAATCAAAAGCAAAAAGAAACTTTTGTCTGTCACGTTTTATGTGCTCAATCAACTTTATTTCTAATTCACCTTCAGGTTGTTTGTTTGGTTTTATTTGGTACGATAACTGAGATAAGTCGGATTGACTACAGAAGATAGGATCAAAACTTTATATTTTTGACAACGAATTTCTACTTGTTAAGGCAAATTTGTAGATAAATTGGTATTAAAAGATAAAATATAACTGATAAACACACTGAAACAAAAAAAAAACTATAACCAAATTATAGTCAATTTAGTCGACTCATGTTAATTTTTTTTTTTCAATTTGTGCATCCAAACATTTGCTCATAGTGAATCAAAACAATGATTTGAACGAGTTTTCATGTTTCCATTAAACAAATCCTAATAAGATTGTTGGATTAATACTAAGATTTCAAATGTCTACTTCAAAAACTGACTTCTCTTTTGAAATGGTGGTGGCGGCTTAAACTTAGTTGCTGGGAGACGTTTTACCAAGTAATTCATTTTTTGGTTGCTACGAGTATGTGCCTCAAAGTAAAGAGCTACACGAGCACTTTTCTAGATGCTATATAGATTACTTGAAAAAAGGATCTAGCGATCAAACACATCTGGCCATGGCTAAAAATTAGTTAACATGCTTAAAGCAGCCCAATTATTTGGCAGTTGCAAGTTTTGTAGCTTAAACTATTAAAGCGACTGAAATATTGGGCTCTTGCTAACATTTAGAGCAACCAATTAATTTTCTATTGCTACGAGTATGTACCTCAAAGTAAAGAGCTACACGAGCACTTTTCTAGATGCTATATAGATTACTTGAAAAAAGGATCCAGCGATCAAACACATCTGGCCATGGCTAAAAATTAGTTGATACAGCTTTAAAGCAGCCCAACTATTTGGCAGTTGCAATTTTTGTAGCTTAATGTCACGGCCCACCCATTTTCCCACATATTGGATTGACCCATGACAAGAGTCTAGGTCCATTGGAAGGACCTAGAAGATTAAGGAAGTCCACAACATACTAGAATGTTCTTGTATATATAATATTTTATTATATATTCATGATAGTGGTAGAATACTCTAAAAGATGATGATTCTAGAACATATTCTAGAATCCTCCATAGCACACTATATAAGGTGGAGAGCTCATTTGCTCAAATCATCCACCAACAAGCTCTCTAAGCATTGAAATACTCTCTCTCTTCAATAATCAAATACTCTCTCAATTAAAATATCTAAGTCTCTTATCTCTTTGAGTTCTTTTAGGCTTACTTGAAGAGTTCAAGTGTCGCACGGTCTAGTCCAAAATCTTAGCCTGTGACAGTTGGTATCAGAGCAAAGCTTAAGACTCAAGAATGGCTGACGTTAATAGCAACAACACCATGGAGAAAGGTGTCGATGGCCAAGCTAAGAAAAGGGGCAAGTCCAAGGATACGCAAACAAGTCTTGAGGCACGAATGACACGTATGGAAAAACGAGTGAGCGACTTCCTTATACGCGTCGAAGAAGAGTTCCTAACGAAGGAGACTCTTGAAGGGTGGAAAGATACATTCGAGGAGGCCATAAGCAAGGCGGTGGATGGTATCAAAATGGGTGTGAATGCTCGGATCCAAGACGCAGTGGACGATAGCGTGGAGGAGGTGAAGCCCAAATTACTTTCAGTCGAGCAAGAGCTTGAAGCGGTGAAAGGGGAATTAGTATTGTGCAAAAGGGCGGCCATCAACCAAACCATGCACGAGGGGCCAAACAGACTCTCAAGAGAGGATGCTCCCAAGCCAACACCGTATAATGGAAAAAGAGACGCGAAGGAGATTGACACTTTTATATGGAGTTGTGAAAGGTATTTCGAGCATCTCGAAATGGAGGAGGATTCAAGGAAGATAAGGAGAGCCACTGTGTTCCTCACGGAGAACGCTTTGGCGTGGTGGAGACTCCGAAGCCAGGAGATTCAACAAGGTAAAGCTACTATCACTACTTGGTCAGATTTTAAAGACGATCTTAAGAAATACTTTTACTCGGAGAATGCGGCTTACGAAGCTAGAGCGAAGTTGAAGTATCCTCGTCAAACGGGCACAACCAAAGAGTATACCGAAACGTATACAAACCAGTTGCTGGAGATACCCAATTTATCTGAAGAAGAGAAGCTCTTCAACTTCTTGTGCGGAGCAAAGCCGTGGGTGAAACAAGAGTTAAATCGCCGTCGTGTTCAAACTCTGACCGAAGCAATTTCCGTAGCCGAGACCTTGGTCGAAAGGCCAAGCTTCGAAGAAAGAGCGAAGACCTCAAGGAGTACAAGCTCCGAAGATAGGAGAGCTTCAAGAGGCCACCATGCCAAAGGTGGGGAAGCAAGAGAAGATAAAGACAAGCATACCTCAAAGAAATATCTTTCGTGGAAGGATAAAGATCCCGAGCGTAAAGATAAAAGTAAGCCCTCTTTATCTTGCTTCTTATGTGAAGGAGACCACAAAGTCCGGGATTGCCCGAAGAAGGGTAAGCTTACGGCATTGATGGAGGATAGTGGATCCGAAGAGGAACGAGACTCCGTGGTGAGTTCGCTCCAAAAGCTAAATAGTGTCCAAGCCAAGGCGGAGAAGTCCAAAGGCAAGGACAAGATACTGATGTTCGTAAACGTCCAAGTGAATGGGAAGACCTCCCGCGCCTTAGTAGATACAGGTCCTACACACAACTTCGCTAAAGGAGGAGGTACCGTGAAGGCAGTGAACTCGGATGCAAAGCCACTAGAAGGCGTAGCTCGTGGCGTGGAAATGCATCTCGACAAGTGGGATGGACCGGTCGACTTCTCGGTGATCCCTATGGACGACTTCGATATGGTGCTGGGCATGGAATTCATGTGCGCACAACGTGCCATTCCCATGCCACCTTTTGACTCCTTGTACATACTCGGAGACAAATCAGCTCACCTTATCCCGGTGACTAAAGATAAGAAGAAGACCACGGTGTTGTCGGCGCTGCAACTTTCCAAAGGGTTTAAGAAAGGTGAAGTGACCTTCATAGCGACGATGAAGGAAGAGAAACCAACAACCCAAGGAGAAGAAGTTCCAAAGGCCATAACGAAGGTTCTCGAAGAGTTCGGGGACGTGATGCCAAAAGTGCTTCCCAAGAAGTTGCCGCCACGAAGGGAGATCGATCATGCAATCGAGCTAGAGCCTGGCGCTAAGCCTCCCGCGAAAGCACCTTATCGTATGTCTCCACCAGAGTTGGCTGAATTGAAGAAGCAACTCAAAGACTTGTTGGATGCGGGCTACATCCAGCCGTCAAAAGCACCATACGGAGCGTCGGTACTTTTCCAGAAGAAGAAGGATGGAGCAATGCGGTTATGCATCGACTACCGGGCTCTCAACAAGGTGACCATAAAGAACAAGTATCCAATACCGCTCATTGCAGATCTATTCGATCAACTTGGAGGGGCGAGGTACTTCTCAAAGTTGGACTTGCGGTCGGGATACTACCAAGTGAGTATCGCGGAAGGCGACGAGCCAAAGACAACATGCGTCACGAGGTATAGGGCTTACGAATTCCTTGTTATGCCTTTCGGTTTAACTAACGCTCCCGCTACTTTCTGCACACTGATGAACAAGATATTTCACCCATACTTGGACAAGTTTGTGGTGGTCTATCTCGATGACATATTGATCTATAGCAAGACCTTGGAGGATCACGAGAGTCACTTGCGGACTGTTTTCCAAGCACTAAAGGAAAACAACCTATACGTGAAGAAAGAGAAGTGCTCCTTTGACCAAGAAGAAGTCTCCTTCCTAGGTCACAAGATCAGTAGCGGAAAGCTTATGATGGAAGATGCCAAAGTCCGCGCCATCCAAGATTGGACAGCCCCTACCAAAGTGCCGGAGTTGCGATCGTTCCTAGGCCTCATCAACTACTACCAAAGGTTCATCCTAGGATATTCGAGGAAGGCAGCCCCGTTGACAGACTTGCTGAAGAAAGGGCGAGCTTGGGAATGGACGACCCGATGCCAAGAAGCATTCAAGGAGCTAAAACAGGCGGTGGTCGAAGGTCCAGTCTTGTAGCTACCCAACCCAAGTCTCCCATTCGAGGTGCACACCGATGCTTCGGACTTTGTAATAGGAGGAGTGTTAATGCAAAATGGACACCCTATTGCGTTCGAAAGTCGCAAGCTGAACGATATCGAGAAGAGGTACACCGTTCAAGAGAAGGAGATGACGGCGGTAGTTCATTGCTTGCGAGTATGGAGACACTACCTTCTCGGATCAAAGTTCATAGTCAAGACGGACAACGTAGCGACGAGCTATTTCCAAACCGCAAAAGAAGTTAAGCCAGAAGCAAGCTAGGTGGCAAGACTTCCTTGCGGAATTCGACTATGATCTCGAGTACAAGACGGGCAAAAGGAACTTGGTCGCGGATGCACTTAGCCGAAAAGCATAGTTCGCCAATCTCACGCAAGCCAACAGCACGCTAATACGCCGTGTGAAGGAAGGATTAAGCAAGGATCCAACGACAAAGAGTATGGTAGAATTCACCAAAGCCGGCAAGACGAGGAAGTTTTGGATCGAAGACGACTTGTTGTTCACTTCAGGACGAAGGGTCTACGTGCCGCGGTGGGATAACTTGCAAAGAGAGATCATCAAGGAGTGCCATGATTCACGGTGGGCAGGTCACCCCGGCACTCATCACAAATTAGCCCTTGTGCATGAGAAGTTCTTCTGGCCACAACTCCGCGATGACATAGAGACCTATGTGCGGACATGTCTTGTGTGCCACCAGGACAAGATTGTACAAAAGCAGCCCGGAGGACTGCTAGAGCCGCTTCCTATTCCGGAGAGACCATGGGAAAGCGTCTTAATGGACTTCATCACATGCTTACCCAAGTCAGATGGGTTTGGCACAATAATGGTGGTGGTGGACAGGTTCACCAAATATGCGATATTCGCAGCGGCCACACCCGGATGTACGGCAGAGGAGACGACCAAACTCTTCTTCAAAAATGTGGTGAAGTATTGGGGAGTTCCAAAGAACATTGTGAGCGACCGAGACGTTCGCTTCACGGGAAAATTCTGGACGGAGCTCTTCAAGCTGATGGGTACTGAGCTGAACTTCTCAACAAGCTTCCACCCTCAATCTGATGGGCAAACCGAGTGGGTGAATGCTTTGTTGGAGCTTTACATTAGGCACTATGTTAGTGCTAATCAGCTAGATTGGTCTAGGTTGCTCGATATAGCTCAATTCTCCTACAACTTACAACGTTCGGAGTCTACAGGGAAGAGCCCATTTGAGCTCGCAACCGGACAACAGCCCTTGACGCCAAGTACCTTGGCCACTTCTTATGCAGGTGCTAGCCCCGGAGCATATAAGACCGCTAAGGATTGGCAGCAGCAAAGGGACTTAGCACACGCCCAGTTGATAAAAGCGGCCAAGAAGATGAAGAAGTGGGCCGATCAGAAGAGGCGACATGTGGAGTTCCAAGTTGGCGATATGGTATTTGTCAAGCTTTTTCCCCAACAATTCAAGTACACCCGGCCTCTACACAAAGGCTTACTACGCAAGTACGAAGGTCCGTTCGAAGTACTAGCCAAAGTGGGCAAAGCTTCTTACCAAGTGGAGCTTCTATCAAAGATGAAAATCCATCATGTCTTCCACGTTAGCATCTTAAAGACATTCAACAAAGACGAGGAAGACGAGAGACGAGGAGTATCAAGCCGCGCACCACCCATGATCGCAACTTCCTTCGACAAAGCTATAGACGAGATATTAGCCGAACGGATTGTTCGAAGGAAGGGTGTGCCGCCTTGCAAAGACTACTTAGTGAAATGGAAAGATGCATCCATACAAGAAGGAACATGGGAGCCCGAAGCATCTCTCTGGCAATTCAAGGATGCGATCGACCAGTTTCACAATCAAGCCGCGACGAGGACGTCGCGAGAATAGGTGGGGGAGAATGTCACGGCCCACCCATTTTCCCACATATTGGATTGGCCCATGACAAAAGTCTAGGTCCATTGAAAGGACCTAGAAGATTAAGGAAGTCCACAACATACTAGAATATTCTTGTATATATAATATTTTATTGTATATTCATGATAGTGGTAGAATACTCTAGAAGATGATGATTCTAGAACATATTCTAGAATCCTCCATAGCACACTATATAAGGTGGAGAGCTCATTTGCTCAAATCATCCACCAACAAGCTCTCTAAGCATTGTAATACTCTCTCTCTCTTCAATAATCAAATACTCTCCCACTTAAAATATCTAAGTCTCTTATCTCTTTGAGTTCTTTTAGGCTTACTTGAAGAGTTCAAGTGCCGCACGGTCTAGTCCAAAATCTTAGCCCGTGACATTAAACTCTTAAAGCGACTAAAATACTGGGCTCTTGCTAACATTTAGAGCAACCAATTGATTTTCTGTTGCTACGAGTCTGTGCCTCAAAGTAAATAGCTACATGATAACTTTTTTAGCTGCTATAAATTACTCGAACAAAGGATCTAGCGATTAAAGACATTTTTTCGTGGCTAAATAAAAGTGGACACAAGTTTATAGTCGCCAAAATTTCTAGCAGTTGCAATTTTGGATGCTTAAACTCTTAAAACGACTAAAATTCTGAGCTCTTGCTAAGATTTTAGTCGCTTAAACCCGTTTTTCTTTAGCTCAAACACATTAAGTAGACATATAATGCACCATCTTCTGTACAACATATGTTTTCATAGGGACACTAGAAAAGCACAAGCATGCCGTGTTATCATCTTCAGACTTAAGAGACACCTATAAGGCGGAACAAGATGGTGCCAGTGAGTATCAAAGTTTCCAGTCAGGTTCATAGAATCACAAAACCTATGGTCTTTCTACATAGGTGACTTAGTACCTTACATGGTCCTTAAGCTAGGGATGAAGCATTCATTGAAGATAACCCATGTTTACAATTGTAAACACAAACAAGGTTTACCAAACTTAGGTTCCTTTCATGGTACAACAGGGCGCTGGTGGGTAACGAAAACAGACTCAAAAAGAAGAGAATATATTAAAATGTACCCCCAAAGCCACCTCGAAACAGAAATATAACAAGCTTCCACGAAAGACTAACAAAACCTAGAAACTCCAACAGATTCAGCAAATTTCAACAGAATCCAAAAATAAATAATCCAACAGAATCGCTCATTCCTCAAGTGAAACATAACAAACAAACAAAAACAGAGTGTACCTAAACATAAACCAAGTGCCGAACATGACAAAGCGATCAACGCCTGATTGTTGCCTTCAAATGAAGCAAGGCGAGCTTTTAATGAAGCCACATTTGCAGTCAACTTAGCTTTGTCTACCTTAGCGGCCTTGTATGCACGTCTTGCCTTATCCACCTTGGAGCCAAGTATAGACATCCTTTTTTCACAATCTCTGACTTCTGCTTCCAAAATCGGCCTTAATACCTTTTCTTCTTCAACATCACGGATTTGAGACTCAAGAAGGTGAAGTTGATCATCCAACCATGACACATGAAAGTCCATAGCGGAAGCGGTATCAACTGATGCACGCCATCGCTGTAAGTCGGTGGAGGTAACATCACGACCAGAGAGTTCGCTCATTTGCTGGATCATCTTTAAAAGTTCGGTGACCATAGTCGCTTGTATATACATCGGAGGCCATGTGCCATTTGGAGGTGATCACTCGAGTATGTAAGTCTTTATACTCAGGTTTTACATGAAACCCAGCTACCATAAGACAATTTGGTGGACATAGTTGAGGAGCAGTATACTCAGGAAGTGGACGATCGACCTGCCCTCTTTTGGAGCAACCTAAGGGGTACATCAGTGAACTACCTTTGCCTCTTTCTCTTGGTTGCCCGACATCTGGACCACTGGCTCTGTCAGGTTCAGAGCAAGACTTCTCACTTCCCTGGTTATCCATGTCCGAACCATCCCTAGGTTATTTAGTCGAATGCCTGGGAGGCAATCTGGCGCTCACTTCTCCACTAGTTCCTCCAATATTCCCATTATCATCTGAAAATTCCTCCACATCCGCAACAATCTTCTCTGCGCCACCAACACCACTTCCTCCCTTGACGATTAGACAAAATAGGCATGGACAGTAAGTAAAGTTAAATGATAAACAAGGGAAATGAAATGTAACATAAGTGTGTGTGTATATACCTCACAAATAGAACGCCTTGAACGATGGCTGAGGGGACTGTTTTCATCGGAATAATACAACTCTAGGGGCGAATTATCTCGCTTCTCAGATCTGTCAGAGCAATGTGACCTGCACTTCAGTGTCTTTTCCTTCCTTTTTCTCAAATCACCAACATTTTTATCTGCCCCTTTGCTCGAGTGAGACACCTCCACCCCAACTGCCATAGGAATAGACTTGTTGAGGTTGCTACCAATAGCCTGTATAGGAGATACCGCCTGCATACCCAAATACTGAGTCATGGTAACACTTGGATTAACATCAATCTCTCTGTTATCCTTCCTCCGTTGTTTTATAAAGATTTCCTTTGGTGCTGGATTAACATAGTATCTTTTTCTGAACCAACACATTTCTCCAAGACCTTTTAGAGAAACCAAGCTGTTCATGTAGCACACGATATAAGTTGTTACTTATAAGATAATCTGAGACAGCACTAATTTCTGGATCATAACAGAAGACACCAAAGTTGTGGTGAAGTAGGACATGACCACTCTTTGTTAGGGCAAATGGTTCTGCATCCCATTCAATTGGTATGCTGAACTTCTTAATCCAGCGTAATAAGTCGTAATTCCTGCTCATTCACGTCATAACTACTGTTTTTGCCTTTCTTCCTTAAGAACCATATGTCTAGACATGCATCTCCTACATGATGAATAAAACACAAGCATCCTCCCAAAACCCGAAGTTTAAAATAGTTCCACACGCTTGCAGCACGGACAAAAGGTGGTGGTGGGAGCAAGTATAACTTCTCTTCTGCCAAATCAAAGGAAACAATCTTCTGTTCCATGTCAAGCCAATGAATGTCTCCATTTGCAAATGTACCAAATGGATGATTCTTCCAAGTGTATCGCAATGAGTAAGCAGTTTCTCTCAAGTCTCTCCAACAACTGCCACTGCCAAGTGTATATACCTGGACCTTCCCTAAGGGTTGGTTCTCCATATAGTAGATTCTAACAATTTTATACTTGTTAGTAAAATGATGGTAACCAAAACCACACACCACAGTATGTAACTTATTCTCGCCTGTAAGTTTCAGTCTTGGAAAACTCACGTACTCACTGATGATAGGATTACAAATATAGGTAGGTTCATAACCATGATAAAGAGTAAGAGGTCCAGAACCGTCTTTAGAATAGCAAACTAACCCATTACATGATCCAGCAATTGACTGATGATTTGTGGGAGGCTGGTTGACCCTTCTAAGTTTCTTATTAGGCTGGTCGCCATACTCTCCATAGTAAAGTTGGAGGCCGTGTTCCTGTGTAAATGCAAAGCAGAAAAGGAAACCAGAACCAACCTTGGAAGCAGTAAGAGAAGAATCTCTTGAGTTACTATAACCATCAATCTGTGATATTTGATATAGGTGCTTAGGAGCAAACGAATGATTCTGCACTGCAAGACTGAATCTGTTGGTAAGCGAGAAAGTATTTCTATGGTAATTTCTGAGGGGAGACTGCTCCATACAAATATGCATCTCTATGTAAATTTATTTTCTCTTTGATCTCAAGAACTGTGGATTGTCAGCATTTCACGACTCTTCTTCTTCTACTTCTTGTTTTCCTCCAACTGAAAGCGGAAGAGTTGTATAGTAAGTAAAAAGGCAAACACATGCTTTCTCAACATATTATTACAAGGCAGGTGAAATTAGTCGCTTCTTTTCGCAAAATGGACCTAGTTTTACATACATAAATAACTATAAGTTTTGCAAAGCTTAAAAATTGGCATGATTCTATTAATGAATATCACAACTTATGTATGATCCGTTTTCAGGTATGGGTCCCATTAAAAGACCCAATACCTAGGTCTGTCTAGGGGAAAATTACTTTACGCCTTAGAGTGGATCTCCCAGTCTATAAAAGTGGGCTACTTGGTACATATAGAGGAGGGAGATTTCTGTTAGAAGAAAGTTCAGTGGAAGAGCAAGGTGTAGAGGGATACAACACCTTGGGTAAAGTGAAGTTGTAGAAGTCTTTTATTGACCAATCTTTGCTTCTGCTGTTCCTAGTTTTGTATCTAGTTGTTCTTCTTATCGGGTCTAGGTTGATCAGTCTATCTCTTTTATTTACACTTATACGGGATGACCTCCTAAGAGATTTCATATTTTTCTATACAACCTTGCTCATGCAACTATTCGAGCAGGTGAGTTTTATGTTCAACAACAACCAACAAGTAATATGTCACCTTTATACTATACTGAAAACGTCTAACTGTCTAAGATATCTCAGTTGAACACATGGTAGTAGACCTCACTTTAATCCTGGAGATGGTTCAACGAAGGATTAGTTAAAACTTGACAAGCACATCGGAATAAACACATAAGACAAATTGAAAACAAGATTCTTATCTCTATCAATGAAGGTTTCCTTCATATCTGACCATGATAGAACGATACTACAACGACTGCAACATAATCCAAGTAACCACATGCAATCTGAGGAACATACCTTATTAAGATTTGGTAATCTCTTGAACTGCAGCATGTTTGGCAGGATTGCGCTTCTGTGAATAGAAAACGATATAATGTTACATAACAAGATCCCTCTAAGGTGTTATTTGAAAAATATTATCACCTGTAGAAAAATTATATGATACTCATTTGGCCATTTACAGTTCCAACGGGGCTATCGAGTTCAAGAGAATTTACAAACTACATTTGTAACTGGTTATAGAAATCCATCACATCTGCGTCCATTATCTTATTTAGAAAGATAACAACGTCATAGTTCACAGTTTCAATCATTTCAATTTGTTCGATTAACATCACTTTTCGTATCAATTTAGCAAAGAATCAAAAATCTAAAATACCAACAACGTAGAGTAGAAGTCCTACCTCTTGAGATCCAATCAAATTGTATACAGTTATTCTAAAGTATTCTTGAGTTGGTTATCGACGATATTGATATTTTTTTCCTTTGGCATTTCAACAAACAAATAAACACAGACTTATTTATTCAGCAGGAAACTACGGAATATGCAAACATAACAATGTGAAATATAATCCCCGGAAAAAGAAGAAGAATGGCGTATGAAAAACATACCGGATCAATTCGTCCCTTCTCTTCCTTCTCAAGTCTCAACGGAAGTAAAAAAGCATTGTCAGATGTGGGATTTGAACCCACGCCCTCTCTCGAAGACCAGAACTTGAGTCTGGCGCCTTAGACCACTCGGCCAACCTAACTTTGATGTCCAATTTGGAGATAGAAAAAAATAATTTCCCTAAGCCCATAACAGATGAAGTTTATTACTTCTACTCTCCTCTATTATCACACTCAAAATCAAATCCAGGGTTTCAAAAGAGGTCCCAAATTTCATTTTAAACAAAATTCTCTGAATCAAACCATTTGATTCATCTTTGTACAATCGAATGGCTGCTGCAATATACAGTCTTTTCATTATCAATAAATCTGGGGGTCTCATTTTCTACAAGGTAATTTTCCTGATCTAATAATAATACTATAAAGCACATGAATCAAATCAAAATTTTGATTTTCGTATTTCAGGATTATGGATCATCAGGAAGAATGGATACAAATGATAGTTTGAGATTAGCAAGTTTATGGCATTCAATGCATGCGATCTCACAACAATTATCACCGGTTTTAGGTTGTCAAGGGATTGAACTTCTTGAAGCTGATACTTTTGATCTTCATTGTTATCAATCGCTTACAGGTATAAAAAAACACGTCTCATATGAACAGACCCCTTTAGTTTTCTAATTTCAATATCTGGCAATGTCAGGGTTTAGTGATCATCAATCTCCAGGAATAAAAGTTCCCAAATTCTTAGAAATCTCATAAAACTGTCAAAATTGGTTTGGAACTATAAGATTAGATTAGGCTATAATGCCACTTGTACTGAACTGTGCTGACAAAATTGAATTGAATGTGTGGAATTGGTAACTATAGGAACCATGGGGTATAAATGTGTATAAGAAATATGTTTGATTTATCTAATATGTGTATGTGATACTGACTTGAACTAGAGAATCAGTAGATGTAATTCAAAAGAGTGGAGAAACTCATGGAAATCTTTTTTTCGTGTTTATATTTGGATAGATACATCTTATGTACTTACTATTTTCTTCTTCAACAAACTCCAAATAATTATTTAGGCTTCTTTTTTTCTTTGCGCTGAGGTGACGGGTGGAAGTTCAAACAAAATAGATGATGTTCATGAAATTAGAATTGAGGGTGATCATTCAACAATGGTGGAGATACATAAAGTTTGTTTACCACAAAATAAAACTACATTCCAATCTATTAAACATAACTTTTCTGAGATATTATTCCCTGATGATCCTCTCCATAACTTTTTTAAACTTATGAAGAGGATCATTGAGGAAAAATAACGTAAAAAATTATGTTTTAATAGATTAGAATGTAGTTTATCTGGTGGTAAAACACTTTATATGTATCTCCCCCATTGTTGAATGATCACCCTCAATTCTAATACTACTGTCATGAACATCTACTTTGTTTGGAATTCCACCCGCCATCTCTGCACAAGAGAGCACCCCATTGAAAACCTTTGGACATAGAGTACAAGATATAAGTAAGATGAAGAAGCTGGCTACTTTTGATCCTCCGGGCAGCAACCGTAAACAATAGATAAAGAGATCGTCCGAGAATATTATAACCAACACAAGGAAGAAATAAGTAGCCTGCTTCTTCATGTTATCTCTTGTTAATGGATGGTGTGAATGTGAATACAAAGTTCTTTGTACGTGTATATATATAGTTGGATTGAGCAAGAAAGAGAGTTTAAAAGAAAAGGCAAAAAAAATAGTTCACGACCTACACCTAAACTGATTTGTTAGTACTTATCTTAATGCATGACTATGCTTTTAACCAATTTCCTTCAACAGTTCGATGACTTCACATGTTCTGCATTGTTTTTACTGAAGACATTGATGTTAGACTATACACCTTGCATTTCTATTTCTGTATGGCAGGACATATTTTTGACAACTAATAACTATGCATCAAATCTCTTATTTTTACCTTGTTTAGGAACTGAACAAAGTCATTGTACTGTTGATTTGCTTTGCAGGAACGAAGTTCTTTGTCGTATGTGAACCAGGGACACAACACATGGACGCTCTACTAAAGATCATTTATGAACTGTACACAGACTATGTTTTGAAAAATCCTTTTTACGAGATGGAGATGCCAATTAGGTGTGAGCTCTTCGAAATTAACCTTATACAAGCTATCCAGAAAGATCGTGTTGCTTTGCTTGGTCGATGAATAAAACCTTGTCTAATTTAGTTCTAGTTCAATGGATTCGTTTGTTGATAAATTTACAGGCTTGGATATCTCAAAGTTTGTCCAAACAATTTATCAGTATGAATTTCTGTCAGGAAGTTAAACACCACCCATCAATTTTCCTTCAATTTTCAGATTTGATGACACTGTATTTCTGTTTTTTCTCTTTGTTAAATATTCACATGTGCACATTCTTAATTGATATTAGTACAATGTTTTCGTTATGGTTACATTGGCAACTTCACAGGATTTACCTTTTGCGGTCAAATGATTGCTTTGGCCTCCATGCATGATGTGCAAGTGAGCTTCTTATTTGAATCGTGTGTTAGCAGGAGCGGTGAGTTCTCTGCTGGAAAATGTTAAATAGGCAGACCCCATTTTTGATAAGTTTTTGGCATAGCACTGCTATGGAGAGTTCCATCAGACCCTACAACAAGTTTACTTCCCTTTTAGGGTATAGTTTGCTTGGGGCTGGGATGAACTAACCCCTGCATCAGCTTCATAGTTCGTACGACGCCTCATTCTTATATGACAAACAAATAGAAGAAGAAAAATCACTCTCCCTCCCGCCAAATTATAAGGCAAAGTCCAGAGTTCAGTTTTCTCCTATTGTCATTTAATTATTTTGATCCCCGTCTAATCTTAAGCATTTACAGTGATATCTTTAGATCTACCCTATTTAACTAGAATATAATCTAGAATATAATCTAGAATATAATCCCTAAGAGCGTCCATAAGGGACGACTATAACACGGAGTAAAGATCAAATTAACTCTTTAGTCCGAAAATTCAAAGCACAGCGGCGCGAGTAAATCTGAGGTTTAGTCCGGATTTTCCACTGTAGCAGAGGGAATTTGGTATTTAATCCGGACTAAACTTGGTTTAGTCGGACGGTTTCGTAGTCTTCCGCCTGATGGTAAGCGGGTGCTTAGTTAACCGCTTGGCATCAAGCGCCATTCTACGACTCCGTTTAGAAACATGGGCGGTAACCTAGGACTCCGCCTGATCACGCGCTAGGACTACGCCTGATGAAGCGAGCGTCTTGGATCACGCCCACTAACAAGCATAACGCTAGAATACCGTCCAGTTGGAACGTAATCCTAGGATACCGTCTATACCTAAACGTTTTGCTAGGACAACGCTCAGTTAGTATTAGTGAAGTTACCAATGTGTGGAGCGGCATGCTAAGGCTACGCTTGAATTTGTAATTAGATTAAGCGTAAACCCATTAAACATTAATTTATAATTCTGCATGCCATAAATTACTAATTAAACTTTAATCAAACTAATTAAACTTTAATCAAACTAATTAAACTATGAATAGACTAATTAAATTTTAATCTAAAATTAATGAAATTAAACAAAGAAGTTAATCTAAACTTTAATCTAATTAAACAGACTAAGGCGGGATGCTAGGAGTTAACCAAGAAGTTAAACTAAATAAAGTTTAATCAAGCGGGATGCTAGGAGTCTGCTTGGATTTCTAGGCGGGATGCTAGGGCACCGCCCGTGTTTTTCCGCACATATTTTCCTCGCATATGTACACAATCGATCAGGCGTGATGCTGGCACACCGTCCCATCATGCGTTTTTCTAGTGCTCCGCCCGTCTCTTGGGCGTGGTTCTAGGAGACCGTCCACCATCAGACGTTATCTTCCGTTTCCGTCCCACATCGAGCGTTCAGCTAGGAGTCCGTCTCGCGTAAACGTTATGCTAGGATCACGCCCGTCCCAACAAACGATACGCTAGGAAACCGTCCAACACCAGACATTATTTTAGAGCATTGCCCGACCATATATGGCTGTTCTTGGGTCGGACCAAAGACCAAAATTTTTTGTCTTTGTTCGTTTGGGATACTCGTCCCAGTGGACGCCCTAATTGCATAAACCCAGATTTTATTCTCCTGACATTGAAAGAAAACCCTTTCCGAGCCCCTAAGGATTCCGGTCGATCGAAGGAACACCAGTATAATCAAGCAAAAACAAGGTACTTACTTTTTATCTCAGTTTCTTCTAATTTGACCATTCAGATAAAATTTTGAATTTTCCCCTTAGCTTTGTTGATTTATGAGTACCCATTGCTTTAATTTGATTAGGGTATGGAAAAACCTAATGGTAAAGAAAAAGGGTTAAAGAATTTAGTATGGACACATCAAATGGATAGAGTACTTATAGACACATTGACTGAACAACTTGAATCTGGTAACAAAGGAGATACTGGTTGGAAAGGATCATCATATAGAGAAGTAGTGAAACGTATGAATCAAGAGCTGCAACTTACAATCTCTGTTGATAATGTTAGAAATCGTTTGAAAATATGGAGAAATCATTTAATTGCTGTCAAAGAATGTCTTGCTCATACTGGGTTTAAATGGGATGATACTTTGAAGATGGTTACAGCTTCACCTACTGTATGGGATGAACACTTAAAGGTAATTATAATTCACTATGCATCATTGAATGTCGTTATTTGGTTATTATATGTAAGACGCTTGAAAATTATGTTTCTTTGTTATGTTTTTACTACAGACGAATAAGAAGCATGCTGTTTATCGAACTAAACATTTTGTTAATTGGGATGAAATTGTCCCACTCGTTTCCCATGACCAAGTCGTTAGGAATCAAGGGAAGACTAATAATAGATGTAATGAAATTGATATAGTAGGTGACAAAAGTGTGAATGAGGGGAGTCCAGGAACTTGAAATAACCTTAGTGTTGAGGATACCGTAGAGGATGATGCTAATGTATTATTGGGTGATGATACGCCCAAAGTGACTCCATCTCCAAATACAAGTTCTTTAATGTCGCAAGGAGGAAGTGATCCATCAAATGGAAGAAATGGCTTGTTGAAGAGAAAGAGAATCAGTAAAGGCAAATCCAACATAGCTTCAGCGTTAGAATCAATAGCAGAGAGTATGAAAATTATAGCTGATGCTATGGTGGAGCGTACCAAGACGAAGGCGGTGGATGTGAATGAGTTACTTAGAGAATTAAGGAAGGTACCTGGTAGTAACTCCATGGTACTGTTCGAAGTAGCTGAATACCTAATGAGTGACTTTCAAAGAACTAGTTTATTTCTTGCTTTATCAGTGGAAGAACGGAAGATGTGGCTGACTAAGCAGTTCCCCCTGCAGACGGTATGCAACTTAATCCTTTCCACATTAAGGATGTGCATAGTATCAGCTAATATCTGCAGGTTCAACAGTCGTATAGTTCTGATTTGAATGCCCTTTTATGTGGATTTTGTTTTCATGTTGCACTAACTGGAATTTCTTAGTAAATTGGAGGTTAGTTGAAGTTCATTTAGTAGGACACAGTTGGGTGCAGTCACTGTTCTATTGTCAAACCATCCTTGCATGACATATGAAAATGTTGATATTATTACAAAAGCATAGTGAACTTGAACCATCTCCAGGATTAAAGTGAGGTTTATAACTATGCCTCTGTGTTAAACTAAGATATGTTAAGACTTTTTCGTGTAACTACTGCGATATTCAAGTTCATTATGTTTTATGGTGGCTTGCATTATCTTAACTTATAAAAATGAAATATTATTACAAATGCATGATGAACAACTAATATCTGCATTTTACTAGATAAGTTTGAAAACAAATTAATAAGTTTGACGCCACAATGATTATCGTTTTAGTACAGAAATGTATGGATCTAGCATAGAATTACAGTAAGATGGAGCATTTTTCAGTTACAAGCTTAAGGTTTTGCATCTTCAACTCTTGACCCTTCCAGACAGACAACATTAGATTTTTTTACGGTCTACCCATGTGGATACAGTAATTACGTTTTGGTAATCCAAATGTTTTCATTTTTTGGTAATTAGTTGTACCGATGC
The DNA here is from genome assembly GCA_023531435.1 of Papaver californicum. Lineage (NCBI taxonomy): Eukaryota > Viridiplantae > Streptophyta > Magnoliopsida > Ranunculales > Papaveraceae > Papaver > Papaver californicum. The sequence continues at coordinate 2,772,478 of JAJJMC010007665.1, forward strand.
TTGTTTCTGTTTTGTATATGAGACATATCAACTGGTTTTTCACTGACTTAAAGATACCTTAATGTTTAGAAGAATACACACAAAAGACACGCAACTCCTTTTGCAACTTTTCTGTTCATGTGGCCATCAAACTCTCGTGTGCTTTTGATATCGTTATCTGTTCGCTTGCTTTTTGCAGATATTAGGCTTTTAATAACCTGGCGTTTTTGAGGGCTATCAAAAACTAATTTGGGGCGACTAATAAAACAAAATAAGGTCATTAGGCAGTAATATCAATACACCTTGTATCCATATATTTTCTTTAATGGCTAATCTATCCTTGCTTAATTAGTGTTAATGTTGATTAATTAGTTAATTAATTTGGTTATAGTTAGTGTTAGATGATGAATTTTGAGTTATAGTTTTGGAATAGAAATTGAGAGTGTTTTAGATTGATTTATTTGTTATAGTTTTGTACAATCGGTAGTCTCGTGATTTTTATTACTACTCGAATGTAAAAAATTCTCAGATTGATTTTTTATTTTATTTCATAATCGGTAGTTTAACGGAGTACCATACCTACCGATTATAGGTGTCTCCCCAAAAATAAATTTCTTAAAACTTACAAAATTTGTAACTCTTCATCTTTCACAATCGGCAGAAATTGAAAATTTATATCTACCGATTGTAGCTTGAATTGAATTAATCTTTAAAATTTTAAACTTTGTAATCAGTAGTTTAAAGATCAAATTTATCTACCAATTATACTGGGTTTTTGTCCATGACTTTTCTTGCCATAATCGGTAGTGAATGAACATAAATAACTACCGATTGTGGTTAATCTGTAGTACGAGAAATTAATAACTACCGATTGTATTTAATCGGTAGTATAGAAACATAGTTATCTACCGATTATGTAGATTGTACTTAACATCTAACTTCATAATACTATTTCAACATCCGAAGAAAAACTTGTTCAAAAAAGCCTACTACATATTGTTCAAAAAACTTGTTCAAAAAAACTAAAAACATCCGGAAAAAAAAACGAAACAAAACACATCATAGAAATTCAAAGTGATCAATTTCATTGATCTCATGAAATTCTTTCACTCCTTGTTAATCTCGACTTGGTCTTAGTTTCAACTCGCTTCTTCTTCTTCTCCTTCCCCTTAGGATCAGCAACAACTTCATCTTCCTCAACTGGACCTATGTACTCTCCAGCTTTGTTGTAGTATGAGTTTATGCCTGAGAAATCTTTCTCCCTGAAAAAGAATCGAGGATCAAAATCCGGATCGGCCTCCATCCTTCGAATCATTTCTGCCTCAGATCCTTCATCCGAAGATGGAACTTCAACGTAGTTGAGGGGATTGTCAGGACTGTTTCACCAACAATCAGGATCATTCATCATTTGTGAAAAATCCGGATCATCCAGCATCATTTGATATACTTTTTCAGGAGTAACTCCTTTCGGCAAATTGAAAAGAGGATGAGAAAGCAATTCAGCCTTTCGAGCCAGAGAAAGACCTTCATCTTCATCCATAACCCTAATGAACATACCGCAACATTAATTATTAACTAACTACACAATAACTATTATAAAAATAAACAAAAGCACATAATCGGTAGTTAAAATTATGAAATATCAACCGATTACACACAATCAGTAGGGCATCTTTTCAGTAGATGTCTGATTATATAATCGGTAGATAAAATTATGCAATATCTACCGATTGTGCATGATGTTCTTCAGGAATGATGAACTCGAGGCATAATCGGTAGATAAAGTTCGCCAAATTTCTACCGATTATTCGTTGTTTCAGAAAATTATAAAAAAAGAATTATCATGATTTCTTCAAAGTAATGACTAAAAACATAAAAGTTCGATGTAACTTACTTTTCCTTTCCCTTCTTTGATTGTGTAGGAAAATTTTATGGTCGGAGGGTCATATCGTCGGAATCAGTTGACGAATTGATTTCAATGATTTTGGACTCTTCGATCACCAACTTTTCCTTTTCCTTCTTTGATTGTGTAGGAAAAGTTTTTGGAGCCATTTTCTATGGAGAATGAGAGTAAAGGGAGTAGAAGAATCGGTAGAGGAGAAGAAATGGAAAAGGAGCCTGTTTTAGTCGTGAATAGGTTAGGTAGATGTATAGAAGGAAATGAGAAGAAAAATAGGCGTGAATAGGTAGAGAAGAAGAAGAATTAGGTTTTGGTTTCTGTTTATAAACTGGCGTTTTACACTATTATTATATTAATTATTATTTGACACTATCTTGAAAAATTCCCTTCAGCTTAAGCGGAGTAGACGAACCTTAAACGGATTGAATCTGTCCATCACCTTAATGATATTGAAATGAGCTTCGTAACGGTAATTTGATCATTTCCATCGTCGCCATTCCTCGAGATATCTCGCTATAACTTCATCATTCGTTTCACCCCTCAAACAATATCGATTGACAAAATAAGTTAAATTCACAAATGGATCAACTTCTCTGCTTATACAATTAAATCGACAAAAAAGATCATCTCTATTACGGTTATTGGGGTTTCCGGTGCCAACACAAAAATGTTCGTGAATACTCTCCAAATAACTCATACTCATTACACGATTTTGCATACGCTCTTCTCCTCGCCTCGGATAGAATTGCACATAACGCCTACATAGCGATAAATCTTCCTCTACCGTGAACGGTTGAGCCATTAATCTATACGATGATTTCTTCGATGTTTGAGAGTTAAAATGTATTGGAGGTGCATAAACGAGAAGAGGTCACCCTCCTTATATAGATTAGAGTCTTAACGGCTCTTTTTTAAAAAAAAAAAAGCCGTTGAGGCCTGGTGTAACAAGAGTGTACAAAAAATATGTACACTAACTTCGTACGAATATTAACAATCGGAAGTATTGGGATCACCATTATCTTCCGATTTTAACAATTGGTAATCTAACAAATATATTTACTACCGATTTAAATGTAAAATGTATCCGGAAACCAATCAGTTTCATCATCTTAATCGGTAGGCTAAGAATTTTTTAACCTACCGATTGTATATGTTGCCCCAAATTGAAAATCGAAAAAATTATCAAAATTCCAACTTTTTGAACATGCATAATCGGTAGTCTAAGAATTTTTTAACCTACCGATTATGTATTTTGCCCCAAATTGAAAATCGAAAATATTATCAAAATTCCAACATTTTGAACATGCATAATCGGTAGTGAATTTTTTAACCTACCGATTATGTATGTTGTCCCAAATTGAAAATCAAAAAAATTATTAAAATTCCAACATTTTGAACATGCATAATCAGTAGTCTAATAATTTTTTAAACTACCGATTATGTAAGTTGCCGCAAATTGAAAATCGAAAAAATTATCAAAATTTCAACATTTTGAACATGCATAATCGGTAGTCTAAGAATTTTTTAACCTACCGATTATGTATGTTGCCCAAATTGAAAATCAAAAAAAGTATCAAAATTCTAACATTTTGAACAAGCATAATCGGTAGTCTAATAATTTTTTAAACTACCGGTTATGTATGTTGCCCCAAATTGAAAATCGAAAAAATTATCAAAATTCCAACATTTTGAACATGCATAATCTGTAGTCTAATAGTTTTTTAAACTACCGATATGTATGTTGCCCCAAATTGAAAATCGAAAAAATTATCAAAATTCTAACATTTTGAACATTTATAATCGGTAGTCTAAGAATTTATTAACCTACCGATTTTATATGTTGCCCCAAATTGAAAATCGAAAAAATTATCAAAATTCCAACATTTTGAACATGCATAATCGGTAGGCTAAGAATTTTTTAAACTACCGATTATAGTGCAAAAATGTGTCCGGGAACAGGCAGTTCCATCGGTAAGTGTAACCGGTAGATATTTATCTACCGATTGTATAACACTAACATAATCGGTAGATTGTTATCTATCGATTGTTGATGAACATACTTAATCGGCAGGTGATGCAAACCACTTATCTACCCATTATAATGTAAAAATTCAACAAAATAACTTGTTAAAAATAAATCTCTTGCAAATGAATTGATAACTCACAAAAAGAACATAAAATCCTTTCAAATGTTAGAAAATTAATCACCAGTAATGTTAAACACCAGAGGTATATCCATAAAGTAAATAACCACAATCTAATTTCTAAAAATTTTTGTTTTGGTACGAGGACGATGAGCACAAGGGGCTAAAAATCTTTCAGCATCAGCGGCATTGGCTTCACCCTCAGGGACATTTGCTTCAGCATCAGCACTCGATGAACCGCGAGATCTTTTATGGTGTTTTGCTGCTAGCCTCTTAGGCTTATTCGCAGATTTCTCCCCAACTTGCTAGCATATGATTCATTATCAATGTTGTCAATGAGGTCATTATGCTCTCTCATCATCTTCTCAATTGATGGAGGCACTCCCGCATTTATGCACCCAGCTATCTTCTTTGAGAAAAATACAAACCTTTTTTTTTTTTTTTTTTTTTTTCTGTTTTTAGACAATAACAATCAAACGATTATTATCTAAAATATTGAGCCGTAATACTAAAATCAAAAGGAAATAACATTACGTACCAGCCTTTCATAACCAGAGGGTTTTTCTTTGATGATGCAAGTATATTCGGACACCCTGGTGGTCTTTTCTTTATCTTCATCGATCACATGAAGATGAGAATGTTGTCGGTACCATACCATATAGCGTGGATCTACTTCATCACCTCGGTTGACAGGTCTCCCCTCGTTGATCATATATTGCATCTTATTATTCCAATCTTCAACGGATGAGTTATCAGAATAAACTGTTGTGATAAAGTCCTTACCACAAGTAGATTTTTCGACGTCCAATTTGAACCTGTCGCGCATGTGACTCATAGGTTCTTGTTGGACATAACCGAGTTGACGCATCACCCTAGAGGCATTGTACATGACATATCCAGTGGGATGCCACAAGGGTCCATAGTAAAACGACAACTCAAACCTTCCCGCTATATGACCACTAGCGCGGTCTTCCATGTATGGATCAAAGCATACATCTTTGGACGCCATCGAGTCTAATTTCCTCCTTAAAGAAATCAACTCCTACTCCTTAGACCTTGAATGGTTGTTGTCAAAGATGTATTTTGTTCCTCGGGGTGTTCCTTTCTCCCATGCCGGATTCTCTTTGGCCAACTCGAGGGACGGAAAGTGGTCATAGATCCATATCTAGTGTACATATCAAACAAAGTATGAGAAAATTAATTTCTAAAAGAGAAAAAAATAAATAACAATCAAACCATAAATAGAGTTACCAAAATACATGTAGTAGGCTCACGTTCCCGGCAATTTGGCTAGTTAATTCCCTTGATGCCTTTCTCAACTCATCCATCAAGAACGCATGACATGCGGTGCCCCACGAATAGTCACGAACTTTGTTGAGAGGATGCAAAAGTTGTAGAAGGTTGGCGTCGACCCGGTTGCCACTAGCATTGGGGAAAATGACACATCCCAAAACACAACGAAGATATGCAGTGGCTGCAACATTGACTTCGTCATCGCTAAACTCTGGATTCATTTCTTCTTTAGCCTTGATGCCTTTGAACATATTCATCAATTGAACCATGTTGAACTGTCTGGTTTTGTAAAGAAAGCACCGTTTCAAATCATCGTCGGATGTGGCTCGATCCCAACCAAGGCACTTCTGAGTGTAAAAATAAAGTTGTTCCTAGCTTAACTGTTTCACATAATCAAACTTGACCGTCGTACCATGGTCATGGAGACTTAGAATCTGCACCACATCATCGGGGGGTGATCGTCATTTCTCCCCACGGCATGTGGAAGGTATCGGTCTGAGGATATATCCTCTCCATGAAGGCTGATATCGACACCCGGTCATGCTGTAACATTGAATTCTCGGCAGCAGTAGATAACCCCGAGTTCAGTATAATTTGCTTGAACTGTTCACACTCACCATCTAACGGCCAATCTTTCATCTTTCTTGGTGCAGCCGTAGGTTTTAGTAGACGAAACGCATCAGAATGGTCCTAATATACACGACGGATTATAAAATAATTAGAATAACAGTTAACACTTCTACAAATAAAAAAAAAATGTTAAGAATAGTGTTTTATAATTATTACCTCAGTTGAATAAATTTCTTTCGCCCAAGAGTCTTTGTACCCAAATAATAGATCTCCTCCATATCTTGGTAACCCAGGGATTTTGCCTTCTTGAATACCCTTCATCTTCAAAGAGGTGGGGAATTTGTGTCCTCCTTTCTTCTTAATTGGCTTCTTTGTACCACTTGGTTCTCCTTCATCTTGGTATCTAACTTGTGGAGCACTTGGTTCTCCTTGTTCTTGGTTTCTACTTCTTGGAACACTTGGTTGAGCTCCTTCGGTGATAGAGATTCCGCTAGTGCTCTTTTCTCTTCTTGCACTAGCAGTTACTTTCTTACACCCTTCACGACGAGTCCCCGAAACAATTGTATCATGGGATTGCTTAGATCGCCTTTCCCTTAAAAAAACAAAATAAAGAACAATTATTTCCAACAAGACATCGTTTAATCACTACATAATCGGTAGACAAAGTACATACAACTCAACCGATTGTCTACAATCGGTAGTTTAAAAAACAAACTAACAACCGATTGAACATAATCGGTAGCACGGGATCTACATTATCTACCGATTATGCATAAAAATTGGAACAAAAAACTCTAAGCTAGGGACACACATACAATCGGTAGTTACATAAAAAGATTAACTAGCGATTATGCCTAAATTTTGGTACAGGAGGACAATCGGTAGTTAATGACTAAATATAACTACCGATTATGTAGAATGTTTTGAGGAATCACTAACTTTCATAATCAGGAGTTTAACCCTATACGAAACTACCGATTATGCCTAAATTTTGGTCCAGGAAAATAATCGGTAGTTAATGACTAAATATAACTACCGATTATGTAGTATGTTTTGAGGAATCACTAACTTTCATAATCGAAATTTTAATCCTATACGAAACTAACAATTATGCCTAAATTTTGGTCCAGGAATATAATCGATAGTTAATGACTAAATATAACTACCGATTATGGTCGATGTTCATGAGCAATGAAGAACACTTACATAATCGGTAGTTAAATACAAACACGAAACTACCGATTATGACATATAACCTAAAACCCTTGATATTCTATCCTCGATTGAAGCAAAATAAACACAAATAATGGTAAACCCTTCCCTTATTAGAGCCATTACAAAGTTCTGGAGAGGCTGATTGTCGGAATCAGTCTCCGTATCTAGGTCATCATCTTCGTGTTCTTCGTGTCCTTCGCTATGTTCTTCAACGATCTCTTTATTTCTTATTCTCTCGGTAAAATTCGGCCAGTTAGTATTATCAGGTTGACGGGTTGTTTGTTTTTTTGAGCCATCTTTAGATTGTAATTACGACGATGAATGGTTTACGATTATACAATGAATTGGTTTATGATTAATCGGTTTACGATGAATTGGATTGTGCCGCAATCGGTAGTTCAAAAACAAGAAGAAGAAGAGAAGAAGGTGAGAATCGGTAGAGAAGAAGAATGGCAAAGGTTTAGGTTTTTAATCTTTTATTAGTGAAAGGGTTGATGGTATTTTTTTGATTACTGAGAGGGTATATAGGTATTTTTACATACCATTAGGTTATCCCATGGCCACATCTATTGGATGAGTTTAAAATAGTCACCCAAATTAGTTTTTGATAGCCCTAAAAAATGCCAGGTTTAATAACTTTACCAAATCAATTCCGAGATAGCAAATGTCGACACGCTAATACTTGCATATGATGTATAGATATATCAAACATAAGAAGGGTTAATGGTATTTTTTGATTATTGAGAGAGTATATAGGTATTTTTACATACCATTAGATTATCTCATAGCCACATCTATTGGATGAGTTTAAAATAGTCGACCCAAATTAATTTTTAGTAGCCCTCAAAAACGCCATGTTTAATAACTTTACCAAATCAATTCCGAGATAGCAAATGTCGACACGCTAATACTTGCATATGATGTATGGATATATCAAACATAAGAAGACCCAAAAAAACATACAGCACTTGACAAAATAACACAAGAAGGTCTCAAATATGATCTCCGCTTTATTGTTCACAAACTAACACCTTGCGGCTGTACCAAGTTAATGCCTAATTTCAATCTGAAATTTCCCTACACATAATTTATCACTATCTAAAAAGAAAAAAGAAAAAAGAGTGAACAACATAAGTTATTCTATAAAGGAACACCCCTAACTTAAACCTGAGCCAAACGCAAAAGAACGCCTTTAATCACCTTTTGAGGTTAGCTTGTAGGTACATTCAAACCAAGACAAGCAAAAAGGAAAGCATCTGAAAATAAATAGAACAACAAATCACATTTTAATCGTCTAGTTTCCACCGTTAATCTTGCTTTGTAGATTCAGTGTTAGTCTGCTGCTGCTGTGGCGGAGTCGTTTGCTGCTGCTGTTGTTTCTGCTGCTGCTGTTGTTGTTTCTGCTGCTGCAACTGGTAGAAAAGTTGAGGGCTCATGGGTATTTGTTGAGCACTCATGGAGTTGGAAGGGCGGCCTTCACCACCTAATTCTGCAGTAGCAATCTTTAATCGCTGGACTTCCGTAGTCAATGCCTCATTTAGAGCTGCCATTATCAACATAGTCAGTGGCAGTAAACACATATTTCATACATTTTGCTCTTTACATAGGAAAACACACTGGATATGACACTCCTAAGCAGAAGAAGATTTGAAGCCCGGTGAATAAATACGATGCAAGAATGGATGTAATGCAACAAAGAAGTGCATATTGTTTAAATTACAACTAAACAACAACAAAGTTATCCACCATCGAGGATAACGTGAACCAGTTCTATGACACACCAGTCCCGAAGTCTTTCTGAAAAGTATATGAAGTTCTGAATTTTAAATAGTGCAAGTTGAAAAGATTAGGTAAGGCTAGCTTTCCATAGTCCAAAAAATTGCTTGATATAGTGATGATAACAGAATTATTATGACAGCATATCAGCAAGGTCTGCTAACACAATTTTCTTGCCTTTCTTGATTATCACTAAATGAACCTAATTGTACGCAATTATCTACATTATTTACCAACAAAGAAAACTCTTTCCTGTTAGATCCAAACCAGGCTCCTGAAATTAAAGGGTCAACGCAACAAAAGCAACTAGTAAGAATGTATACGAAAGAGAGTTATACCATCTCTCAGTTGCGCTTGTTGTTCCATGGCTTGAAGACGGAACTTTAACTCGCTGTTCTGATTATTAAGCCCTGCGGAATCCCTCTGAAAATTGAAAAGGAAAACAACGGTGAGGCCCTTGGGAAGAGAGTGAGGTAGAGGTTGGGAGATTATGAATTCCTGAATACCCACTTGTAACAGAGTTAGTTGCGCAGATAATGTGGTAGCTTCTGTCTGCAGAGTTTGCACCTTGTGCTCCAATTCTGAGATATACCTCATCTTTCGTTCCTTAGAACGGGCAGCCGATTGGCGATTAGCCAAAATCCTGAAATCATAGGGTTATCGATAACTACTTGTAGCAAATGAATTCCATAATTTTAATCTTTCTCTAGATTGGCAAACATACACTTCCAATTACAAATGAATAAAACCTAAAGTAGCAAAAAAAAAAGCTAAGACAATACACCACCTCTTTGCGCGTTTGGGATCAGCCATTGCAATCTCAGCAAGTTTTTCATTAGCCATGATCTTTTTCAACTCAGCTCCAGTAAATTCGCCATTTCCAAACTCCAAGCTGAAGGTATTAGAGGTCCCATCCAAAGAATTGCTATGCGAGTGTTGACCAGAGCGCACACCAGGAGATGGTGGCAACTTTGGTGATTTCTCCCCGAAGCTCGGAAGTCTATCCATGAAACTATCCATAGAGATACTTCTGCAATGACGTCCAGTCGGAGCAATATCTCCTCCTGCACTCCTTTTATTTCCTTCTTTCTTCTCCACAGTAGAACTTAAGTTCACGCGCTGCATGCTATTACAGCTTTCATTTATACTACTTTCTGCTTCATTATCGCTGCTATCAACTCCATTTGTTTTTGTGCCACTGGCTCTGCTATCATTATCATGACAATTCTTGTCATCTGTCTCAGAAGAGTTCAGTGCTTCCAAGTTATCCAAATTCATATAAGCAGAGAACAAATCATCAACTACTTCTCCTTCAGATTTCCTCTCGCCCATCCCTTCTGCAATTTTATCTCCCTCTTTATCCCACTCTAATTCTCGCTTCACCAGCGTAATTGGCTTACCTGCAGTTGGATTCTCTTTTGCAGATGCTGATCGTTGGAATATAGATTGGCCCTTAGGTGGGAGTGGCGAAGAATAATTAGCAGTAGAAAACCCAAATGGAATGTCACTGCTAGAACGTCTATGCGCTTTGCGTGGGGGGAGACTCTCACCCATACGAGGAGAATTCCCTCTCATGAATGAATGAGGTGGTGGAGTTTGTGAATTTCCCTCCCGATCTTCCATTGAAACATCAGCAGCAACCGGGTCAGATACTGAGGGAGACAAAGAGTCACGATATGGTGAAGGACTTAGCGGCGGCAAGGAATCCAAATTGAAAAATGCAGGCTGAGACAAGGATCTAGAATGTGAAGGTCCTTGACCAAAATTCTGAGAACCAGATTGTTGAGCCGGTCGAGAAACTGGGATCTGAGAGTAAGGAGATACAGGTGGAATTTGTGGGTGAGATGGAGGTATCCCCATTCTCTTATTGCTATTATTACCATTATCAGGACTATAATTCTGCGAAAAATGACGCATTGGAACACGATTCTGTGTAGTAATTAACTGATCAGGAAGATCGAATAGATTAGTAGACTTATGTTGTTGTTGTTGTTGTTGTTGTTGCTGTTGCTGCTGTTTAGGAATTGATGATGACGAAGTTCCAAATGAAGATTGTAGTCTTTGTATCACATCAAGTCTAGTCTCTTCTCTTTCTTCCATTTCCACCAACACTCAAATAAAAAATCTTAAGCTACTAATCAAAATTCGTAAACTCTTAGCTCATCAAACTTAAAAACCTGCAACAACAACAACCAAGTTTGAACAGACTTAAAATTTCTGAAAGAAGATTAATCAATCAATCAATAAACCCTGTTTCTCAGGGTTTATCACAAACTCTAAACTCTAAACATAAATCAATTTAAACCCTTTTTTGTCAAGAACACTATGCAGGAGATAGAAAATGAAGAAAGAAAAAAATGAAACTAACTACTGTTACAGAGAAAGAAAAAAAAGACTCACCTTTGCCGTGAATCAAGGCTTTTGTAGATGAATCCAAACAATGTTGGATAATTAGTTGAATTTAGTGAAAAATTTGTCTTCAAATTACCCAAAATTTTGTTTAAAATTTGTGAGTGAATAAAAAGAAGATGTAATTTCTCTGAGACGAAGATTTTAGACACAGACAATGCCGCGGGTTTGTCTCTCTTTCTTCTTTATTTTTTCCTCTCTTAGCTCTTCTCGTTCGACGCGTGAATTTAAGAAAGATGTCATTCTTTCATTTCATTTTAGTTTAATTTACATTTCATTCCGACCGCATTTTACTCCCAATCATACCCCCTATATTTTCGGCAGGAAAATTGTGACTTTATTGACCTCGTTCTTTTAAGATAATGACGTTAAGTTTGGATAGGACCGCCCAACTAGGGGAATTGATTTAATTAGATTTTCTTGTAATGATCCTCATAAATCTTAATACAGAATGGAATCATACTTTGGAAATGACATTACTACATGCTAGATATTATGTTATGTTTATTTAGTTCCAGCTGATAGGTGGATAGTAGCTGCTCTGGTTAGCAATTCTGCATATGGGGACTATTCGGGACGATAAACATATAAGAATTATTCGTGTTGATGGAATATAAATCCGACCCATTATTGGAACGACGATTTATGGTCCGGAATAATTCAGAACGGCAAGTTTATGTATATAATCATTTTAGAGATACAAATTAAACATATAAAATTTGATATATATTAACATGTAAAAAAAATATTTTTTACATATTAGGTACTGTATTTTATAGTTTAAATGAAGCATACATACGATTTATGGAATATACTCTGCAAACATGTATGTAATGGTATAGGGTTTAGATTGATGTATATAAGATTTTAAAAGTTATAAATATGATAATGGTAATTTGGTGATGACGTGGAAAAATATTATACAAATCGTATAATTCGATAATTCATAAATAAAATATATGAAAATGGATCTATTATCCAAAATCTTCTAAAATATGGTTGAAATAGACAAATAAACATAAGAAATGGGTGAAATTGACACCAAAAATCCTAGACAATTATGTCCCTTAAATGTTTATTTTTTCCCTTTTTTTCTCTTTTCTCTCTCCAATTTAAAAATGAATCACAAAAAATCCATAATTTTCAATATATATATATATATATATATATTTGATTTTAACAAAACTTATATTTTTGGAAGAGTTTTAAATAAAACAAGATCCATTGTTGATGGTAAATTCGAAAGTTTTTTTTTTAAAAAAAAAATAGCTAGGAAATGAAACTGGTTACATCCTTGCTTAAACTAAGATAGAAAAAAAGAATTCGAAAAATAGCTAGGATGAAACTAGATGCATCCTGACTTAAACTAAGAAAAAGTTTATTAAAAAAATAGTTAGGATGAAACTGATTGCATCCTGACTCAAATTAAAGATAAAAAAAATTATTCAAAAGTAACTAAGATGAAACTGGATGCATCCTGACTTAACCTAAGGAAAAGAAATATTCAAAAAATAGTTAAGATGAAACTGGTAGCATCATAACTTTAATAAAATATAAAAAAATTATTCAAAAATAGCTAGGATGAATCTAGTTATATCCTTATTTAAACTAAGATATAAAAAAAAAACAAAAAAAAACAAGGATGAAACTGGATGCATCCTGGCTTAAAAACTAAAAACCTAGGTTCACTCTTTTTTAATCTCAATTGATGATATGGAGATATTTTGTTTCAACGAACTCTACTCTTGGCTCCGAGCTTTATAAGTTCAGGGACTTCAAAATACATATGGTTTTGAAGATCATCAAATTGTAATTGTTTTATAGAATTGAAAAGAAACGAGATTTTAAATTTTAATAAAAGTTGTATTCATAACCAGTCACTTGTTCTTTTAGAACTCCAGAGCAATACCAACTTCACGAATTCTACAAAGCCCTCTAATAATAGTTCCACATGCAACTTCATTAGGTACAACCCCACTTTCAGTCATTTTACCAAACAGTTCATACGCTTGACAAATCTTCTCTTGCATATACAACGCTTTAATCAGACAAGTGAATGCTATATAATCAGGATCATAACCCCTCATCAAAATATCACAAAACAAACAAAACTCATAATCAGTTTGACTTAATTCACAACAACAATTGATTAAAATCGTATACATGACTATATTGGGTCTGATTTCTATCAGTTTCATCCTCTGATACAACATGAAAATTATGGAATAATATCTTATTTTGGAAATTGAAGCTAACAGATGATTGAATGTTTCAATAGATAGAAAGGGTTTCAAATTATTCAATTTATCAAAGTAAATTAAGTTTTGTTTCGTGTTTTAGATTCAAGACATGGAATGGCTAGAAACTGTTGATTTATTGGAGTCGGAAATGATCGAACAAATTTGATATTAAGAGATCTCAGGTTTTTAGAGAAGATATTTGAAGACTTTGATAAGGCTTGAAGAAGCAGGAAGATACCTATCTTCACCAATGTTTCTCTGTACCTGTATTAGTTTCAATCAACGCATCTCTTGAAATAAAATATGGTAATACAAAGGGTACTTTAGTCAACTGGTAGAGAAATATTTGGACGAAATATCCAACTTTTAGTCAACAACAATATTCCTAGCGAGATGGCGCCTTCGGTATGCTTCGGTAGTCTAATAATATTAAAAAAGTATCTAGAGAATCTTTAGGTATTAGAGAAGTATCTAACTTTGTTTGTCTTATAGACCCAGAAAAACAAATCCATAAATTATTTAACCAATTAATTAATTTTATTTTAAACTAGAAAATTATAAAATTAAATTAATGTTCTAAACATAGAGATGATACGGACGAATTCACAGACTATATCGTATAATTCAAAAATTACTAACCAGCTAATATTTATAAATCTAATATGGCAATGCCCACACCACAAAACTAAATTAAGTGGATACATTAATTTCCATTAAAACACTACCAAGTATCGACTATATTAGCTAGTAAGCATACATAGAATAAGAGCATAACTGAAATTCCAACTACTTATAAGATGAGGTTTGAATGTATAGTAGCTAATCTTAAATTTTAAAGGTCTAACTAATCTTAAAAAACCAGCTTAATAAACTCTTTGATCTTTGGCTCCTTTTGTACCATTCTTTTCTTTCTTAATTCAACTTCTTCTCTCGTAAATAAAAGTACAGTAGCTAATCCATTTTGAGTATATTCGAAGCACATAATTTGGTATCTGATTTAATACTCGAAAGCTATTTATTTGTGTACATAATCCTTATTTTCAAAAACGATGTGCATAAATTTGTTAATTGTTGATTGATTGTAATTTGTAAGCACGTAAACCGGTCTAAAACAAAAACAAAAAAAATCAATATCTTCTTGTAATGAAAACAAATATTGTAACCACGTTTATTATTTCGTGAACCGCAATCTAAATTCTAAAGTTAATGTTTATTATTAAACAAATCAATCTGTGTATATGCGGTTGACCTTTTTAAGAATCGAAATGAGTCCGCACTCCACACTAATGATAATAATATCATCTTTATAAAAACGCTCGAGTATTTACTTTAAGAATTTATTTTGTATGGGTCTTTTGGATGTCCCAAATTATTTCAAATTTGAGTTTAGGGTTAACCATTCAAATTCATGCTTGTTAGATGGTAATGGCAAGCGATCGGGCATTTACCCCTATAAAGCATCGATACTGATACAGAATATAGATATAAAAATTTATCAATTTTAAAAAATGAGGATATAAGATACGGTGAGATTCTATTTATTAAAAATATTTTATATTATAATAATTGTTTCTAGTAAAAAAATTATATAAAATAAAAAATTTCATAAATATTATTTAGAAATTAAAATATTAAAAGTAAAATAAAAAATATTTAATATCTCGCTCACCCATCATTTATCAATATTTCCTTCATCAAAGAGCATCAATATTTTCTTCATCAAAGGAGACGAAGATTACTATGAACAAACACTAAATCCTCAGTATGTTGTTCAATCTTGTTTCTCTTTATAAAATGGATAAAATTATATGTACCTCAATTTATAACGAAAAGTTATTATTCAATTTAAATATTTATATATAATTATATAGTATATTGATAAACACAAATATTCATCTATATATATATTTAAACAAAAATAAATATATAGATTTTATATATAAAAATATATATCTAGTTATTGGAAGTATCCCTCCTAAAATATCGTAAAGGTATCCCAAAATATTTTTACTTTTTTTATAATTATAAAAATGAGATACTTTAAATGGAATATCCAATACGTATCTTTAGATATCCTTAAATGATACTGATACAATATCAATACGGATATGTCTTGTTTTTAAAGTATCCATGCTTTATAGATCCTAACAAAATATCTAAGATCCGGAAAAATGCATGGCCCCGGAAGAAAAAGGTACGATAACACTATAATGTGTGCGAGTTTGAATGGGCTAGTTAAAGTTAGAAAAACTGGAAGTTGAGCACATTAAGGTGTTGTATGCACATTCTTGATTAATTTAAAATTGATTTAAGGCGATCATTTTTAAGCAGAGAAAATCAAAATTATATCAGAATCTAAATATCAATAGTTAATTAAGCATAAGATCTATCGGCAAAGATATGATCATAAGGGTCGGTCAAGGTTACAAAAAGGAGTGGGAAACCATACTTAGGTTCACATTCGCCCCTTCCAAGACGTGTGGCCGTGTACGGAACGATTTTGTTTCCTTAGACGTGCTTAACTTGTTCTTGTTCAACTCCCACTGTGACAAAGAGAAACGTTAAATTAGGTTCATGTTTGGATTTTGGAGAACTGTGAGGACAAAAGACCTGTGAATTTGTATGGAAACTCCTTGGTCTGTAGCAACATTAGAATACATAGTTTCAAATTCATACGACCAAACAACCGGCTAAAGTTATCATCTGAATATACTTAGATCCAACATTATACTCGAATTATGTATCCGATAAACTGGAGAAATTGTTTTCTATTTCCGATAAACTGGATCGAACTCACAACCTCTCGCAACTTTCCCTAAATAGAAGGTCATATATTTTTATTTAATTTACATGAATATTATTTCTAAGACTAATCTTTATGATGATCAAGCTTCTAGCAAAAATTTGAATTCATGTCGCCTTAAATTTGCTCTTAACTTTTATATTTTATTGTTTAAATCAAGTTTTTTACGCACACAGGCTTAACGCAAAAAGTGGGATCATTGGATCACTAGTATAGTTGTGTTAAGTGATGGCTTAGAATCCGTGCGTCTAATAGTTGACACAAAAATAAAATTAGTTGAGTCACCAATATATATGTGTTAATCTGGTGTTTTAGATTCTTTGTCCTATAATTGGTCACAAAAAGTGAATCTTTTTTAGCCCAAATATTAGGTGCATCAGACTTACTTAAATTCACATTGAACCATGGTTTGAATCGATACTCTTAACCAATCTAGATCAACCATGGTCAATAGCGCCTTTTCTCCAGCGTTGTGCAATCTCAATCTCCTAACTGAGGTGATGTCATTTATATAGTGTGACATGTTCCGGTAAAGGAGGAGTTGATCACGCTATAAAGTCTCCACGTGGACCTCGATACCTCTTTTGACTTTTTCTGGTGAAAATTCAAACGAGATCTTATCCGATTAATTAATGGAGGGCTATTAGAGCGTCTCCAGTACTAAAGGTTAAGGTTTTAAAACTATATACCACTTATTATTTAATATTTTTTCCATTAAAAATTGATCTCTAGGGTCAAGATAATGAGAAAATACGACATGGTCAATTGATGGGAGTAAAGGAAAAAGTTTAAATTAGACCTTTTTTATGATCTTGGATCTTAGGTCCATATCACCATTTTATTTCTAAATTTAAATATAAAGTGATTAATAAGACCTTGAAATTGAAAATAAACTTTAGATAAAAAATTTTATCTTTATTTTTTTATCATTTAGCGATGATCCAAAATAAAATATTAATAGGACCTTCACCTAGGATGATCTTAATCCCTTACATTGGAGAGGCGCTTATAATTTAATGAGATAACTCACGTACTCACAGATGTAGTATCATTATCTATCCCACCTTGTTGATAATCTAGTGGAAATTACAAGAAAAGTAGATTGTTTTTTATCTAACCAGACACTTGGTGTAGACGAAATGGTCAGGGTATGGTGGAATATGGGTGTTTTGAATTGAATTTTCCCAACTTTGAGAATTTTAAGTTTAACTTAAAAAAACCTTTAGATTAACATGGTTGTTAATCATCACTCGTCCCAAATTGCCATGAGAAACTATCAGATGAATGTAATGTAAGATTGGTTAACCCTATATCACCTATCAGCCGAATGGATAACTCCTCTTTATAGAAAAAATTACGTCAAAGCTCACCACAACTACGAAAGGTTAACATGAGAAATCCCAAGAACTAAAAAACCTAGTACATAACATAGTTGTCAATCATCACTCGTACCATGATGAGATTTCGCCGAATATATTACATTTTAAAATGAAGCAAGATTATGTATTTGCTTTCTTTTTGCTTTCGTAAGACCAAATGCAGTCATCGATTAAATTCCAGATCAAAGATTAAATTTGATCTTTAATCGTTAAATTTCAAGCGCATTCGTGCGATCAAATTTGGTTTATCGACGAAATCGACTGTACAGGATTAAAAGTAATCGCTGATCGACGACTAAAACTTATAGTCGAGCGAAGCACTAGAGGTTCGCATGTGTACAAACGATGTCCCAGGATTTCGCTTAAAAACATGGGCGGGGAACTAGAATTTCGCCAGAGCAAGCGGTCTACCAATGCTTTGCTTGCTGAGACGAGATCTCAGAAACTCGCTTACACATAAGCGAAGTGGTAAGATTTCGCCCATTATCATGGATTTAGACAAGCGAAATGGTGGTGATTCGCTTAGTTTAGTGGGCGAAATGTTGGGATTTCGCTTGGTTTTTTTTTGGGTAGGCGGTAGAGCAGCATCTCGCTTGGACCAGGCGAAGCTTCAGTTTCTCGTCCGTTTCCTCAAGCGATGAGTTAACACTTCGCTTACGTGAATGCGATATCCCAGTGTTCCGCTTAACTATCCATGGTTGTTTTTGAGACGGAGTAAAGATCAAATTTTTTGATCTTTGATCTTTGCTTTTGATCGCATGATTGTGGATGCCCTAAGGGCAACTCCAACAACGCGAGTATACCAAAGAGTAAAAACTAATTTTTTTTGGTATTTTTTCTTTTTTTCTACAACGGTTTCTGGAATAAATATGATCGCACGTCCAACTATGACGTCTGTTGTAAAACGCTGTTATAGAAGAACGTGAGTTGACAAGGACATTCCTCTATGAAGACGTATCTTGTCGGACGCCCCTTCATGTGAGCATTTCATATTCTGGAAGCAGACGCAACTACACATGAGCGTTTGCATGTTGTTACGCTACGGTGGGTGGACGTATGTTTAACGTCGGCACTGATAAGCGTCTATTGTACCAGCGTTGTATTGGATGAACGTCTACAAATTGTGCGTTGTACTGCATGGACGTTTAGTGATAAACATTGTTCATAGTAAACGCCTCAATGCCAGAAGTCCATCTAGAATAGCGTCCACCGATAGAAGCGTTTCACGGACCCCCACTAGAAAGAGCGCCCAGTGGACGTCCAACTGGGAGAGCGTTTTGGTATAGACGTCCTTGTAGAGGAGCGTCTGTGTTTCCTAGGTGAGCGTCCAGTGCATTCTAGGTGAGCGTTCGTCCGTGCACGGTTAGGGTTTCTTCTGTATATAAACGCTCTCCCATTTGTTTCGCCTCTACCATTTCAAAAACGCTCCTCTACTCAACAGACGGCGGATAGAGGAAAATCAATTGTGAAGAAGATTTTGGTTAAAATCTGGTCTAAACACGGTAATAATTTCTTTATCTCAGTCTTTTTATTCCTTGTTTTAGCTTTTATTCGTTGTTTAAATGCACATTTAGGGTTTCGCCTAAGCGGCTGTACATAATTAAAATTAGAACATCATTGTGCCGCGAACATTTACATGATTAAAATTACTTTTGAGATGAAAATGAGAACATCATTATGCCGCGAAAAGTTAAACAATCTTTCTCTTATCAGGGAAGTTAAGATGTTATGTATGACAACCTCTTTATTATTGCACCGAATTTATAACTATCTATGGCAAAAGGAGATCATTCGAGGGTTTATGATTTTTACAAATTGCTTAAAACAATCATCTTTTTGCACTATATCCAGTTTTGATTAACATTTTCATCATTATTGTCTGCTTGAGTAATTCCTGATTCGAACACATACGATGTTTCACTCATTGAGATGAACAGTACACTATATAGCGCAACCTGATTATTGCCCGAACAACTAATTTTCTAGATACATTTCAGACATTGAGTCGTCTCGAAATTCTTTGATATTCTGAAATTGGTAAACTTATCCATCTGAATGTGAAATTTGTGTGTTTTATGCCAATTACTAAGTATGTGTCTGTAATATGTATTGTGTGTCTATAACTTTGTTGAACTGTAATATGTATTGTTGTTGATTTATGGATAAATGTGGGGTTATATTTTTGGTCAATTGTGTTTGAAAAAAATTGATTTTGTATAGATGTTGAGAAATGCCGCTTCCCGATTCGTTGGTCGAAAAAAAAAACAAACAAGAAAGCCCGAACAACGCAGGATATACCAGATGGAAGCACTGCCGAAGGAGTGAATGATGATATTGGTTTAGCAAATTACAGTATGGTGGAAGATGATGAAGGTCACGCTTCCAGCAATATGAGTTCGAGAGCAGACCCAAAAACCAAATATATGCATCGTGGGTCTCTGAAATCGGTCCTACAAGCCTATAAAGCTATAACCAAAAGTTGCGAAAGAGCAAAATTTATTATTGAAAGGGAAGGATGGGACCGGTTTTTGTCAATGGATGTTGGTGACTCGTCACATGCTTGATTGATTATATCGTCGAGCGTTTCTGGGACACGACAAACACCTTTCACTTCTCATTTGGTGAAATGGGTTTTACACTTGTAGACTGGGTGATGTTGACCGGAATCAGTATTGGTATTGGCGAGGCGCCTCCATATAACCCGGATAAGTATACCTTTCAACATGTCCGTGACCATATTTTCCCAGATTTAAAAGTTTGTCGGAGAGAAGGTATCCCGGCGTAGTGGATTTCAGATGCCATTACTGTGGCCTTTTTGGGCACATACTTTACAAAGGCAAAGTTGCTTGAGGCGCAACAGGATAATGTACTTGCTGAGAGAGTGGCGCGAGCATTTTGGATGTATGTTCTGGGACAGTTCTTATTTTCCAATGCTAAGAACTACATCGATGATGGATGGTTAGCTGCTTTTGAGGATACAAATAAAGTTGGAACTTTTGACTGAGGTAGTGCTGGTATGTCAAGAATTTATTCCGCACTTGGTGCAGCGGGGAGGGGTCAAAGTCACTAACCAGGTCTTGTCAAATATTGAAGGTAATTTTATTTCCTTGAAATTTCATATAACTAGGTATTTCGGGGTAAATTATTAACTTTGTTTGTTTTAATCAAATTCAAGTTTTGGGGGTACGAATATCTGGGCATACTTCAACCTCACAACATCCCTGATGAGAGCGAATGTCCTTGGCCAACATGTTCGCGGTGGAAGAGTACGCGAAGGAAGAGTAATGATATTAAGGGTGCAAGGAAACTTTTGAATGAATTGATAATGGATGTTGTGACATGGAGACCGTGGGTTGAAATTGCGGTACGCCATATTAATGAGATTATCCGCATAGCTATGGCGGTATCAATTACCCGCACCGTATTTACTTGGGTTTGCACTGTGAGTTGACACTTTCTAGTTCAAATAGTCATATTTATTAATATTCTTTTTAATTTTTCTGGTACATGGCTGATAATAATTAAATTTTACAGCATAACATGTACCTTGGAGACCGGTTATGGCACCAAATCTATGGTGGATGGAGAATTCCCCGCAACCCCCCAAGTTGTGTGAGCAACATCACTGATGCCGAGGCTACCAAGATGAGGGAATCGAGTGGCATACCAATAAATGACTACCTCCAAGATCGGGTTACGTATGATTACTATTTGGAGTACTGGCGACATGTTACTACTCCAACAAATTTTGCACCCAAGTCAACTGGGAGGTGGAAACATACGACTGTTTGTGGGGGCTTGTTACAGAAACCCTCGACCAACCAGCTGAACATGTTGCCATTCCGCCTCAAGATAATTGGACATATATAAGTATATTTAAAATTTAAACGAAAATATATTTTTAAAGAAATTTTTTGAGAAACTGACCTTTTTTTTTTTCATATAAAGGCCTAAGCTTATAATTTTGCGCAATAATATGCCGATTATACCGAAGAATTCCGTAAGTTTCATTTGGCCCAGTCGAGGGAAATGATGGAGGAATTGCGCAATTATAAGAATGAAAACACTAATTTGCACCTACAACTTGCCCGTGCTCATTCTCAATCTCCACACTTAGGGGTTGGTAATTTTCCGGCAACTCTCCCAACGCAAATGTGGAACACGGGGGGTCAGGGAACTTCGTCAAGTATGCCTCCGTTTATGCCACCTCGCTCTTCTCGTGGGGACTAAAACACTACTGAATAGTGTTATTCCATTATTGTGTAGTCAATCCAATTTACACTATATTTTGGACTTTATTGTTTTACAAATTCAAAATACATTTGACTTTATCTGTTTTCGTTTTCAATTATGTGTTTTCTTTATGGCCGTACAGACTCTTTGATTTGGTTTTAAAAAAAAGATCCAACCTATATGTTACCGTTATGGAATGTTACCGTTGAACAACGGCCAAATACCCTTACATGGAGTCCTATAAATACATTAGCTTATATGTATCATTCTCATTCCAAATCCATCTCAGTAACATTTAAGATCAAATTTGTAATTCTGGGTTTTCATTTAATGGCGGGTTTCGAAAATTTTCGGTTAAATGCAGATAATTTTACACTAGAGGAAGATTTATCCATATGTCGAAACATAGTATTGCATTATCCATCAAGCGGGCATGAACGTCGGATGAATGGTTGCATGAGCATGCAATGGTTGGAACATACACATGCAAACTTTTATAATGAAACCGGTAATCCCAACAACAGGAACATAGCAAGCCTTTTTTGTCGATATGTGCAAATAACAAAGGAAGACCTATAATTTTCTTCTTTAACTGCTAAGGTCAATGAATTTCGTCTTAGGAATGAAACAAATGATGAAGTTGTTGACAGATCACTGGAGGAATGGACTAGATGGAAACGACATGATTTTCAGTACAAACCTCATTTCGAGATCTTAAGGGTAATGGAAGAATTCAATCCTTTTGTGTTGATTTTTTTACCCAGTAGTGAAGAACGCCGTGCACGTCGTCCGACAAGCCAAGCCTTCAGATGAATGAAATGTTGACATGGTTGGAGTTAAATTCATGAAGTAAAGAACAAAAACAAAAGAAGAATAAATAGAGAAAAACAAAATTAGGGTTTAGCTATGTCATGCATATGTCACCGTTTTTTTTTTACTAAATTTGTCATTTTCTTATCTTTAGTATTTTTGGCTTTGTTTTAATTTGGATTTTACTGCATGTATTTTCTCCTCCACCGACACTTCTTAGCTCTGTATTTTTTGCTTTATAGGTAATTTTCAGTTTCTTGTTTTTAGCCCTTGTGTATGAGTTGTATCGGAGAAAGCAACTGAAACTTCTTATCTCTTGATTTTCTTAATCGAAATTATTTGTATGTTTTTTCTTTACAGCTCTTGTCAAATTGCTTTAATTTGACCCTTATCTCTGTGTTGTATTGTCTAATCAACTAAAACTTCTTATCTCTTGATTTTCTCATTCGAAATTATTTGTCTGTTTCTTCTTTATAGCTCTTGTTTATGTTTTCTTTAATTTGACCCTTAGTTCTGCGTTGTATTGTCTAATCAGCTGAAACTTCTTATCTCTTGATTTTCTCATTCGAAATTGTTTGTCTGTTTCTTCTTTATAGCTCTTGTCTAAGTTTGTTGGGCTTGTATTTGCTTTATTTTTTCGTTGTTATCTTAAACATAACTATAAAAAGAACACATCATTCTCCATTGAAACCACATCAACAACTACAAACCAACCCAGAACATCTAAACACCACAAAACTAGCAACCTCCCAAAAACATACTTCCTTCCCCTTTCAATGGCAGGTTATCAAAACTATAACATGTTTTATGCTGCTTCTAATTCCTCTTCTTATAATCCTCCTAATCAGTTAACCCTGTCTTCGACATCTAATGATGATATTAATAACACCACTTCCTCATCAGACGAAGAAGCATTTCCGATTAACCAAAATGACTAAGCACTAAATTTAGGATTGGTCGCTTCATACTTTGACTGGCCACGTACTCGGATCGAAATACAAAGAAAGCGTGAGGATGGAGCTAGAAAACTATGGACAGATTACTGTTCAAGAAACCCGACTTTTCCTCCCAATGTTTTTCGTAGAAAATTTCGAATGAGAAGACAATTGTTCAACCGTATCTTGCGGGATATAGTAGCAGTTAATCCTTATTTCGTTCAAAAACGGGATGAGGTCGGGCGCCTAGGATTAAACCCACACGTGAAAATTACGGCTGCAATTCCTATGCTGGCTTATGGATCTGCGGCGGATGCAATAGATGAGTACTTACGCATCGGAGAAACCACGGTTCTTGAGGAAACACGACGGTTTTGTTTGACGATACTGCATTTATATGAGGAACGGTATTTGCGCAACCCAACTACTGCGGATGTAGAACTGTTGCTTAACCAGAACAAAGCTAGGGGATTTCCTGGGATGCTAGGCAGTGTGGATTGTATGCATTGGAAATGGGATAGATATCCATCAGCCGAATCTGGTGCCTATAATGCCTACAAAGGCGATGAAAGTGTTGTATTGGAGGAAGTGGTTTCACAAGATCTTTGGTTTTGGCATGCTTTTTTTGGTATGCCTGGTTCCAACAACGATATAAATGTAATGAACCGTTCTTATATTTTTAAGAACCTAATCAGAGGTAAAACACCACCTGTGAACTTCGAGGTTAATGGGAACCAATATGATATGGGGTACTATCTCGGTGATGGGATATACCTAGAGATAGCAACCATTATTATATCGATCAAGCATCCAGGTTCGGCAAAGAAACGCAAATTCTCAACTATGCAAGAGGGTTGCCGAAAAGATGTTGAGCGAGGATTTTGGGTACTGCAAAACCAATTTACAATCGTTAAACAACCATCTAGAATGTGGAATATGGATGCACTAGCATATATACTGAAAACGGTTATTATTCTCCATAATATGATTGTGGAGGATGAACGTCAACCCGGTGATTGGCCACATGAATATGATCAAGGGCGCTACCACGCACCGGTTAATATATCCCGTCAACAAACTGCAGAACTGTCGAGGATGTCAACTCACCAACGCCGAGTTGCAGTACATAGCAAAGAAACGCATATTCGATTACGAAATGACTTGATCGAACATTTATGGTCGGATATCGGTGAAGTATGAAAAATTAGTAAACCATGCGGCTAGGTTTTGTGGGTATATCTCTTGTAAACCCTCCCGAGACACCACTCGGACACTAGGGGCACTTAGTGGTTTAAAAAGCATGTTACGTGCTAAGTGTTGAACCTTTGTATTACTTTTAATCTTAAGATGAATGTTTAGTTTAATTCCTGTCATTGCCTTGTCAACTTACTTTTTATAATATCTCTGACAATGTTGAAAACTAATTTTTACATTGAAATGTGGTCTGGGTATTGTTAATTCCTTGCATTTTACTTGTCAACTTACAACAAGCATCTTGCACGTGCTAAGTGCAACCGCTACTCATGTGAAAATGAGATATGTTAATGTAAAGTTGTGTTCTGTTCTAGTTGCTCTAAGTGACAATCAATTTCATGACTCAAAAGTTAGAATTTTCATTAATAGTCGGAAAAATTACACTCGAAGTTTTATACGGTGTAACCAAGACGAGATTCTCTTCTTTTCTGTAAAATTTCTTGCTTCCTAATTTCAATCCACTCTTTGGTTGCGGCATCCAAATGGGAGACGTCCTTCATCATAATACGATACTCCTCTTTTGATGCAAACTCGGCTTCTCTCTGATCATTCTTCCTTTTAGCATTTTCCATATAACTGTTGTTGAAGTTTTTTTGGTTGTTAATAATTGTGTCCAAGGCATCGGCTTGGGCACTGGATTTTGCTTTCCCTGTTAGCTTCAAACGTTTAGCCTCTTTTTTCCCTATTGGACGGGGATACGTGTTAGGTATATCTCCTATTTCTTCGTATCCACTCCATTGGCCTTGGCTTGGCGAAGGTCTATTTCGAGTATCGTCATCGGTATCTGAATCTTCTTCGGCTTGTGATGAATCGAAAACTTGTGTTGATCGTATTCAATATTTGATATTTTCTAACATAATTGCGTAGCACTCTTCGTGCTTAAATGGTTTCCCACCATTAGCTTCCTTGAATAGCCTCCTTACTTCTACACTCTGTTTATTGTTTTTCAGAAAAATAGTTAGTACATCATATACAATTCAAAACTTTAAAAAGGCAGTGCATACCTTTGTTTGTGAGCCCCATCCAGTATGGTGTTCACGTTCCACTTCTGCCTCCTTTGCAGAGTAAAGAGCCACCTCTTTACTTATTCCCTGAAAGTGTTTCTGAATAGAGGTCCAACTCCGATCAGCCATTGAAGGTATAACTTCTTTCATTCCAGCTTTGATGCGAGACCATAATTTGTCTTCTGATTGATCGGTACCAACACTACAATCTTGCGATATTGATAAATGAATCCTACACATGGTTATATCTTCATTAACAGTAAAATTTGGACCTCTTGGTTTTGGACCCATTAATGAAAGTGATTACAAACAAATTGGAATGGACAAAAGTTTGAAAACCTTAGAAATTTATTTATTTGTTGTAACTGAATTATGAAATATTGTTGTGGAGATGAAATATACTACGGCAACTCGTTTATATACATTAAGGATTTAATAGCCGTTCAACGGTTACATTTTACAACGTTATACAATACAACAGTAACAAAACGCTCGTGTAGGGGGACGTTTTGTTGCAACGCCTAGCTGGAGGAGCGTGTAACTGGGACGTCCATCTGGAGCAGCGTTTGTAAACTGGGCGTCCATCTGGAGCAGCGTTGCGTCGTCTTGGGTGAGCGCCGGGGCTAAGCGTTTTCCTAAATGGACGTTGGGTTTACAACGTTTTCCTAAGTGGACGTCTGGTTGAGACGCTCCTCTAGCTTGCGTTTGGCAGACCAACGTTCTCCTGTACAAGCGTTACTTCATGCGCGTCTCAACAAACGCTACTCTAACCAAACGTCCGTGTTTCGAAACGCTTTCTTACCGAAGCATTTTGGGTTAACGTCATTTTAGGAGAGCGTGTGACTATATGTGATTTTGAGAGAAAAACTCCTCTGGTACCGTACATATAGTCGCCTCAAAACCAAATACGATCGTCCGTTACGGTTGAAATTGGGCGAGGGAAGAGTAAATTTAATATTTACTCTTTGGTCCCCTCGCCCACTGCAATTGCCCTAAGGAGATCAAACTGATTCAGTTTTTATGATTAGCTCGGGGTTTTGTATCTGAACTTACTCATGCCCTTTTCAAGTGAGAACGAAATTGATTATGAAGATGAATGAATGAAACTGAAAATGTTTGGAATTTTTAGGTTGTTTTAATCACCAGAATGTCATGAGATTTAAATGCTAAATAATTAAATAATTAATATATTTGATTTTTCCACCTATATAAGCGTCCACATCAGCTGAGATATGAAAAACTCGAATGTAAGTTGGGACGAATAACATTATTGGTCAATTAAGGAAGAACTTATAGTTCAGTTGACTCTTTCATCATGTTATTTGCTTAATGACCAAAGTAAAAATGGAAATTAGATTTCTAAAACTAAAATGTTAAAATTTAGTTTTTAGCAATAAAATCTTTGGTTCTTAGATCTTTCATCTTAATGCATTGATTAGATTTCATTTCCTTAAAAAAAAATCGTTTGACAGGCTAGCTTTCTTACAACAGTGTTTTCAACTTTTTGAATGTCTAACTAATCTATCTAATTTTCCCAATGTGTTTACAGTTTGTTTTATCCTAACGATGTTTGCCTTGGTGTATGTTGTGATTAAGAAGTCTGCAGAGTATGATCAACAACTTGTTTAAGCAATCATCATCCGTAGTATGGCCATGTTTGTATGTAAAAAGATCCCATGTTTCAATACCGAACTGATTCATCCAAAGAAAGCCCATCAACAACTTGTTTAAGCAATCATCATCCGTAGTATGGCCATGTTTGTATGTAAAAAGATCCCATGTTTCAATACCGAACTGATTCATCCAAAGAAAGCCCGCCTGTGGATTTCTTTACAAATTTGAAAAAGCCAGTTACTTTTCAAAAATTAGTTTCATTTTCCTAGCTTAATTTGGGGCTATGAAATAAAAAAAAAGAGGGTTACTTTGAAGTAAAGTTCAAAACCACTTATCCATATATTTTTATTAATGACTAAACTATCCTTATTACTGTTTCTCTCAGTCTTATTTAATTAGGTTAATCTTATTTAATTAGAAGTTAATTTTTATTTTTAAATTCTTCCGTATCTGCATGAAAAGCTGCTAACGTATTGAATTGCGACCATGACGACTTTTCATTAAGTCAATAATATTGAATATTTCATGAAAAATCGTCATGATTCATAAATTTATATCATGACGGTTCTTTTATGTCTTCATGATATATAAATTTAAAGCATGACGACTTTTCATGGACAATTTCTGTTTTAAAATTTAAAAGAGCCATCATGCTATTTGAAGGAGTCATCATGATCGTGATTTAAGGACCATGAAAACTCCTTTAAGTTTCAAGTAAAAGAAAAAGAGTTACCATGTTCTTAAATTTCGACCATGACGACTTACTAACTTCATACATATGATTATGGATAGAGATCTATAAAATACTAGATTTGTGCCTGTGCTACGCAGCGGGCATAGTTGCTCGCACCTTTTTGAATCTGTTAAGCTTGAAAATTGCTCGTATCTTTTTGTAATACCCTTTAACCAAGTTCTTATGATTTCATTATGAGGAATTCCATAATTTTTCAAAGCTAACCTCACCGAATATAATTCTTTGGTAAGAAATTGAGTCTAAGTTCCGAAAGAATGATTCAAGATAAATTTTATCATGTATAAAAAAAGTATATTTAAAATGAAACAAATAACGATGTGAAATTGATAGTTACTCGTACCAGTATCTGTTGGATTCACCTCTTTTACAAAATAAAAAGTATATTTAAAATGAAACAAATAACGATGATGAAATTGATAGTTATGCGTACTCGTATGTGTTGAATTTACCTCTTTTACAAAGTTTGGTTAGTCAGAATTCATAATGAATATACATATTTAGTTTTTTTTTTAATCTTATTTAAGAATATAAATTTAACGGAAATCGTTTATTAAAGATGATTAAACGTAGATAGTCGATTTGCTGTGATGTCCACCCACTGTAGGTGACGTTGACCCTGTACAGTTAAGTATCGGGTGTAAACGAAATGTAATAATTTTAAAACAAAATAGTCAATAGGAGAATGAGTTTCTTTAACCCCTAAATATATGCACCAATCAAATTATACTAAGTCTCCTTACCAAATTTCTGGTTTCACAAAAGCCACAAAAGTCTTATTTTATCCGATAGAAAATGATGGTTTTTTCACCGTTCAATGTATGAACTTTATTTGTCTAGGCCTTTAAGTCTTTAGATGTTTAAAAAAAAAATCCAAAGAAATTACCTTGGTTTTCTTCCGGGACGGTAGGAAATAGTTGGGCCAACTTACTATAAAGATAGAGCCTAAAAGTAGGCCCATGTTCGAAGGGTATTACTATTATCTAAACCCTAATAAGTTCGTCCGACCCTGAAATCTTTACAAAGATGTAGCCTGCAGAAATCTACCGAACTCCTGAAACCTAATTGTAGTTTTCTTCTCTCTAAAATCTTAATTAGCCGATCACTAAATATTATAAAGATAAAGCTTCAAAATCTACATAACTCCTAACACCCTTACTGTTGTCATCTTTTCTCTCTAAAATCTTAAATCCTATTAGCCGATCTCTTTCTAGAAGTTGTTTTTGTTATTAATTTGAAATTGTGACAGATGATGAACACTTACGACTTGAACTGAGTACTCAATCTAAGGATTGGGTTTTGTGATTTTCAGTTGAATAGGAAGAGCTGATGCCTCTATTTGGTTTTATATTTTGATTTTGAATTTGATTTTCGTGGATGATGAGAAGTTGAAATCAATCAGTTATGCTGATTTTTCTATGCTCTGACACTGCTCGCTCTACATTTTGATCGTCTCTTTTTGTTTTTATACAATTCCAAAGGAAATCCGTCAATATTTTTCCATGCAATACATTTTTTCATTAAAATTTCTATTTGTTTTGATACATTTTACAGAATATGTGGATGATGAGAAAATTAAAATTAACAGTTATCCCTGTCTTAGTAACTAGTATATTAGCTGACCGGTATCTCTTTTTCTAGCCGGAATTCCTTTGGAACACACTTTAAGGATCACCTTAATTGATATTACCGGCATTCAGGCTAAGAAATAGTCTGAAACTACTTAATTAAGATGTTTTATATTGTGTTTGGCTGGTATTTTTGATTCAGAAATAGATATCGGAATGTTACTGGTTCCCAATGCTCCGAGAAAGAAATATGGCAAATCGGTTATTCATGTTATCACTACTGCAATAATGATAATTTTGTTGTAAGATTATGATTGAAGTTGGAAAAGTTATTAAGATCTTCACGGGACCAGTTAAAAGCCATATGATCATAGCTCAATATAATAAGCTAGAACCCACACATGTCCACATGGCGTGCTTATGAGATTAAAGATTCCTCTGATGGTGAAGACACTTGATCTTGATTACTTTTCCTAAGGCATTGAATGGGCTGTGTGTGTTCACCTTGTCAATTATCGAATCAATGATTTTATTTGGAGTCTAAATTAACACCCAAACCGGACCGAACCAACTATTTACTAACCGGCTAATCCATTATGATTAGCTATAAATTTATCTGTTTTCTCTTTTTCTTTCACAAAAAGCAAGTGAAACAATACAGAGGAACTTGCCATCTTGGCATTAGGTTGATAATTATCTACAGTACTTCCATGGATAAATAAAATCAACATCAATAGTATTGTTATTACTTCAAACCAAAGCCAAAGACAAGAAAAAAACAAGAAAGGAAAAAAAACCGCATCCATCCTAATGAAGGAACACACGTACAATAGTGATAAAGTAGACACAATACATAGTTGTAGGTACGTACCTATACAGTTGCCTAACCATACATCATGATCTGACAAGATCTAGACAGACACTAGGAGGCTGACGAGCAAATACTGTTGGGTGTACTGGTAAGCGTATTCATCAGTCTTCAAAGCAACATGTGCATTTCATAGAAAAGCTTAAATAGTCATGGACTTCATGTCTCAAATTTGTAGCACCATGGAAATTATCGTCACATACTCGGCCACAGCTTAATTCTGCGAGAGGCTTAAAACCCATATTAAATTCCGCACATCCTGTCTCCATGCCATTCACAAAAAAAATTGGAGCTAAACACAAACAAAAGAAAAAAATTACTATAACTTACTGAGAACTCATCATCAAAACAATGGAAATGAAGATAAGACCAACAAATAGTGGAGCCAAACAAAGAGAAGCAGTTTTTGCCATGGTTTGGATTGTAATAATAACGATGGATAAACTTGTAGCTTGGTTGTGGATTCTCATGTCCATAAACATGCTTTATTTTTTATAGAATAAAACTGGTGAGTTGTGTTAAAAGAATTATGCACGTCAGAATTCGTTTTTGATACTAAAACTAGCTATATATTCCCAATCACAAGACGTTCATAGGAATCATAGCCCATAAGATAAGGGCTACATATATAAACAACACGACTTAATACAAAGTCATTTTTCATGGAGATAATTGTACAACAGGTACTCAAGTTGCATAATTTAGTTTTAATTAACATATAATCAATTTAGTTGAACAAAATCACCTATCGAGTTGGGTCGTTAAGTAAAACGGCTATTTTGCAGTTGTTAAAAAATAGTGCATGTTAAAGAGAATTTGTCTCTGTATGAAGAGCTGAAGAAATCCAACACGAGTCGACCATCAAGTGCACCATCAAGTGCTGATATGTTTGGTTGTCTCTCGAGGAAAGCAGGACACCGGATCTCAAAAAATTATCTTCCAATTTAGAAGATGTATTAATACTGAGTGTGTGAACCAAAAATCACTTCGTCAGGTGATCACATCATCATGTATAAACATGAGAGATAAATTCAAGTCAAATATATAAGTTATTCTCGGTCAACAT
Organism: Papaver californicum; assembly: GCA_023531435.1. Taxonomy (NCBI): domain Eukaryota; kingdom Viridiplantae; phylum Streptophyta; class Magnoliopsida; order Ranunculales; family Papaveraceae; genus Papaver; species Papaver californicum. Next base: position 2,804,289 of record JAJJMC010007665.1, read on the forward strand.
AGGAATCTTCGTCTACTTTATGAGGCACAGACATGTGGAAAGCACCAACTGAAGATCAACGACCAAGTTTGAGTTGGATAACTGGGCATTTAATGTGCGAGCAGAACGATCATATCAACAATATAAGATTGTCGGGACAGGTGGAGAGATGCAATTCGACGAAGAACAGAGCCACGAGGACTATCGTGGTAAAGGGTGACTAACGAACAAGCCAACGAAGATAGATTCTCTTACAAGAAAGCTTTAACGAAAAAATATCCACGAACCATCCTGCGAAGCAAAATGAGCTGTCATCAGTTTCATTATTTGTCTATAAATATCTTGTAAACAATGTAAAGGGAGAGATCATTCTGTAAGGCATATAAAGAGAACTGCAAAGAACAATCAAGTGCTAAGATTGAGAGCTTGTAACCATCTTCATATCATAGTGAAATCTCCCCCGTGGACGTAGGTTTTAACACCGAACCACGTAAATCCTTTGTGTTCTTCATTTTACTTATTGTTGTGTGAACTCGGACCTTGAATCTTGACTGAGAACATAGAGATTAGCTTAGGATAATTACTTGGGTGTGTTATAGGATTTCCTGTAACTACATTTTAGCGCTAGAAGGATGGGGACAAGCATCATTGAAAATTTATCTTACTCAAATACTCGGTTCTTTAGAAAAACGTTTAGATCTAGAGTCTTTGTAGCTTAATTTAAAAACAAGAGAGTTAGATCTTGGTTGTTTTGAAAAAGAAATCTTAGATCTGAGTTTTTAAGAGCAAGTCTCTAGAAAAGCAGCAATTTAAGGGAAAAGGACTCAAAATACTCGGAGTTTTCGAAGTAAAAATCATAGATTTGGTTTAACATTTTCTAAAAGCTTTAAACTTTGAATTTAATAAAAGAATATTGAGCTACTTTCAGGCTTGTGTCTACTTAAAGTTGTAAGTCTTCAAAATCTTAAGATTTTTTACAATCAGGAGTACTTTCGAAAAGGAGTTTAAAACATGATTTTCTGTTTTTGACAAGTCGACTTCAAAATTTTCATTCTCATCAAAATGGTACCTTTTAACGGTTAACTCATTAGTAGTCAAGTCCTTTCATTGAGATTCTCTCTTGGATCTGTTGAGGTAATCATTGGTTTATGATAAAACATTTAATATTTGGAGTCAATTGTCATACATAGGGTTTAGATATTTTTTTTTTATCACACCCATTGGATCTACCTTCAATAACATGATTCGTAGGGTCAAATGGTGAAGCCTTACTAAAGGTATAACAAAATCATTTTCTTCATTATGCAGAACCTTGATAAGCAAGGATAGCGTCAAAAGTAGACAAAGTAGCGCCAAGGAAAAGTTCAAGGATTAGAGGAAGCCGCATAGTAAATCCGACCGACGAAACAGTGGGAGGAGGAGCGTGTCGCAATGAAAAAGATAGAAGGAGTCCATCCCGAAGCACGCATCATGTGGAAAATGCAGGAATACATGGCAATGCATCTAATGAAAGTGATAAGTCTGCTGATGAGCTAGAAATGACGGTCGAAGAATTGAAGGCAAAGCTCGCCAAAACAAGAGAAGTGAAAAGGAAATTGGATCAGAAATGAGAGTTACTCAAGCAACAAAACTTGGAGTTGGCTGGGGAAGACCACAAAATGCAAGAGGAAACATCGGAGAAGTCTGATTCGTTCGTATCACATATGGATAAGCGAAAAGAAACAACCAAAAAGCGACGAAGGGGGGCACGAAGAAAGTCCAGAAGAGCGTGATGCGAGAAAACGTCAAGAGGAAATGGAGCGACAATTGAAAAAGACCAAAGAGAAGGATGCGAACCAAGAAGTTTTGAAAGAATTAAAGAAAACGCGACTGATAGACACAATTTTGTGTCTGATTTGATCCCATATTTATAGTGTAAGTTCCCAATTTTGTACTAATATTGCTCTTTTGTAAGTATTTGTGTGAACTAGCAATTGTGGAAAAGTTGACAAGAAAAAGTGTTAAAGGCACCCTAATTTTTTTAAAAGCACCCCAAGAGAGGATAAAGGCACCCACATCTTGGATCAAGGCACCCACCTTCCTTTTTAAGTTTGAAAGAACAAAATTGGCGGGAGATTGTCTTCTCACGCTGTAAAGATTTGCATGAATTGATTTGAGGAAATATTCTTGGTTTTAAGGACAAGATAACTTCTTGCCATAATAATGAAGCGTACACAGGCTGGATAATCAAAATAAACCAAAAGTATCTCATGACAACACGGTTTGCATTAAAAAAGGGGAAGAAAAATTCTCTTGGCTTGTTTGTGAGAATATTGGGTTCAATGAGGTTGGGATATATATCTTCGAGCTTTGGTAAGGCAAGAGGATCTTCTTCTCGAGTTATAAAGAAGTAAGCATTAAAGAAAATCATGTCTGAAGTAATAAAAATATATCTCCATTAACTGCCGAGATTTGATCTTTAATTTGAGAAGATTCTGGGCTAGGAGGTTGCTCTGCTATAAATAGAGAAGTTATAGAAGAACATGTGGGGATGGCAGAGGCCAGATGCACTAGAAATCAACTCAGAAATTTTTTGTTGTTGCTGCTGCTGAAAACACGAAGAACAGAGGCTACGACAACGGTTTCTTCAACCTCTTAGCCACGGTTTCTTCATCCATTTGCAACGAATATCTTCGTCTTTGCAATGTTTATCTTCAGCTGCAACGTTTTCTTCAACACATCTGTAACGGATATCTTAGAATCTGCAACGTTTATATTCAAGCTCTATTATGATAGTTACTGTGTAACTTCCATAAAACGTTGCAGATTTCTTGTTACATTACTTTTAGCTTCTTTTCATCTTTCAAGCACTTTTTGAGCTATGTACCAATATTTTGAGGGTGTTTTGAGCAAGATGAGCTAAACCCCATCACTGAAGCAAGGAGGAAGCCATTTTCCCATGATTATTAGGTAACTTTTAATAATTCTTTTATGACTTTTGCATTTATGTTTAATTGAAATTATGATTTTTCTTAATTGATTGTGATTTTATTTGATGGTTTATGCTGGGACCTAGAGATTTTGATGATCCATGCTTGTGATTTACAATTGACATTTTAAAAATATACCTTTGGCAAAAATTAGAGTCACTTATTTGAGTTAGAATTGTATAAAATTATTATATTTGGAACCAATTAAAAGTGGTTAATGGTGAAATCCATAACATCAATATTTATGAATATTATTTTCATATTTTGTGTATATTTTTAGTTTAAAATTAGATTATTAAATATAAAATCAATCTTCACAAGCCCGAGCGAACGATACTTTATTTACCACTATAACAAAAACACATCAGCGAGCTATGATACAAAGCTATCAGAACAATGGAAATGGGCAGCAACTAACATATGCAATACCCAAAGCGAAGCGGTCCCCTTTCACCATCAACATCCTATACACAACCTTGCCTCCAAAGTGTACGATGCCAACTTTCAGAAGCATCTTTCATGGATCAGGAAATGTAATACAACATGTAAAAGCATATCAACTATCATTACTGCAGTGGGAGCATCGTGACGAAGTTATGTGTAAATATTTCTTATCAAGCTTAAAGGGCGAAGCATTAGCCTGGTTCGATGCCCTTCCCGAATATTCCATTTCATCCTTCCACGAACTCGAGAAGGTCTTCCTCGCGGCTTATATGCATAACAACCTGTTGAGACCGGGGTGGAAAAGTTGTTCAGTTTAAAAAGGAGAGTAGGGGAAATCCTGCGAACCTTGCTAAACAGATGAAGGGCTTTATCCAACAAATTCATGGGTCATGATACAACCACAAATCTTGTTCAGAGCTTCATTAATGCATATCCTCAACTAATTTGTTGTACATTGCCATATTCAAGCATAAGAAAACATTGAAAATGCAAGAGTTTAGAGAGTATCAAGAGGAATATATCGCACTGGAGGAAATACAGAAAGGAGCGACTTCGCAACCCACCGTGGTGAAGGAGGGTATCTTACGAAATCCTGCGAATAACCTGCGAGCTGCGAATGAAGTTCGAGATATTCCGCGAGTAGATTATCGTGATATCAATCAGGAGGAAATTTCTAGCAAGCACCTCGATGAGATATGCTTCTGAACCGAAGTTGGCAAAGCAATGGCTCTAATCATTTCCAGCAACCATGGGAACATTCGTCGCGAAAAGGCAGATTCAACGATCAAATATTTGGCGAGCGAAATGAAACTAGATTCGAGGACCTAAAGCTTCCCAAATTAAGCGCACCATTAGCAGCTATCATGCGGTGTTCTGTATCGGCCGAATCGAGGGGTGGAACCTCCCTCATCCAGGTATAGCCACCAGTACTGCGAATATCATAAATTTCATGGTCATGATACTAACAGTTGCAGGAACGTACAAAGAATGGTGTTGCACATGTTAGAACAGGGAAAGCTTTGTGAATTCCTAGGAGAACTACCACCACCGCCACCACCCTTGCAAGCGGAACCAGAGGTACCTCATGTGAAGTAGGATCGAGATTGAGCAAGGAGTCAATTATCTGCTATGCAATATTATACACTCGGCGAGGACATATGCTAACTTCCAAAAAAACATCATGAGCAGAGTGCATAAGCGAGATCATATCAGCGTTGCAGAGAGAGAAATGGATGGCTCAACCAATCATGTTTTCAGCATCAGAAGCGCCAAAGGATGGGAAATCACATATGGATCCTTTGGTGGTGACTTTTAAGATGAGTAAATGGGCATTTGAGAAAGTATTGGTAGATACAGGGAGCTCATTGGACATCGTATTCTATAGCACCTTCAAGCGAATGGGTTTGTCATATTCCATGTTCATCCCATCAACGTACGACATTTATAGGTTTAGCGAAACGCCTTCTAGACCAAAAGGAAAGTTCACAATGATAGTTTACCTTGGTAAAATAGAAACGTTCACCACCTTTTTTATAGTAGATGTTGAGTCGCCATACTGTGCCATTGTCGGATGACCTTGGGTCCACAAAATTAAGGGGGTAGCGTCAAACTATCAACTTTGCTTACAACACCTAATGGAATAGTCAAAGCAAGATATTGTAACGAAGTGGATGTTCACCAACATGAAGAACAAGCTGACAAGATCAAGCAAAAGAAGAAGTAATCAAAGGAAGACAAGAAGGATTAAGAAATGCAAATTTATGAATTAAATTCGAAAAATGGAAAGGGGCTTCCGAGCGAAGTCTCGGGCAAGGAAGATTCGTCGGCACATCAATTAAAGAGCCCCATCCCCCCTCAGAGAGCCAACAATGAATTTTACTGCAGCAGAACCCAAAGAGATGTAAATCTAGGATCAAATGAGAAACTAAAATTAGTCAAGATAGGCACGAAGATGAAAGAACAAGAAGGGAAGAAGTTGGAGAAACTATTGCGGGAGTATGCAGATGTATTCACATGTAAGATAGAATATATGCCAGGAATAGATCCTTCGGTGGCATGTCATCGACTACATATTGACCCGATGGTGAAACCTTTCAAGCAACAAATCAGAAAAGTCGCAACAGTTTATTATGAAGCAATAGAGGCTGAACTCAAAAGGATGAGCGAATCAGGAATAATCAAGTCAGCAAAGTACCTTCAATGGATTGCAAATATAGTGATTGTTCCGAAGAAAAATAAAGGAATCATAATTTGCATAGACTTCAGCGATCTAAACAAGGCTTACCCTAAGGATAGTTTTCCTTTACCAGATATACCTCAAACGGTAGGATCAACAACTGGGTACGAAATGTTGTCCCTTATGGATGGATATTCGGGCTACAATCAAATACCACTCGCCGAAGAATATCAGGAGCAAACTTCATTATTTACTCCGAGCGGGTTATACTACTACACAAGGATGCCCTTCGGATTGAAGAATGCAGGGGCGACTTATTGACGAATAATGGAAAAACTATTTGCTCAATGTATACACTCTACGTTAGAAGTCTATTTGGACGACATGTTGATGAAAAGTAAAAATTCAGAGGACCATGTGAACGACTTGAAGGAGATTTTCGATCAAACGTGCAAATTCAAGATGAAGATTGATCCAGCGAAATGTATTTTTAGAGTCGCATCAGGAAAGTTCTTGGGATTTATCGTCTCAAAAGGCATGATAGAGGTGGACCCAGCAAAGTTACAGGCAATTAGAGATATGCCTTCTCTAACAATATTGAAGGGCGTGCAGAAACTTAATGGAAAACTCGCAGCCTTATGAAGGTTCATCGCTAGATCTTCAGATAAATGCAAGTCATTTTTTGATATCTTAAAGAAGTAGCCTAATTCGCGTGGATAGAAGAATGTGAGCAAACACTTCAAAATATTAAAAAACACTTGGCGAATCTTTCAATCCTTCAAAGACCTAAACTAGCGGAGGTTCTTTTAGTCTACCTTGCAATAACTTCGGAGGCCATCAGCGCAGTATTAGTTCAAGCAGATAATGGGATCGATAAACCTATATACAACATCAACAAAACTCTTGGTTCAGCGGAAAGAAACTACATGAAGATTGAGCAATTGATACTAACATTATTCTATGCGACTCGGAAGCTGCGAATGTACTTCCAGGCTCATACCATCAGGGTAATGACGAAGACACCTATCAAGTCTGTACTGAAAAGTTCTCATCAAGTTGAAAGGGTCTCGAAGTGGAATGCTCAAATAGAGCGGTTTGGGGTGGAATACGAAATTTTTACATCGACGAAGTCTTAGGTCATCGCATATTTTTTGGATGACTTTCCAGTGGAAGAAGAGAAGATATTAAAGAAATGTTAAACTTGGAGGAAGATCTTGCGGATCCTAAGGACCTGCATAAAGAAAATCACCCGAGCAGGTGGAGATATTTATTGATGAGTCATCAAACAACGAAGGAAAAGGAATCAACATCGTTTTCACCTCACCAGGAGGAGCAAGGGTTGTTCATTCAGTTCTGCTAGAGCTTTTGGCAACCAACGATGATACTGAGTATGAGGCGATGATACATGCATTGAGGAAGGCAATCGAAATAATGTTACATGATGTAAGGCTCACGTCAGATTCTTATTTGGTGGTTCCCCAGATAGAAGAAAGACATCAAACGTTCGATCCCTCGTTACAGAGGTATTGAAATATTACGAGGCATTATCCATCACAAATTCTGAACCTAGAGTGGCGACATATCTGTCAAAAAGATAATAGACTTGCTGATGCATTGGCCTTCCTGTCTTCAATGATGAATGACCTAGAGGCTAAATCGGTGAAAATAGAGTGGTCGGATCCTTCAGTAGAGGAAATCGCTCAAGGTGTAGAAGCTTTGGCAATCAATACAGGAGAAGAAACAGAAGACTGGCGAACCCCAATTCACGAATATTTAGGTAAGGGAAAGCTTCCCAGGGACAAATTACAAGCTAACAAAATCAAAAGCAAGTCCACGAATTATCAATTGCACGAAGGCATCTTTTATCGTCAAATTTTTTACTGACCATTGCTGCGATGCTTATCTAAAGAAGAAGGGATGGAGATCTTGAAAGTCATACATTATGGAGATGCAGGGAACCACAATGGAACGAGGTCACTAGCCCAAAAAGAAAAATTCCAAGGATATTTCTGGCCTTACATGCACGAAGATGCGAATGAAGTGTCCCAGAGGTGCGGAGAATGTCAGAAGTTCGGCAAAAAGATTCATGCTCCAGCGATAAGTTTGCATTCAGTACTCAGCCCTTGGCCATTCGCAAAGTAGGGAGTCGACGTTGTTGGACCATTGGTGCCTGGGTCAAAGCAGCAAAAACATTTGGTTGTAGACACATATTACTTCACCAAGTGGATAAAGGCGAAGCCATTGAAGAACATTGCAGAAAAAAATGTGTCTGCCTTTCTATTGAACATATTATTTGCAGGTTTGGCATACCAGCGGATATTGTTTCGGATAATAGCAAATAATTTGAAGAAGAAAGCGTTCCAATGTTTTTAATGCATTCAAAATTCAATAAGGCAAATCGACTCCAATTTATCCAGAAACTAATGGGCAAGCTGAGGCAATGAATAAAACAACTCAAGTAATTTAAAGAAAAAATTGGATGTGAGACATAAGGATTGGTGCGAAGAAATACATAATGTGTTATGTGCATACAGGATTACTCAGAGAGCTGCAACACGGGTGTCTCCATTTCACCTAACATATGGAGTAGAGGCGGTGCTCCCCACCGAAGTTATGATGCCCACTACAAAACATGGATCAAGAACTTGACTTCCGATCTAATATTATCTAAGCTAGATGAATTTGAGGAGAATCGGGAGAGGGCCTTACAACATATATAGAACTATCATCGGAGGTTGGCAAGGGAATACAACAAGAAGATCAAGATGCGAGATTATGAACCTGGTGAGATGGTATTGCGAGAGATACCACCGTATCAAAAAGGACCTGGAGGGAAGTTGGAGCCAACATGAGAAGGACCATACATTGTAAAGAGAATTGTTGGAAGTGAAGCATATGAGTTGGTAGATCACAAAAGAGAGAAGTTATATCATCCATGGAACCCCATATACATCAAAAAATATTACCCATGAAGCCAAAATGGCAAGCGAAGGCTCTCGGAGAAGGAATAAACATACCAGAAATAATCACATAAATAAAACATGGATTCCAAGTGGGAACCCATATGATGTGTCCCAAAATACGTCCACGAGGCAAGGGCAGTCAATACGTGTGACTTACTATTTGCCAAAGAGGAAAGAGTCAAATTTATAAGATATATGTCACATTATGTGGAGAGATCCTAGGATTATTCGCCCAAAAGGATAGATGCACACTGAGTAAGACCTACGAGGGTCAGATAAGAGCTATCCGCCTAACGTCTAATGGTAAAAGGAAATTAAAACCTATATTCGCTGAATATCGTCGGGTTATGATTCGTCGCTTATCACCGTATCATGGCCTGGCAAAAGACATTCGGTAGGAGGTATAGACTATGCAAGAGGCGCCGAGGTAAACTGTTGAGGCATGGGTACACATGACGTTTGAAGCATTACCGAGTATTTCCATAAGGGCCAAGTCCTTGGTAGTTTGTTCCTGGTCCCCAAGAAACTCCTCATAGGGTGTGGATCTTGTAACTAAAGCCAAACAGGCGATGGAATAAGAGATCCACGAAAACAAACTGGTTATTGCATAACGGGATGGGAGGAACTAGGTACACCTACCAGAAGTAAGCTTCATTGAACGGGCATCCAGGGGAACATAAAGGGATGGCACCCTCCTCTAGGGAGATGAGTAGCTAGATAAAGTGATGCTGAGAGACTATTACTCGTGGGAGTATTTAGGCTCGCAACTCCGCCGACAAAGTAAATGACCATTATAAATGCACCGCTTCGTATAAAGAGATAAGGCAAGGTCAAAGATTTAAGATTCATAAGTTTACTAGGTTCTACGAATTTGTCGCCAAAGTAAATGAGCATAAGAAATATATCATTTTGGTTATAGCTAAATTTTGGCTAAGGCAATACTTTAATTCATGAATAAAGGAAAATTCTAACGATATTTTCACACGAACAAAAATGAAGACACAATTCAACAAAAATGATAAACTTGTTAACTAATCAATACTTGTCATTTAAACAGGTAACAAAGTTAACACAATATCAATTCGAGAACGCTATTATTTACAACAAAGTCTACAACCGAGTAAATGAAATAAAAAAATATCAAAGATACAAAAAAGATGCAGACAGGAACAAAAGGTCTTCATGAAGTAGAATTAAGCTCTATCATTGACAGGAGTTGTGATAGTTTTGTCTGCATCGGTAGAAGCATTGGCATTTTCCTTCAATGGAGGTTCTCTGTGTGTATGCTCTTCGTTGGTATGCTCTTCGAGAATAGCCTCGTCATCCTCTTCTTTATCTTCTTCTTCTTCATCATCATTCTCCTCGTCAGATTGAACCTCGGGAAGATCTAAAGTCATCGGGTAAAGCTTAAACTTTTCACAGAAGTTGTCGGCGAATTTCTGGCAGACCTCGTTCGCAGATATCTGATAATCCCTTTTCACCTGCTTGAAGGCATCCTTATTCTTCTAATTGATCAAACTCCTCGCCGAGTTCCTTATACTTCTTAGCTTTGGCATCTCTGTCAGCTTGGGCCTTCGCCAGATCTTCGCGAGCCTGCTCTAGTTCCTTGTGAGCCTGCTTTAGTTTTTCTATCATCCTCCCCTCTGATTCTGCAAGGAAAACGAAGAATAGTTAGTCAAATAACTCGCAAAGATAATAGCATGGAGAAGTAAAGACGACCTTCCACAATGACCTTCTTTCTGCGAGATAACTAATCTCAAGGTCTCTTCAACATCCTCTTGCTTGCTTTCTAGCTCAACCATTCTGCATTGATTATATGACAATTGACCCAAGGTTTTATCAGTTACATCGCTGAATTAACCTTTGTAAAGTGTAATCGTCCTGTCCTTCTCCTTCAGGCGGCCCTTAAAATCCTTATTATACTTCGTTAACAATCTCTGTGTCTTAAGAATTTTTTCAATGTTTATTCATGCCGTCTGAAGGTCTAATTGAGTCTTTTTAAGATCTACCTTTGCATTTTCATAATCTGTCTGGATCTTGTTGAGCTCTGTCCGTGGTATACGAAGATCTTTGTGTGTTACGCGAAGACTCGCCTACGATGTGCTAATATCTTTCTCGGTGGTGTGCAGCTTCGCCTCGATTGTATCCTTCTTTGCAAGAAACTTCTTCTTCTCAATGCACAAGATTTTGACTTCTTTATGACACTCAGTGTTTTCGGCGAGCTAATTCCATCATATCCTCTTCGAGATGGATATTCAATTCATCAAGGTTTTTTAGTTCCTGAACCAAGTGATCTATGCGTCGACCTAATCCACTCACATTCTGTAGCTCCCAGGTTAAGTGGTCAATGCGCTGCTTGTACTCTACATGTTGCTCACACATGGTCTCAACCCTTTTATTTATGTCAATTTTCCCATTGACATTAACAACCAATGATTTAATAATTATACAATAAACATAAAATTTTAAATAATGAGCTGATACACAAAATCCTCTTTAAGAACAATAATTTGATAAGCATTTTAACAATCCATTCATTTACAGATCATAAATCTGATCAAAACTACAGTTACAAATCCATCATCTTTAAAAAGCAAGAAAATGAATCATGAATGTCCTATCTTTTTTATCTATCATCCACAGTACATACCTAATAATCTTTCTCCTTATGCTTTGATAAATCTTCCTTAGCCTTTTTTCTCTTTGATTTTCCGACCCCCTCTTCGTTGAATGTTCTCTTCTATTTATAGATTTATTAGTGGGTCCCTCTTGTCCCGATACCTCTATCGTTCTCCTTATTATATTAGGATCGGGACGTTTATAAGATTGACAGGTCATGCCTTTTGCTTTTTGGTCCGTTACCTTGTATGGTTTACACGTGTTCCTCGTTCCTTGAGAATCAGCTTTGTCCCGATCATACGTGTCATTCGTATGATAAAAGTAATTATCGCCTTACTTTCCCGCTCCATGTTCATCATTATTCTTACTTTTCAGCTCCATGCTCATCATTACTCCTACTTTCCCGTTCGATACGCATTTAATGCTATCTGTTTCGATCAGTGTGATGTTACTTTCCCGATCTTAGGTGTCGATCATGCAGAGATTTGCTCAGTCTTTCACATCTGTCCCGTTTCGATCCTTCGATACGGCTTTGATTGTGTGCTTCTCATTCTTCTTAATTTCATTGTTCCCTTCTTAATCGCCTTACACGTGTCGCTCTTCTTTTATTTCCCAACATCTTGCCCCCTTCTTCTTCTTTTTTCAAAAACTTTTAACGGTCGATCCAAGGTCTTGAAAAAAGTAGAAGAACAATTATTACTCCCTGCTTTTCCATTATTTCTTTTCACACGTTATGCGAACTTTTCAGAAGTAGTAACTTTTATTATCACGTTTGTGTCAGTTACTCCTTTTTTCGAGGAAATCAAATCTTTGCCTTAATTAATGCATTTCCAAATTGCGACGGTTTCTATTCTTTGCTTTAAATACGATGCGGTCTTTTTCACTTTTGTTTTTACCTCTTAAAGTTGTTGCTCTTTGTCTTCCTTGAAATTTTCAAGTACTTTCGTTCTCCCAACTGTTCAGGATTAGCATCAATCATATTTACTTTTCCTTTGATCAAGTAATTGTTTATCTTCTTTCTTCAGGTATGTTGAAGATTTTACTTTCAGTATCTTACTTTAACGTTTAATCATGATTAGCTTTTCACAGATATGATTGAATTGATTCCTTCGTGTTTTGATTCTTTGAAACTTTCTTTCCAGATAAAACATCATGTCGTCCAGGAATCCCAATGCTTCTGTGATCATCAAGAATCTGGAAGACCTTCTAGAGTTTCTTCTTCTAGGTATGCCGTGCCTCGGCCTGCTCGTAACCCGGCTCCTGAGGCTTCTGCAACTGCCAATCCCACCTCTAGAAATAAGCGTTCTCAAGCGTCTTATAGTTATCGAACAATGAACATTGAGAGCTTTAAGAAAAGACATGATCTTGAGGAATTTAAAGTCTCGTTTTATGACCAGAATTCCGATGTGTTAACTTTAGGAGCGATGCAGAAGTTTAACTATTCTCCCAATTGTTTATTAATTTCTGCTGGTGCATTAGAGGCCAAACTTCGCATTCCATTATACGAAGAAGAAAATCCTTTTCAATTCGAAGTCCTTGCAACTCGTGGTAATTCTCCTCACGGACTTGCTCGATCAATTACTCTGTATAATGTAAATTGGTGGCATATTCTTGATGAGTGTTATCTCCGGAGCGAAGGGCGGAATAACCTTACTTGCTACGTTCCAGATTTTACAGAACGCAGCAGTTATACTGTTGAAAATTTCATACCACATATGGAGATTGTATCACAAAGAAAAATTATGTGAAATGGAGCGTTAGCCCCGTTCGCAAATGTCATTCGGGATTTCCCTTATTATATGAAGTTGATGATCCCAAAATCAAACATATTTCCAAAACCAACCTTGATTTTCCACAAAGGAAAGAATTCGTCAGGATCATGACTATAAATGGTATCGCACTCCAATTGTAATTGAAGGTCCCTGGATTTACGGTAACATTTCCAAAAATGAAATTCAAGAGCTCCGAAATCGTTTCCCAAGCTATTTCCCTTGGCGGTTAAATTTCGAAGACTACAAGTTCGATTATAAGGTTTGTATTATTCTTTATTTCAATGTTGTTCCGAACTACTACTGAATTTTTCCTTACGGGACAAATGTTTGTGTTTCAGATTGAACCCGATTCTGAACTTGTCAATGTTGTCCCTCCTCCTCCTCCACGCCGAAGTCTTGGTATTCAAATTGTTGAGGGAAGACAAAGAGTTGAAGAAGAAGTTATTGACGGTAAAGGAAAACGAAAATTAGTTTTCCCTGAAGAAACGAAGAAGAAAAGAAAATTGAGAAGACCAATGTACCCTTTCGAAGCAGAGGAAGGGGAAATCAGAGATTGTTTAGGTGAGGGGAGCAGCAGTTCCGCTCTTATAACTGCTACGGGACAGAACGCTGAAGGTTCGGCCCATACAGAAGTGTCGGGACAGCATGTTATCATCAATGATGTTCCTGTTAGCGTGGGGAACCTATTCTTTCTTCAGATCAGCCTTCAATACCCCAATCCATTTCTGAAGCTGCTCCTACCGCCACTGCTCCCTCCGATATCTTCGATTCCTTTTCTCCCCTTCCTTTTACCTTTGAGATAGAGCACGCTGCTCCGTGCAGCGGTACAATAACAGTTTTTACTGGGTTACCTCAAGAAGGAGAAAACAATATTGCTATTGAGGAAGAAAATATAGAAGAATTGATCGAAGCTGTTGCTGTTGAAGAAAATGTTGAAAATGAAAATGTTGAAAATGAAAATGTTGTTGTAGAGGAACAAAGAAATGAGATTTCTGAAGAAGCCAATGCTGAAAATATAGTTTCAAGTGCTTCAGCTTCAGCTGTTCCTGATGTCCCGCGCCCTGTTGGGGATGAAAATGCTCCTGAAGTTATTCATGCATCAGATGCCCCCATCGGGATATTAGCTCGATCTGCCGCTCCTGCTAATGATAGTGATGATGAAATGCATGATGCTGAACCCTCCATTCAATGGCCTTTCTCTGAAGAGGATGAGGGAATCACTCTTGCAGGTAAAGAAGATGAATCCTTTCAATGGTTTGTTTCTAAAGGGTTTCTGAATACTTCCGCTCATCACGACTCATCGAAATCCGATAGTGCTTCAATGGCTAGGCTGCGGACTTCATTTAGTGCTGCTTCACGGAATAGTACTCGGGATGCTTGGTTCGAAAGCGAGTGTTTTGATCAATCATACTCGCTCAATCTTCCTTCTTCTTTGAATGAAATTCTGATTATGGTAGAAGGTTCGTCGTACTCTTGTCCACAGCAAGCTCTAGCTCATCTTAAATACGGTACTGATTATACATTTGCAGCGTACAAATTTTATAAAGCTCGGGCCGTAATGATGGAGCTGATGCTCAAGAATGAAGTAACAAAGGCGAAAAGTGGAAATTAAAATTTGCAGCGAGAAATTGAAAATCTCAAGTATCAAAACAACAATCTTCAACAACAACTTCAACAACAACAAGAACAACAACAACAGCAACAGCAACAGCAACAACTTCAAAATTTTGAGGATCAAAATCAAAAGCTTCAAGATCAGAATCAAGGTTCGTTCCTTACTTCTTAGTTCATATTATATTTTGGGTTCGTACCTCTATAGGTTAGATCGTACTTATATTGGGTACGATCCTACGGTTCGTTCCAGTATTAGGTGCGAACCCATTTTTTTTTTTTTTTTTTGAAATTCTGCCCTTCATTTATAGGATCAGAGGGAGACTTGGAATCCCTGTTTAGGTTCCAGCGTAGGATGACTCAGTTGAACAATCATGCAAGAGAAGTAATATGGATATGGAACTGGTTAAGGGGAAATTAACACAGTTGTCCGATAGTATTGAGTTGAATACCTGGAGACGTAATAGAGCTGAATCCAAGTATCAGGAAGTTCTGAAAACTTTAACCCTTAAGAAGCAGAGTTTAAGTCTGTAGTTAGAGGTATATGTTTGAGTTATGTGCTTGTTTTATTGAAGGTGTTGTATGGTTTATCTGATATTCATTCTGATTTTCAGTGTTAGAAAAGAAGTTTAATGAAGCCAATGGCCGAGCAACAGTAGCAGGAGCCGAACTTAACATTGCAAACAACACGATAGCAAACATTACTGTAGAGCTGAAGACTTCATAGAAAAATGTGGCCCTGAATACAATCAACCTTCGGGATTTACAATCTCAGCTGAGTGCTCAAGAACAAGAAATTATAAAAGTACAATCAAGATCTGATGAGCTATTAAAGGAATTAAATGCTGAAAAAGAGAAAGTAGAGAAGGATCAACAAAAAATTAAAGATCTTCAATCAGAAATTGATTACAGGCACGCTTATATTGTCTGGGTGAGACAGGATGCCAAGGAAAAAATTGCAATGTCATTCAATTCTGCCTTGGATCGTGCTCAAGCCGATCCTTCTGTGTTGAATGGTCGTGCTGCCGTTCCAGTGGTTCCTCCTCAACCACCCCGATGGTCCAACCCTGAAGTGTAGTTGTACTTGCTTTTGGCTTTAATGTTCTTAGCTTCATCTTTTGATATTCTGTTCTTGTGTCCCGATCCTTTATTATTTTGAAGCTTGACTTATTATCGTTGAAAACGTCATTGTTCCTGCACAAAATATGATATTTATAAAGCTTTAGGTTAATCATATTGTTTCATGAGTACAATGGATTGAAGTGTATATACCTCAAAACATATAATTCGAGATCCCACACATACGAAACAAACCCGGGCTAGGGGTAAGATACATGGTTGGTCCCGAACGTACTCTGAAAATGATAACCATAAGTTAGGCATTTCCTCTTTATTAGAACTTTTGAATTATTTAAATTCTAATAGGATATTTACCTCTTTGGCATTAAGATTGAATTTTGATTATGTCGCCAATCGGAGCGTTTTCCAGAATATGATGTTCCTGGATTTGAATTTTGATTATGTCGCCAATCGGAGCGTTTTCCAGAATAAGATGTTCCTGGATTTGAATTTTATTGTAAGTATAAACTCACAAAGAATTTTATTGTGAAATAAAGGATTGAATAAAAACTTAAATACCTGTGTTGGCCTCCAAACTTGTGCTATTATTTATGGATAATAAAGCTTTAAGTATTGTGCATTCCAAGGATGTGGTAAGGTGTCTCCTTGCATATTTCGAAGATAGTACGATCCTTGTCCCGCTGATGCGTGTATCATATATGGACCGTCCCAAGTTGGTGCGAACTTTCCAGGACTTTTGTCCCGATGGTATTCTGGGATTTGCCGTAAAACATATTGTCCTTGGACAAAGTTTTGGGACTTGACCCTTTTGTGATAATCACGTGCCAACCTTCTTTGATAGTTCTCCATTTTCTGGAGTGCCACTTCCCGCTTTTCTTCTAAATCATCCAACTTTTGTAACATTAGATCTGTATTTAAATTTTTCTCCCATGCTTCTGTTCTTGTCGTGGGTAGAATGACGTCAGTTGGTTTGACTGCTTCTGCACCATATGCGAGGAGGAAAGGTGACTCTCCAGTGGATTCTTTTCTTGTGGTGCGATACGCCCATAATGTATTATGCAATTGTTCACACCAACGCTTGTGATATCCATCCAATGTCTTCTTCAGATTTATTGCAATTGTTTTATTTGTGGATTCGGCTTGTCCATTACTTTGGGGATAGAATGGTGTGGATTTGTATTGTTGAATATTATATGTTTCAAACAACATATCGATATTCTTTCCTTTGAAATTGCTGTCCATTATCAGAAATTATGGCTGCTGGGATTCCAAATCTACATATGATATTTTTAAATAAAAATGTGAACACATCGGAATCTCTGATCCGAGCTAATGCTTTAGCTTCTACCCACTTGGTGAAATAATCGGTAGCCACTATTAAATATTTTCTCTTTTTGGTTCCCTCAACTAACGGACCAACAATATCGACCCCCCATTTTGCGAATGGCCACGGACTGAGTATAGAATTTAGCTCTGTGTCAGGTGCTTTGATCTTCTTTGCAAATCGTTGGCATTCTTCACACCTTCGTACCATATTGTCTGAGTCCTTTTGCATGGATATCCAATAATAGCCTTGGGTTTTGGATTTTAATGCAAGTGATCGTTTTCCACTGTGGTTTCCCGCATCCCCATAATGTATTTCTTTGAGTATCCTAATTCCTTCGTTTTGTGATAGGCATCGGGATAGTGGCCCGAGAAATGATTTTCGATACAAAATTCCATCCCGATTTGAGTTGAATTTTTCTTGCTTCTTGAGAATTGGTAGGTAATATGTTATCTTGTAAGTATTGATGGATCGGAATCCTCCAATCTGATTGACTTGACTGATCACCTATTTGTTGAGGCATAGATGGAGCATTTTGTATCGCGGGATCATTAATTTCTTTTTCTTCTATGTTATGAAGTGTTCTTATCTGGATGGATGGTTCATATATCCTTCCGACTTTTATTGCCGTGATATTAGGGTCGTTTACCATGGAGGAAATGAATGCCAAAACATCAGCATGTCGGTTTTTTTCTCGGGATAGATGCCGAAAAGTAATGTTCGGGATTTGATTTGCTAGAATTTGAACAAGATCTTTATATTGTGCTAAATCTGCATCAAGCGTTTGATATTTTAATTCAACCTGTCGAATTACCAACTGTGAATCACTTGTAAGTCGAATATTGCCGATTCCTAGTTCAATGATGAGTTTTACAGCATGAACCACAGCTTCATATTCTACTATGTTATTTATATGCTCCTCAAATTCAATACGAAATGAATATGTCATTCGCTCTCCCATTGGCGCAGTAATCACAATGCCAATTCCTGCTCCTTTTTTGTTTCGGGACCCATCAACAAACACTTCCCACCTTTGAGAGTTAGCTGAGTTCAAAATATCTTGCGGGTCCTCTTCCTCGCATCCTGGTAATCCTTTAATCATAGATAAAAAATAAAAAATAAATTATTAATATGATAAAAAGTTTTAATAAAAAAGTTTTAAAATAAGTGAATTTCTTTTTTCCCAGCTATCTGACCTTGAATTTCATATTGTTCTTCAATCGGGAAATC
The DNA here is from genome assembly GCA_023531435.1 of Papaver californicum. Taxonomy (NCBI): domain Eukaryota; kingdom Viridiplantae; phylum Streptophyta; class Magnoliopsida; order Ranunculales; family Papaveraceae; genus Papaver; species Papaver californicum. Next base: position 2,822,456 of record JAJJMC010007665.1, read on the forward strand.
TGCAAGGAAGTCAGCTAAAACTTGAGATTTTTGTGCGGTTTGCAACTGATAAATGATGTTGAATTGTTCTAGCTGTGCGTTCCATTTAGCGATCCTTCCCACTTTTCCTGTATTTTTCCTGTAACGGTGCCTTGCTCGGGACACGAACATAATGTGTGAGAAAATAAGTACGTAACTTTTAAGTGGCAAAGACTAATGATAAGATGAGTTGTTCGATCTTAGTGTAATTTCTTTCTGCCGAATAAGGGTTTTGCTGATATAATAAATTGGTTTTTCTACCTTCTCATTGGTACGTACCATCACTGCACTGATTGCATTTTCCGTTGCCGCTGTATACAAAGTTAATATCTCTTCTGGTTCCGGTTTCTGTAATGCTGGCAATGTAGCTAGATGCTTTTTTATGCTTTGGAAAGCTTGTTCACATTGATCGTTCCATTCAAATTTATTTTTCTTCTTGAGTATTTCAAAGAAGGGTTTGCACCGCTCTGATGATCTGGCAATAAATCTGCTTAAAGCAGCCAGACATCCATTTAATTTCTGTACACTTTTAATACTGGTGGGTGATGGCATATCTGTTATTGCTTGGATCTTTGCTGGATCAACTTCAATTCCATTTTTTGTAACCAAATAACCCAAGAAACGCCCCGATGTAACACCAAAAGTGCACTTCTCCGGGTTAACTTTCATCTTGTATTTTCGTAATGCACCAAAGATTTCAGCGAGGTCTTGTAGATGGTTAATAGATAATTTACTTTTTACCAACATATCATCCACATAAACTTCTAATATTTGTCCGATCCATGGTTTAAAAATTGCATCAACCAATCGTTGATATGTTTCTCCCGCGTTTCTTAACCCAAACGGCATCCTGGTATAGCAATACAATCCCCGAGGAGTGAAGAATGCTGTGTGCTCCTGATCTGCTTCAGCAAGTGCAATTTGGTTATATCCCGATTGACCATCCATAAAAGATAATGCTTCATGGCCTTCTACAACATCTACCCACTGATCAATATTAGGAAGTGGATATCTATCTTTTGGGCATGCTTTATTTAAGTTGGTGAAGTCTATGCAGATTCTTACTCCACCGTTCTTTTTCAGAACGATCACCATGTTAGAAATCCATGTTGGATATCGCACTTCTCGGATGAATCCTGCACTTAGAAGCTTTGCTAATTCCTTTTCAACTGGATCGTGATACTCCAGTGCAACCTTGCGTATCTGTTGTCGAAATGGTGTAGCATCGGGAGGTATTTGTAATTCGTGTTGTACGATGCTCGGATCTATCCCGGACATATCCTCCATTATCCATGCAAATATATCTACAAAATCACGAAGTAACTTGATTAAACTTTGTTCCATGTCTTCTTTCATCAATGTTCCAATTCGCACTTGCTTAGGCCATTCTGGAGTTCCAATATTTACAATTTTAGTTTCTTCTATAGAAGTGAAAATTGGTTTTGGATTCCCGATCAAAGTTGGAGTTCCCTTTAATTGCTATGAGGGTCCTTCGAACTGCTGACTTGTTGAATTTTCTTGACTCTTGCTGCTTTCTCCTAACTCATTTGCTGACTTTTGTTCGATGTTCCTTTTCAAATACTAATTGATTTCATCTTTCTTTGCTTTGGTCCTACGATTTTTCTTCCTTTCACGCTGTTGTTGTTCCTGCTCTTCATGCATTCTTACCTCCGCCATTATACAAAACTTAGCATCATCTTGATCTCCTTTGATCTCCATTTCGCCTTGTGGTGTTGGAAATCGCAAATATTGATGATAAGTGGAAATTACACCCTTTAAATGGTGCACCCAACGTCTCCCAATTATTGCATTGTACGGAGATGGAGCATCTACTACACTGAATCTTGTTAAAATGTTGATCGGTCCAACTGATACTTGCAAGTCTATATCTCCTTTTGGTCTTGAGGCCATTCCATTGAATCCATAAATTACATACCTGGATGGGAGTAATTGATCTTTTGTGAGTGCCATTTTGCAAAATATGTCATGAAATAAAACGTTCAATGAGCTGCCCCCATCCATAAGAATTTTTCTAACATTCCATCCTGGCATTGGCAACGTGAGGACTAAAGGATCATTGTGCATCTCAATTTCTTGATTTACTTCCCGTGCTGAGAAAGTTAAAGGAGATGCCATCCAGTCTTCCCAGGCTTCCGTTATCCTTCCCGATACCTTAAAAATTTCATGATTTCGAATCCTTTTACACAACTTTTTATTAATTGCAGTATTCATATATGTATCTCGTTTTTCTGAGAATGATATCATATTAATGGTGTGTTCGTTATACGGAATATGCACTGCTTTGCCTTTGTCGGGTCTGGCTATTGGTTCTGTCCTTTGAATATATTCTTTTAACTCTCCTGCATCTATCATTTTTTGTACCAGCATAATAAAATTCCTGCAATTTTCTGTTGCGTGTCCTTTATAACAGTGGTACTCACAATAATCTTTTGATCGTTGCGTAAACTGAGGCTGATTGCCTTTCGATGATGGCCATTGAAAATCTGGTTTAGCTTTTATGATTTCAAATAATTCAGTATATGAGATATTGAGTTTTGTAAACACTCTTTCTTGAAATCGTTGCACAAAAGTTTTATTATCCCCTTGCCGTGGGCGCTTTGATTCCTTTGGTTCTGATTTATGAGGAAATTTCTTTTTCTGTTCTGGTGATACCTCAATTGAATTTGTCCTTTTCATGTTTCCCTGATTTCGTGAACTGCTTCTTGGACCTTGTTCCTGGGCATCTTGCAATCTTGCACATGTTTCTATTATCTCTCTGAGCTGTCCCTCGGTCTTGGGATTATTACGATGAATTTCAATAAAAAGCTGATATCTCCAGTCAGCGATTCCCCACTTGTAATGATTTATTGCAGTACTTGAGTCAACATCTCCAATCTCTTGACATACTGTATGCCATCGGGTGGTATAAGATCGTATCGTTTCTTCTGGCCATGATGTGAGGGAATATAATCTATCTATTCCCGAATCAACGGGTTTGTTGTACATATAAGCTTCAAGAAATTTCCTCACTAATTGTGAATAACATTCAATGGAACTCTCTGGCAATCTATCATACCATAGCAATGTTGAACCTGTTAAACTTGAGGGGAAACATCGGCACATAATTGCTTCATGTCCATCCCATCGTGACATCACTCGATTGTAATACTTTAAATGTAAGGCCGGGTCCTTTGTACCATCATAACATTAAAATACAGGGATACTGTACTCTCTTGGCAATGGAACATTCGTCAACCGTTGAGCCAGCGGTGTGCGCTTAGCCTCTTTCAATACTTCTTCTATTCTCCCCCTTCTTTATTTTTTAGTCCTTTTATTTCTTCTTTCATTTGCTCCATCGCTTCCATACACCTTTGCCATTGTGTACGTTGAATTTCTTGATTTTCTCGCTGTCTCCTGGCTCGTGATGATGATCCTACTAATACCATCCTCTGATCCTGATTTTCTCTTTCGTTTCTAGGTGCACGCCTTCCGGAAATTGTTTCTGGACTTCGTGATCCAGTTGCAGCCTGTCTCTGTTCACGTCGAATTGCGTTTTTTAAAACTTGATTTTCTCTGGTTAATAATTCAATTTTATCATGACTGGCCCTCTGTTCTCTCCTTATTTCATTCATTTCTCTCATCAGATTTTGAAGATAATTTACATAATTTCCTGAGTTCTCATGATGTGACAGCTGATTTTGTGATAAGGCATTTGGTGTTAACTCATGGATAGGTGAATGATTTTCCACATCACTCTGTTGTTGTTCTGGATCACTCTCAACTTCCCTTTGTCTGAAACTTTGCCTATCGTTACTGTCTTGATTCGCAGAGCCTGCTTCTTGAGACATTTTTCTTATGGATTTGCTGATAATTTGCTTTCTCCTCTTGATTTCTAATAATCTTTCAAAAGTTAGCCAAATAATCTTTCAACAGATTATTAAAAAGGAAAGTGACAGAAACTAGCTTTATGATTTTCTAAAAATATGTTTTATGATCAAACATTTAAACAGACCCATTTAAATTTAAAAATCTTTTTCTTTCCAATGAGATACTATTTCCATTTTTTCAAATTAAATAAAGGTAATTATGTGACATTAATAATAGAAAAATTCATTTTTCAAGAACAGGTAGGATAAATCCTTTAACCCAGTCCCTGTTTCTAGCGCCAAATTGTTTATGTCAATTTTCCCATTGACATTAACAAACAATGATTTAATAATTATATAATAAACATAAAATTTTAAATAATGAACTGATACACAGAATCCTCTTTAAGAACAATAATTTGATAAGCATTTTAACAATCCATTCATTTACAGATCATAAATCTGATCAAAACTACAGTTACAAATCCATCATCTTTAAAAAGTAAGAAAATGAATCATGAATGTCCTATCTTTTTGATCTATCATCCACATTACATACCTAATAATCTTTCTCCTTATGCTTTGATAAATCTTCCTTAGGCTTTTTTCTCTTTGATTTTCCGACCCCCTCTTCGTTGAATGTTCTCTTCTATTTATAGATTTATTAGTGGGTCCCTCTTGTCCCGATACCCTCTATCGTTCTCCTTATTATATTAGGATCGGGACGTTTATAAGATTGACAGGTCATGCCTTTTGCTTTTTGGTCCGTTACCTTGTATGGTTTACACGTGTTCCTCGTTCCTTGAGAATCATCTTTGTCCCGATCATACGTGTCATTCGTATGATAAAAGTAATTATCGCCTTACTTTCCCGCTCCATGTTCATCATTATTCTTACTTTCCCGCTCCATGCTCATCATTACTCCTACTTTCCCGTTCGATACGCATTAATGCTATCTGTTTCGATCAGTGTGATGTTACTTTCCCGATCTTAGGTGTCGATCATGCAGAGATTTGCTCAGTCTTTCACATCTGTCCCGTTTCGATCCTTCGATACGACTTTGATTGTGTGCTTCTCATTCTTCTTAATTTCATTGTTCCCTTCTTAATCGCCTTACACGTGTCGCTCTTCTTTTATTTCCCAACACCTTTCTCGAAGTTAATAATGTTCTTTGGAGTAAAATACACCAATGTATCAACTAATGGAAAAGGGAAAATAAAGAAGAAGGGCACCAAAGAAAGAATTGTGAAGCTCACCACAAAGTTCATCATTTCGATTTCTTTGTGAGTTCGTTGTAATACCCTTTATTTTTGTTTACCGTTTCAGGTGTGTTTTAACCGAGTTAGCTTAGGTTATTGTTTCCTTTACCTTAGCCTATGTGGGTTACTTAAACTAGAAAGCTACAAGTTTTGGGTGAGAGTATAATCACCTAATTAATTTTTAATATGTAAATAAAATAAAAAGAAACTAAAAAGATAATAAAATAAATAAAATATAATAAAAAATAGGTGGATTAATTATTACTAGTAGTATTAGTATTTATATAGGTTTTATAAATTAAAATTAAGGGAAAGAGTTAAGAGGTTAGAAAGCTAAAAGCTATTGAGAGGAATAAGACAAATTCGAGCTAGGGTTCTTGAGAGGAAAGCTTTATTGGAAAAAAAATATCAGTAGAGGATCAATGAAATTGAGGTAGAATGCTAGATCCATTTTTCTTTGAATGATTTGCTTGTATGTAAATTCGTATGATTTTGTATTGTCAGGTTTTTGGTATTTTATTCGTGTAAATCTATATCTCCGATCGATGATCAGGTTTTTCCAATTGATAGATAACATGATAAGGTACATATGGTTAAATATTTGAGATAATTCACCGTAAATTCACCGTTAAATGTTTTTTTTAGTTTAAATAATATTTTTTGAAATTATGGACATTTTCTCTTTATCTCGTTTTTGATTGATTTAGGTAATCTTAATAATGTTAAAATGATTAGAGGTCCTTATAAAAATTGTAGGTTTATGTCTTATCTTTAATTGTGATTTGGATTTGCTCAATTTGAGATTAATATGAATTTAATTTGAATATTGTGGTAACATGATGTAATCTGTCCAGTTTTTGTAATAATCTTGTAAAATCAATATCTTAAGTTTGAGTCGTTGGTTTGCTGTGAATTTTGGATATGTTATATAATTGTCTGAAATGTTCACTAGAATTTGAAGACGATCGGATCAAGTTAGCATATTGAAATACGTAGTATAAGGTTATGCAGTTAGTGTATTTGCTTAAATGCTTAAGAGAAATACACGTTGTTTGTCATATGTTTCTAATCCATGGTTTGCAAGTGTTGTTTGTAAAAATAATTTACAATAAGGAAATGAGTTCATGTTTTTCCATTAGATGGAACTTGGTTCCATACTAACGGCGGGTAGTGATTTCCGAGAGTAAAAACGGGTAAGGATCCCCGAGAGTTAAATGAGTAATCCCCATGTAGGAACTTATGTTCCTGACCATCGATGGCGGCTGTCCGTGCCGGATAAACGATAGGTGGAGTACGAACCAAAGACATTCGTACCATGAACTCATGTGTAAAATCTAATTGGATAAATTATTGTAAATGTTATTGGTGTTGTGAACTCATGTGTTAGAATCTAGATTGGATGATTTATCAGAAACATTATTGGTATTATGATTGTTGAAGATAACATTGATTAGTTGTACTATATTTCCTGTTATATGTTCTTCGTTGATAATTAAATTGATCTTTTTCCTGCATCTTTGGAGAATGAGGGTACATTCTATTGAGTTGTCATTTCACTCAAATTGACATTCCTTGCAGATTTCATTAAAAGCGAAAATGGAACTAAGAAGTTAGTACCTTGGTGATTGTGTTGTGTTTCTTGTAATTGCTTGAAGTATAATTTAGCCTAAAAGGTATTTTCGAAATGTTGTTAATAAATTCATATTCTTAAATTTATGTATCTAAAAAGTTTTATTTTTTTTTTGGTGACATAATTAAATAATAAAATCTATGCATTTGGCTCGTTCCGACCCGTAACACCTTGAGTTCGGATCTCCAAATGGGTTTGGGGATCATTACCCACCGATCGAATCAAGTTACCATATGTTTCTAAGCCATGGTTTGCTGTGAATTTTGGATATATTATATATAATTGTCTGAAATGTCCACCTAGAATTTGAAGACGATCGGATCAAGTTAGCATATTGAAACACATAGTATAAGATTATGCAATTAGTGTGTTTGCTTAAATGCTTAAGAGAAATACACGTTGTTTGTCATCTGTTTCTAAGCCATGGTTTACTAGTGTTGTTTGTAAAAATAATTTACTCTTAAACAAATATATTATAGTTAATTCAAATCAAGAAAATTTGATTTGATTGTTGTATTGCTTGTTTCATCTTATTAGTTGTATTCTCGCTTTTGTCGAATTCATGCGAATTGCTTGTTGTGTGATGAATTGAATTTTCTTGTTTATTATAGTACTATTTAGATTATGTGGAATTTTGAGGTTGTAAGTATGTTCTAGATTTCGGGATGGAATTTCTTTTAAGGGTGGTAGAATGTAATACCTTGTATTATTTTTTACCATTTCGGGTCGGTTTTAACCGAGTTGGCTTAGGTTATTGTTTCCTTTACCTTAGCCTAGGTGGGTTGCTTAAACTAGAAAGCTACAAGTTTTGCATGAGAATAGAATCACCTAATTAATTTTAATATGTAAATTAAATAAAGTGAAAATAAGAAGATAATAAAATAAATAAAATAAAATAATAAATAGGTGGATTAATTATTACTAGTAGTATTAGTATTAATATAGATTTTATAAATTAAAATTAAGAGAGAGAGTTAAGAGTTAGAAAGCTAAAAGCTATGGAAAGGAAGAAGATAAATTGGAGCTAGGGTTCCTGAGAGTAAAACGGGTAATGATCCACGAGAGTTAAATGGGTAATGATCCACATGAAGAACTTATGTTCCTGACCATCGATGGCGGATGTCCGTGCCGGATAAACGATAGGTGGAGTACGATCCAAGGACATTCGTACTATGAACTCATGTGTGAAATCTAATTGGATAAATTATTGTAAATGTTATTGGTGTTGTGAACTCATGTGTTAAAATCTAGATTGGATGATTTATCGGAAACATTATTGGTATTGTGATTGTTGAATATAACATTGATTAGTTGAAGTTGTACTATATTTCATGTTATATATTCTTCGTTGATAATTAAATTGATTTGTTTCCGCATCTTTAGAGAATGAGGGTGTATTCTATTGAGTTGTCATCTCACCCCAATTGACATTCCTTGCATATTTCATTAAAGGTGGAAATGGAACTAAGAAGTTAGTACCTTGATGTTGTGTTGTGTTTCTCGTAATTGCTTGAAGTGTAATTTAGCCTAAATGTTTTGTCGAAATGCTGTTAGTAAATTCATATGCTTAAATTTATGTATCTAAAAATTCCATTTTTTTGTGTGAAATAATTAAATAATAAAATCTATGCATTTGTCTCGTTCCGACCCGTAACGTCTTGAGTTCGGATCTCCATATGGGTTTGACCTTGGTCCGGAACTCGGGGTGTTACATTCGCGGCTTCCTTCTCCGAGTCTAAATCTGTCTGCAAGGCTGATTTGTCCTTCTTCAGCTGCGAATTATCTTCCTCCAGCGTAATGCAGTCCATCTCCGTTTGACGAGACTCTTCCAAATGCGCAAGATTACGGTTGTACTCATACATGAGAAATTATACATTTAGCAAAGAAGACACGAGTACTTCAGACAAGAAAGAACAGAAATGGCACTTACCAACATCAATATCCTAGCATGTTGAGCTCGGTTCAATGCATTGGACACCTGAATTTTAGAACGTGCATCTAAAGAAGAAACGGCTCCGAAAATAGCATCATCATGGCACTTCAAATTTGTTGAAGAATGTCCACCAGTCTTCCTTTCTTCAAGGCTTTAAACATATACACCCAAAGTGTTCATATGATGCGCACTCCTCTCTTCAATACTCTCGCCTGCGAGTACATTCATTTATTTCTCTGACTCCATCTCGGCCTCAGGCACTTTAGAGACTTCGGGTTCAACATGAGATTTAGTTGAAGAGTCCACAGGAATACCTTCGTCATGAAGAAGAGGCACTGTTGAGTCACCCCCTCCCTTCTGGGCCTCCTTATTAATTATATCCTTTGTATCCTTCGCAGAGAGAATGCCTTCTTCGGTACGGATCTCAGTATGCTACGAAGGTTGGGGCTCCGAGTCTGCAGCCTTTATTGTTGGTACCTTGAGAACAATGCTAGTCTTTATGAGGCGACGAGCCTTCTTCTTCGGGACAGAGGGGGAAGTTTGCTCGCGTTCACCTTCGTTATCCTACTCATCTTCGTCAGCTAATGAACAAAAGCAAAAGGAGAAAAAAGATAAAAGGTACAAATTATGTTCCTTACCTGGGAATAGAAGTTGGGTTCCAAACTTTTCCGCTTGCGAGACTGTGCAGGGGATTTTCCTTCGGTGGTAGCAGCATCCTGCGGACAATATTGATAAAATGAGCACCTGCTAAAACAGGGGTAGCGAAGCAGCAAAAGGAGCAGTGAAGCAAGAAAAGGGGAAGCTTACCTGGATAGATTGGGCTGGTTTATCTGGCCAATCCAGAGCCCAATGAGCGAATTCAGAAAATAATTATTGATGATTTTCGTGAGGACCTTGACGAGATGAACCATCTTCGTGTATTCCCTAGAGCCAGGGACCCTCGAGGATTAGTTGAACCTTCATCCAATTTTCGTCGTTGGAATGACAAAGAAAATTATTTGTATTCTTTCGCTTTTTGTCAAGACCACGACGAATGAGTTTGAGTTCGTCGACGATGCTGGCACAGTTGAAGAGAATGGCCCAATTCTCGACGCGATTGAGGAGATTCTGGATGTAGTTTGACAGGAAAGTGTTTGCGATATAGTCGGAAGGCTCAAAATCTGCTGCAAATTCAGGAAGGATAGATAAACCTTGTGAACGACATGTGAATTCTTTTAGCAGAAAGATGGTGTTCCCACTGAGTTGAAATACACCATGCTGGGGAGCCAAGCGAGATAGCACTTCGACGAAGAGGGGACTCTTCGGGTTACATAAAGAAACGAGACGACCAACTCTCAATTTACCTAAGGTGACTATAACCCTGTTGGCGTTCCATGCTTCACTTTCAATCCATGATACGTCCCAGCTAACTCCCCTGCGAGAACCTTCGGAAGTGATGACCTTAATACCTAGTGGATGGAAATCCTCTGCGAAGTCAGTGATCTCCTTGTCTTTAGTTTTCTTGGTCATTGTGGAACTGAAAAACAAAGCGGTGCAAGAGTTCAATTAAAAAAATTCAGAAACAACAAAATCATAATCAAAACAGAGAAGAGAGTCTAATCAGAGGAGAAGTCGCCAAACTTACCTTGAAGTTGATGATTGACGAGGAGAGGTGCTTCTCTTAGGAGACATGGTTATCAGAGATGCAGAGATAAAAACACATAAAAATTGTTGGAGAATAAGAAGTTAATGAGAGAATGATAACAGATGTGCAGAGAATATCAGTGGAGAAGAAGAAGTAATGAGGACGAAGATCTTCTAAAAAAAATATATTTATACTCGGATAACCGGTTGAAAAGGTGGAAAGGCAATAATTAAGGGGACGTGTCGGTCAAAAAGCAGGGAATTGAAGTTGTGGCGAAGGTAAAAAAAAAATCGGATTCTCTTTCCATCCTACCCCTGTTCAGATGGTAAGAGAAGAGACAAAATCACTTTGCCACGTGGTCGTATCTCCATGCATAAACACGAGAGAGACAAATTCAAGACAAATATTGTAGTTATTCTCAGTCAACGTAGGGATCTCCTTCAACTTCATGAGGCACGGACACGTGGAAAGCACCAACTGAAGATCAACGACCAAGTTGAATTGGATAGTTGGGCATTTACTGTGTGAGCAGAACGGTTAGATCAACAGTTTGAGATTGTCGGAACAGGTGGCGAGATGTAATTCGACGAAGAACAGAGCCACGAGGACTATCATGGTGAAGGGTGACTAACGAACAAGCCAGCAAAGTTAAATATAAGGGAAGATAGATTCTCTTCCAAGAAAGCTTTAACGAAGAAATATTCGTGAAGCAAAATGAGCTATCATTCACTTTCGTTATTTGTCTATAAATATGCTTGTAAACAATGTAAATGGATAAATCATTTTGTGTAAGGCATATAGAAAGAACTGCATAGAACAATCCTATGCTAAGATTAAGAGTTTGTAACCATCTTTATATCATAGTGAAATCTCCCCCGTTGGTATAAGTTTTAACACTGAACCACGTAAATCTTTTATATTCTTCATTTTATTTATTGTTGTATAAATTCAGACCTTGAATCTTGACCGAGACCATAGAGATTAGATTAGAATATTATCCTTGGATATGTTGTAAAAAGAAGCGGGATATAAAAGAAGCGGGAATTAAAAACCGAATATTGTTGTATATATTCTTCTTTTATTTATTATTTTAACCCCCGTTGGTATAAGATTAGATTAAAAACCTTGAATCTTTATCTCCTACCCTCTCCACCATCGACATCATAATTTCTTCACCACCACCACCACATACCATCAACTCTTTGTTCTATCCACATTCACCACCAGCACCACCACCACCACACCAAAAAACCTAGTCAGTTTCATCTGCAGAAATTTCTATCACCACCACCAACAAAAACCCTAGCACCACGACTCAACTAGAAGTTTCTATTATCACCACCACCAACAAATACCCTAGTCAATTGTACTTGTATCATCAAAAGGGGTAATTAATATTTCTATTTACTAATTTTAGGTTTTCTTTGATTTTTTTTTATGATTGAAATTGGTTTCATTTGCTTTTCAATTTTAGGGTAATTTTTACACATTACTCATTTAAAATTGGATGGAACTGGTTTAATCCAGTTATTTCTGTTGAGATGTTGTGAAATTAAAATTGGAGTTGTTGTAAATATGAAATTTGTTGTGAAATTGGTGTGTATGAAACTGGTGTTGTAAGTAGGATGAAACTAGTGTTGTAAGTAGGATGAAACTAGTGTTGTAAGTAGGATGAAACTAGTGTTGTAAGTAGGATAAAATTTGTTGTGAAATTGTGTTGAGTAGATATTGGTGACTGTTAGTATTGTTCAGGTTTAATCTATAGTTTCAGCAGGTTTAAAGTAGGACGAAACCAGTTTCATCCAATTTAAACCTTTGTAAGTTGTTTTATCTAGATTTTTATTTGAAATCAATTTTGTAAGTTGTTAGTGATATGTGCAATTTATCTAGGTTTAGTTAGAAAATAGGAAGAAACTAGATTCATCTAGGTTTAGTTAGAATGAATATATATGCAATATCAAATTGGTTTCCTTTAGTTACTTTGTTGGTAAATGCTTGTCCTGATTGTATATTATTTCTTTTTCACATTATTTTGTCGAGTTTCCTTCCATGGATAATGCTTGTCCTTATATGCAGTGTGAAATTATACCAGCTTCATCCTTGTTGTTTCGGTTACATTCATTGTGTTGAGTTGGCTAAAATTTTATTTTTTTGGTTTTAACAGTTTGACTAAATTGGTAGGAAACAAATGGCGCCCTCAGCTAAAGGTACCACTTTCTGATTTCTTTATGTTTAAATTTTTATTGATTATTTATGTTGAGTTGATGGTGGTGAAGAGGTGTTAGTATAAACTAGGATGAAACCAGTTTCATCCAGGTATAATCTGCAGTTTCAGCAGGTTTAACCTAGGATAAAACCAGTTTCATCCAGGTTTAATGTTTGATATAAATTTATTTATGATAGGATGTAACTTGTTTCATCTTGTTGTAGGAAGCAAAAGCAAGAGTAAAGGTGAATTAAGAACCAAGAAAAAGCATAATGTAAATGTGGTTAGTGAACGAAATGAAGAAGATCATTTGGAGAGAAAGGAAGGGAAGAAAACCTTTTGGTCGAGTATGAAACCAATTGTGGATTTAATGGGTACATTGGAAATCACAGAGAAACAAAAGGTTGAATTAAGGAAGATTGAGTTTTGGAGTTTTCTGAATGTGATCAAAGAAGAAAAAATGGGGAAAGTTGAATGTAGCAAAGCTCCAAAGGCATTAGAATACATCATAATGAGTTATGAATCAAAAAACTCATTCAAGATTGGTGATCAAATTTTGAAGACGGATCCTAACTCACTTGTTGTTACCTTTGCAATGAAGATAATACGTATGAGTGAAGAAGATAAGGAACTTTATGGACCAAAGGAGGACCCTAGTCTGAAAACTTCTGAACTTTACATAAAGTACTTCAAGAAGAAGGATGCAAAGAAAAGTGGAGACAAATTGGAGAAAAAAGACATTGTTAAAGGAATCAAGGCTGTCATCAAAGAAGAAGGCAAAGAAGGAGAGCTGGTGATCCTTTTGTTGTTGTACATGTTTTGTACAATTTTCTTCACAAACACTGGTGGTATGTATATCAATTACAATTACTTAAACTGTGTGAAGTCAATTGATATCATCAATAAAATCTCATGGATGGATCTCATCCATGAGCATCCAATGGAAAGCGTTGCGGCAGTACATAAGACAATTTACTCCGTAAATGGTTGTAGCTTCTATTTGTTGTGAGTTTCTATGATTTTTTTTAACATTCATTATCTTCAATACAACAAGCATAAAACTAAACAGATTCATCTTGTTCTTTTTATTGTTGCATTACTGGATGTTTGAACATATTAAAGGTATTGAAAAGAAAGACAAGAGTGATAACTTACCTAGGTTTGCAAAATGAAACATGTATCAAGTGTCTTCTGATGTCGAGGCGATGCTGAAAAATCTTTCAGATAAATCTTTTAGACATAAGACAGATGAAAAATCTTTCAGGTAAATCTATAATATAAAGCCATAATATTTTTGTAATCACTAGATGAAACTAACTACATCCTGTGTAATATTTTTGTAATCACTAGATGAAACTAGTTACATCTTGTGTAAGCATTGGATGAAACCAGATGCATCTTGAATCTCAAAATGAAATCATGTTGTTTACATGGTTGTAGATGGTTGACTTTGTTGATAGTTGGACTGAAGAGGAAAGACAATTATGCTTGTTTAACGAGGAAGAAAACAACCATAAAGAAAACATCTCCAACTTGAAGAATGAATTAGAAGAGAAAGATAAGATTATCTCTAACTTGAAGGTTGAATTAGAGGCTAAGGATAATATAATCTTAGACTTGTGAAATGAATTGGAAGTATTGAAAGGACAACACAAGTCGCAATCAGAAACTCCACAAGCTTCACCTTCTCTTCAGATTATTGTTCATACGGCAACTCCAGATTTCTTTAATCTTAAAATCACTCAAGAGATGAACAGAGATGTAGAAGGTAATGTTCCTCAAAAAGTTGATACACCCAATGAAATTCCCGAATCTTCGAACACAGATTCAGTTATTGAAGCACAACCTATAACAGTTATGACTAAACTTGGGTCAATAGAGAAAAACGTGAAGAATGTGTATCGGTATACAAGGAAGAGGAAAAACCTTGGTTCGGATTATGTTAGGAATGATGGAAATGAGAAAAGAGTATAAGTTGAAGAAGTTAGATAAAAATTACAAGATGTGGAAAAATTACTTGAGTGAAAACAAAGCGACCGAAGAAAAGTTAATCAAAGAGTTCTACAAATCTGGAAATTTAAGGTACGCGCAACTATTTTTTATTTTAATAAAAAAAAAATTCATTATTGTTTAGGATGAAACTGGATTCATCTTAGTATGGTTTTTGTTTATGCCTGGATAAAACCGGTTTCATCCTGTTTATACCAAAACTGTTAAACTTGGATGAAACCAGTTTCATCCTATCTTTTACCTGTTTGTTTCATCCAGTTTGTAACCGTTGTAACTATATGAATGATCAATAATGTAAAGACTGCATTTGGAATTACAATAGAGGTGGTGAGTTTGCAATCTCTATTATGGAAGAATATATCCAAGAAATGATGTTAAACCATTCCTTGCCGAACAATATTATCGAGTTCAAGATTATGAAATGGAGGGAATTGTTTCAACTTAACAGTAAGCGCGATGGATTCATTATGACCGCGTTTTTAAGCATACTTGCATGGGTAACACATAAAAACATTTGATTCATTTTCTTTGTTACTTTTTCATTAATTTTTTTTGGTAAAAATGGTTGAATTAAATAGTGCACTTAATTTTTTTTCAGTTTTATGTCTTCATGGAAGATGAAACAATGGCTACAAAGTTGATAGATAATGAATTGCAGAAATTGCAGAATGCTAACATCAATGATTTCTATTACTTTTTAATCCCGATGAACCACCACTGTGAAGTTGCATCAAAGCCTGAATATAAAGGCCATTTTATATTGCTTCAATTTGACTTCCATGACTTTTCTTGGACACACTACAATTCTCTTCTCGATACTACAAAAAATGGTTGGCTGGAGGATGTCGAATAAATAATCTTGGACACACTACAAGTAATGGTAAGAAGAGTGAACCAAGTTCTTAGCAAACTCTATAATAAAAACATGGATGATACCAAATTCACAACCTTAGAGAACTGTCCACAACAGGGCAAAAGGTAGGTCATTCACACTTTGGCATTTGTTATTGTACATTTTTTTTATTTATTAAACACAAAACTAAATGAAAGACTTGGTTTTGTAGTCCTGACTCTGGAATATATGTTATCTACTTCATGGAGTGGTCTATGAAACATGGTTTTGCTTTTGAAGACAAAGAAACTCTAAGGGAAAAGATGAGCACAAAGCGAGTAGACCTCGTATATGAAATACTCAGTGATGAAAGAAGTTGTTGGAAGTTGGAAGAGAACTAAGACGGTTTTGTAAGGAATCTGGTTTCGTCTAAAGATCGTACAGAAGTTTAAGTTTAAGTTTTTTATGTAAAATGCTATTAATATATTTTATTTGCAGATCAATTAATATGAACCTTGGATTTCATCTATGAATGTATATATCCTAATTGCAGATCAATTAATATGAAAAATTTACTTGAATTGTTATTTATTGATAATTTTGAGTAATTTTGTCAGAATATGCAGGATGAAACTAGATACATCCTGAAGAAAAAATATTCTATTGTCAGAATATGCAGGATAAACTGGTTTCATCCAAGCAAAATAACATTTTTGTCAAGCGCAGGGTTTTTCTGTCAGGATATGCAGGATGAAACTAGTTTCATTCAAGAAAAAAAATCTATTTTTTTTAGATTACGTAGGATGAAACAATATGTGTTGTTCCTGAATTCATTCAAGGTTTAATCTGTGTTGTACCTGAATTGAAGAGCATCTACAATTGAACAACCCAAAAAAGACATCAAGATAAACTAGTCATTGTAATTGTTCAAACAAAATATAAAAATCCCAAATAATGATAAAAATAGATTTGTCCAAACAAATACTAATTGTACAAAGAATGAGTATAATATGCAATAAGAAGTTGCAGAGAATGAATAAGACCAAAAGTCATAAATTGTCCAGAAGAATCAGTGGAAGAAGATGCTATTAAGGAGGGAGAATAAGGCACTGCTTTTTGGCGAGAGGATGAGGACACGTTGTCTTGTTATGCTTTGCTTTTGTATGGCAGTTACCACACGTGATAGATCTCGTGAAACCCGAACCGGTGCTAGAAATCCTCTTTTTCTTTGGTATTCCTACTTTGCCAGCAACATCTGGTGGGTGGATAAGTTTTTCTTCAGCAACAGTTGAAGGCTTGTCATGATTTGGAATTTGTTTGATTGAATTATCATATGCATCCTGGAAGAACCCAATAATAAAAAAAGGATTAATGAAATCATAGACGCAAAGCTTTGTTGAAGCCATACACACGATAGCGTGAGCACAAGGGAACTGATCAGTAAACGAACGCTGACAGTTGCAGTACCACTTGCTAAGATTAACAACATGAGTATGATCGGAGGAGTGTACTTCAAACTCAAGTTCACCAGACTTGCTTATTCTCCAAGTACTGTCGGCATTGACTTCTCAACTTCTTTCTCAAGATTGGGACACAAATAGACATTTGAACACATATCTCTGTATCGATATCATTTACAATGTGTTGTGGACCAATTCTCCACGGGAAGAGCACTCAAGTAGCGGTGAAGACCTTTGCATCCCATTTCCTTTAACTTATTCATACCGTCATGAAAACCTTCAAGAGTTGACGAATAAAACATTGAGTGAATAAGTCCATTACAATATCATATTCTTCTTTCTTCTTCTTAATATGATCACGAACATTGTTTTTCAAGTGATGATAACAGTAATCATGATGAGAAGTAGGAAATCAGCGGGAATACCGAACACCAAACCATCGTGACGATCCGAAATAAAAGTTAATAGGGGAGGACCCAAGATAGACTCTAGCTTCTCCAAGAACTAACGCCAGTTGTCGATATTCTCTCTTGAAACAATATCGTATGCTAAAGGGAAGATTCCTACAAAATAAAAACAAAACACACACAAAAAAATCATTAAGCGGAAAAAATGAGGGTGATAAACACAAGATGTAACTGGTTGCATCTTGTAAAAAATTAAAAAAAACTAAGTTATATACACTGGATGTAACTGGTTGCATCCTATGAAAAAAATACTGACAGAAAAATGCAATATGTGAGGATGCAATCTGACTTCAACAATAAAATGAATTTTTATCAAATATATCTATAAGAGAAGACATATCATTATTTGCATTTTTCCAGTAGCCGCCATAAGGCATCCCCTAAACTTTCCCGTCAAAAAAGTTTCATCTAAGAACAACACCGGATGCTAAACTTCGAAGCCAATTATGCAAGCCTCAAAAGCTAAGAACAAACTCTTGAATTGGTTTCTTTCCAAGACTAAATCAACTCGGCTTCCTTCATTTGTTCTCTTCACAGCATCACACCACTATACCAAATCAGTGTATCCCTTGGTATTATCACCATATAACTCCTTCAAACATACTTCTTTTCCGGCATGCGTTTGATCGTAGCTCAATGTTAACCATAATCAATCTTCAAATCAGCCATAATATCATTTGGTTTGTTGTTTGGATTTTGTTTTAGTTAGTCAATTACCAAATCCTTAACTAACTCGCGTGTAATAGAAACACTATTGGTTTCATTTTTATAACCGGCACAACACGTATAGTCTCCATTATAGTCTCGAAGGATAAAGTGCTTCTTCAAACTTGAAGTCTTCGTGGATGCATGAAGCCTCCATTTGCATTGAAATTCCTCCTTATAGAAGCACTCAACTGTATATCGTGTATCATCACTCTTAAGAACCTTAATTTTCGACCAAAATAATTATTATACTTTTAAACAACAACCCGAGCTTCTTCTCGTCCTCCCGAAAACTCTTGGCCGACACCTTTTATAATGAATTCCCATTCATCCCCTTCACAAGTATTTTTGACCGCAAGTTTTCCATTAAATACACGCTAGTTGTTAAGACGACAACCATGATGAGAAGTATGAATAATGGAAAGTTGTTGGCTTGCTTCTTTATCTAATAACAACTTTTATCATCAAAGGTTCTTCACGGACAAACCCAAGTTAAAACTCCAACAAAATCAAACTCTTAACATAACAAAATGATATCACCGATTGAAGCTTAAAATCATTATCGATATCCATTTTCTATCCCTCACCACCATCAAATATAAATTGAATTGATGCTGGTGACATCTTTGTCCAACACGAACACACATACAACTTCAATTCATCGACCGTTGCCGTCATACTAACCTTGTATGAACACGAGTCCATAGAGTACATAACAACACAAACAATTTGGTAATCGGGATCCATCTACAACAAATATATTAACAATAATATATTCTCAATGAAAACAGTATTTTCAATAGATTTTCTAAACAACAACATGGGATGACAAATACAGGATGAAACTGAATTCATCCTGCTTCAAATAATGAAACAAAAATCAGTTCACAAACATCAATCTAAATTAGTTGAAATCAGTTTATAAAAAACAATACAAGTTGAATGTTCATCAAACTGAATGAAAGACTGATCAAAAACCTAAAACATGATGAGTTATATAGGGAAAATTAAAATCAGTTCACATAGAAATAAGTTAAAAAAAAATCATTTATGGTAATCATGAAATTGGTTTTCTATTAGCAATTAACTGGTTCACATTTCCTAATTGATGAATTGAAACAAAATTGTTGAAGTTTTTAAGCATAACAATCAGATTATTACTTACCCTAGAAAAAACATCGACATATACACAAAAACTGCCAACAAAATTACACAATCAAAATAGCTAATGAGATTCAAATCATACCGAATCAAAGATAAAACGATGTGTCTTCATCTTAGAATCAAACACAAACAAAAACATATTGAATCTATGAATCAAAATCAGGCTAGAAACTAGATGAATTGAGATTGAAAACTTACTGATTTGAAGTGTTAATCAGATGTCGGAAGTAAGTTCCTTTAATCTTCGACTTCACAACATTTCTTCACCATGATTGAGCTCTCAGATCTGAAACTCGTTTCCCCTTTTTCGTTTCTGAAGAATGAAGAAGAACCGAAGAACGCCAATTTTTCATTTCAAAATTTTTCTTTATAAACCCAAAGTCTGAAGGGTAATTTAGTCACTTTCATTTATTTCTCTTAATGAAATCTGGGTAGAATGCCCAAAAAGGATATTTGAAAAGTATATTTGGAAAATATGGGTATTACAAAACATTTTATTTTAGATGTCTTATACACCCATAAAAACTAATATATGAGTTATTGAACCAATTAATTGAAACGAATATCATCCATTCTGGCAGATTTTAAATTAAACTGCTAGTTTCGACCTACTCTATTGTCTATTTTGGGTCGCAACCTAATTTATGGCCAATCAATGTTCATGGGTGAAATTTGAGTCAAATTTCGGTTCATAAAAGGTAAATTTTAGGAAACAATGATGAATGTATTGATTCTTTAACCGGCAAGTCGTTCTTCCACAAACCTCAAGAGATTGAAAGTAAATCGAAATCCATCATCACCTCTTCTGATTTAGTCGATGAACTTAAGGTTTGCGATAAATTTTTAGTAGGATATTTTGTGGGTAGTAGATTATCCTTCAAACAAGTTAAGGAAACTTTGGAAAATGCTTGAAAGCTTAAAGGAAAATTTCGATTGTCTCTTCATGAAGAATTAATGTTCATTTTTGAATTTGATTTAGAGGAAGATAGAATTGCTGCCATGGAATTTGGATCGATCACTATTTCAAATAGATTGTTTTTAATTTATCCATTTGAGGAATGTTCCAACACACCTACAGAATGCTAAAGGTTAAAGTATGATTGTTAGTGATAGACATAATTATTAAAAGCATCCAAGAAGTATTGATAAAGGCACCCTCAAAAAATGTTAAAGGCACTCCTTATTTTTGATAAAGGCACCCATGCTTGGATAGAAGCACCCCTTTTCAATATTCAAATACACAAATTGGCGAGAAACTTCCTCTCGTATCTGTGTGAATTGGAAACAAGAT
Organism: Papaver californicum; assembly: GCA_023531435.1. Lineage (NCBI taxonomy): Eukaryota > Viridiplantae > Streptophyta > Magnoliopsida > Ranunculales > Papaveraceae > Papaver > Papaver californicum. The sequence goes on from JAJJMC010007665.1 coordinate 2,842,921, forward strand.
TTGGAGGAGTGAATTACGGTTTAAGACAAGATTATTTATTTCCTTGTTAACAAGAGTCGTACAAGTATGGGATACTCGGAGAAAAGCCAACAGAATCTCATCTTGCCTTTTGAAAAGAATTTGTACACATCCTAAACACGTTAATTATCTCTCGGAGAAAAGATTTTCACGGGTTTACTTCCTATTTTGATGAAGAGATATATTGTCCGGACAATTAAAAAAACAGAAAAAGGAAACAATATAATCAATATTTGTTTAGAAGAACAAATCAGACCGATCAAGAAAGAAAATATTCGAATATATAAAAATTTGATCTGTCGAGATCATGATTATTGAATACAATATATTTTTAAGATTTGGAAGCTTGGAAGTTTCTTTAGTATATAAGGGAGTCGAGGGAAAGCAAGAGGGGGGGTTACGGAGAGACAGAGATTAAAATAGAAAGAAGAAAAAAAACATTCAATTTTTTATTGTCCGAGGAGGAAGAAGAAGGAACTGTTACAAAAACTCAAATTGTTGTTGATAGTTTTGCTGAAACTTTCAAATTCAAGGCTTCGATAAAAAAATTGAATACCTTTAGCAACACATTCTACTACAATAACAACGACAGTTCCTCTTCTTATGTACATCTAACCCGTCTCACTTTCAGCTACGCCACTAAACAACCTTTTGGTGTTGATGTTGAGGTTCGTCTTTTTTCTTTTCGTGATGTGTCGTTCACTCATTAAGAGAATAAAAGAAGATTGTAAGTTTATTTTTCAATAGTAAAATCATATGTTTAATTATTTTCTTTTGTTCTTTTCACCATGAGTAACTAAATTTCTTTTCTATGATTAGGGATGAAACTCATTTATGTATGCTAGATAATTTAATTTTTTTCTCATAATAATCTTTATATTTTTCCTATATTTTCGTGTTTAACGATAATAATTTATTTATACTTGTCCTCATGCTTGATTAATGATGTATTTGTCTATTTTTAGACTAGCATTTAAGTAGAGAATGAAAATAAAAATTGATTTAAAAAGTTATATTTTCCAAGACGTAGAAACTGACCTAAATCGTCTTGTGTAGTATTTTGAAGATTATTATTGCGATAGATTATAATAACCTAGTATACATAATTGTGATGGATTACTGAAATCCTAGGGTCTTTCCTAGTTAAGTACAAAATCAATTTTCTTATTTTTAGGCATTTTTAGATTTTTATAAATCATTCACCAATTAAGTTATTATTATCACACTAATTAATAAAAAATTAGGGTTTGTAACTTTAAAAATCTCTATGGAATGAATCCATATTTGTATACTATCTTTTCGATAGATGTGCACTTACGGGAAATTAAAATCCCATCAAGCTTTTAGCGCCGCTGCCGGGGATATTTAAAATTGTGATCTTTAATATTTATTTTTTAATTTAGTGCTAAGTAATTAGGATTTTATTTTTATTTTCTTTTCTAGATTTCATTTGGTATTTTCTTGTCTTTGTTGTGCAGGAAATATTTCACAATTATTATGGAAAATTTCCTACCATAAAGGTAAGTATAATCCAAAATTTTATTTCTTTTATTTTTATTTTTTTGATTTTATTTCTTTTTTATTTTTTGGTGTGTTTGTTTAGTTATTATTTTTTATTTTATTTACTAAAACAAATCACACAAGTGCACACACTAATTTCATCTTCCGAGACCGATTTTTAGGAAAACCACGTGGGATAGTAAGCTGAACCCTCTGGGCGTTATCAGCCGAACCACCACATAACCCAGCCTTGTACCTTTGACCAGTCTTGGACTGTAGGTATATTTTGTTACGGTAACCCAAGCTTACCTAAAATAGTCCCTGCATTTTGCATGTGCACAATTCTTGCTAAACGCTAGTATTTTTTTCTTATGTATGCCTCGTTGGAAACGTGTAGGAAATAGACTGGAAGAAAACGATCTTTATTGTTTGAGTCCGACTCCTAACATGTTTTTTGGTGGTTCATCTATGTTTTCTGCAATGGGTGGTAATCATAATGATGAAAACCATGTAAACAAAACCTTAAGAGACCGTATGAACCCGTCTAGAGTAGTACGTGAATCTGGGGTAGTTTTACTCGCTTCTAACGAAAAATTTGATATCAAACCTGGAATAGTTAACATGCTTCGTACATATAGGGGGTTAGATAATGAGAATCCCTATACCCATATTAGAGACTTTGAAATGATTTTTGGTACCATGAGTTATCCAAATGTCTCGTTAGATGTGCATAGGTTGCGTTTGTTTCCTTTTTCCCTTGATGAGAAGGCCAAAGAGTGGTATCATTTCATTCCCGCTAAAACAATCACCACTTGGGATGCCTTGTAGAGGCCTTTATTAAGAAGTTCTACCCACACCATAAGACTGTTGATGTTCGTCAGTCTATTTAAACCTTTAAGGAAAAACTAGGTGAAAACCTACACGATTATGTAGAAAGGTTTAATGAGTTGTTATACCAGTGTCCGCATCACGGTTTTGAAAAAACCCATATGGCCTAAATCTTATATGAGGGCCTAGATAGTGAAACCCATATGGCCCAAATCTTATATGAGGGCCTAGATAGTGAAAACCGATAAATGTTTTGACTCGTTCATCGAGTTAATTGAGAAAACTAGGCAATATGCTTTAATGAGAGAACCAGAAATAACTAGAAACCCAATCCATAAGGTCAATTGAGTTGAAAATGGTTTGGATATTCTTAGGCGTTTAGAGGCCTTAGGGATTAGGAGTCAAGAAGGGTCGAGTCAGGTTATGAACTATAACAATGAGCCTCAATTTTATCCAAGTGAAACTACCCGCGACCAGATTAATATCTTGCATGGCGGTTTAAACTCTAAATAAGAGGGTAGACCCAAGTTTGACCCATACTCTAATATTTATAACCCTGGTTGGAGACACAACCCAAATTTCTCGTGGTCAAAAGGGGCTCATAAGGGAAATGCTTCTAGCAATCCACCACCAGGCTTTCTTAGGAACCCAAATCAAGCCCAAGAACCAAGCCCAGTTGATACTAAATTGATGACTTTAGAAGAATCTTTGAAACTCTTATCCAATCAAGCTATCCAGAGCATCCAAGGGTTCGATGACTTTGTCTTGATGAGTCAATGTAATCAAAAGAATAATGCTCAAGCTATTAGCAATTTAGAGACTCAAATTAGTCAACTTTCAAATAGGCTAAATGATAGGGAGAATGGGAAATTTCCTAGTCAACCGACTCTGAATCCGAAAGGAGTCCACCAGGTTAGTGGATCAGGTAGTCCTACTGAGCACGTTCAAGCAGTCATCACCCTCAGAATTGGCAAAATAGTTGAAAACACAGTAGAGCAACCTAAGGGTAGTAATCAAACTGAAAAAGAGTCTGAAGTTGACGAAACTCCTAGAGATACTAATGGTCCTGAGAAAGATGTGGGCCCAAATGAGGAAAATATTCCTGGGAGAGTGTTTATTCCACCTGCACCATTTCCCCAAAGGCTTGCCAAGAAAAATCCTGGCATTTATGCTTAAATTCTAGACATCTTTAAGCAGGTTAATATCAAGCTTCCCCTGTTAGATGCAATTAAACATATGCCAATTTGTGCCAAATTTCTAAAAGATATGTGTACGGTCAAACGAGACATGAGTGTCCGTAAAAAGGCACTCTTGACCCAAAAAGTTAGTTCCCTACTTACACAACAGTACCCAATCAAATTCAAAAATCCTGGTTGTCCCACTGTTACTTGTACTATAGGCAATCAACGGATAGAAAATGCATTTTTAGATCTTGGGGCTAGTATGAATCTTTTAACATTCTCGGTATACGAACAACTTGGACTGGGTAAGATGAAACCAACTAGGATTACACTTCAGTTAACCGATAGGTTAATCAAGATTCCACGTGAAATTATTGAAGACGTGTTGGTTCAGACAGAAAACTTTATATATCCAGTTGACTTTGTGATTCTAGACATTCAACCTATCTCATATCGAGAAATCAATATTCCGATCATCCTAGGCCGTCCATTTTTAGCAACTTCTAGGGCGATAATCAATTGTCAAAACAGTCAAGTGGAACTCTCTTTTGGCAATCAAAAAGTCTCGGTGAATGTTTTTAAAGCCTTCCAAGCCCCTTCAGACCATGACCACTATGAATCTGTATGCATGATTGATTCTCTAGTTGAGAACACCTTTAGTACCAATAGTGTTAATAATCCGTTAGAGGCCTGCTTGGCCCATTTTGGAGCCTACTACGATGGGGATAGTCATTTTGAAGAAGTTAATGCTTTGCTAGATTCTAGTCCAGTTTTGGATTATGGGAAATGGCAACATAAACCTGAACCTCTTCCACCTACTATAAATAAATCCGTCCCATCTTTAGTTAAATCTCCCACCCTTGAATTAAAGTCATTGCCAGATACTTTGAAATACGTGTTTCTAGGTAATGAGAATACTTTTCCTGCCATAATTGCTTCTGACTTAGAGCTCGATCAGGAAAGTAAACTAGTTAGTGTTCTCCGAGAGCACAAGACTGACCTAGGGTGGACCACAACATATTTAAAAGGTATTAGTTCTGCTGACTGTATGCAACGAATCTACCCAGAGAAAGGTGCCAAAACTTCAAGAGAAATGCAGAGACGTTTGAACCCAAATATAAAAGATGTTGTTCTTACAGAGGTGCTCAAGTTGTTAGATGCGAGTATCATATACCTTATCTCTGATAGTAAATGGGTCATCCATGTCCAGGTTGTCCCAAAGAAGTCTGGGATTACTGTAGTTGAGAATGAGAGTAATGAATTGATCCTCACCCGAATTACTACTGGGTGCAGAGTTTGTATAGACTACCGTAAGCTGAACTCATTCAGTAGGAAAGACCATTTTCCTCTACCATTCATCGACCAGATGCTAGAAAGATTAGGCGGTCATAGCCATTACTGTTTTCTAGATGGATACTCTGGTTATAACCAAATCCCCATAGCTCCAATACCAGGAGAAAACGACCTTCATATGTCCATTTGGTACTTTTGCTTATAGGCGTATGCCTTTTGGGTTGTGCAATGCACCCGTAACATTCCAACGTTGCATGTTAAGTATCTTCTCGGACATGGTGGGATGGTTTCTCGAGGTCTTTATGGATGATTTTGTGTTGTTGGTTCCTCTTTCGATGAATGTTTGCACCACCTTACACTAGTTCTAGATCTTTGTAAAGAAAAGAACTTAGTCCTTAACTGGGAAAAGTGTCATTTTATGGTTAAATATGGAATAGTGTTAGGACATGTGGTGTCCGCTAAGGGAATAAAAGTTGATAAAGCCAAGGTTGACCTAATTTCAAGATTAAGGTATCCTAGGAATGTAACAGGTGTTAGATCTTTCCTTGGTCATACCGGATTTTATCGGCGTTTCATCAAAGACTTTAGCAAGATTGTTTTACCTTTGTGGAACCTACTTGCTAAAGATACTGCTTTTGTATTTGATGAAGCCTGTGTTAAAGCTTTCGAGAAGTTTAAATATTTATTGACTTATGCCTCTATCATCCGACCACCTGATTGGAGCATCCCATTCGAACTCATGTGTGATGTGTCTGATTATACGGTTGGTGTTGTCCTTGGCCAACGACATGATAAAGCACCTTATGTGATTTATTATGCCAGTAAAACCTTTAATGGTGCCCAGGTGAATTACACCATTACTGAGGGAATTGTTAGCCATCGTTTTTTCACTAGAAAAATTTAGATCATACCTCCTTGGGTCAAAGGTCATAGTTTACGTTGACCATACCACGCTCAAGTATCTTTTTTCTAAGAAGGACTCGAAGCTTCGGCTAATTAGATGGGTTTTAATGTTACAAGAATTTTCTCTAGAGATTTGTTATAAAAAAAAGGTTCTAAAAATGTAGTAGCAACCATTTATCTCGTATCCTTGCTGAGACTAGAGATGATGAAAGACCAGTCGTTGACACATTCCCTGATGAACAATTTTTTCCATCTCTCAGTTACCCTGGTTTGCTGACATTGTTAATTATTTGGTAACTTGTCAAATGCCTGAGCAATGGTCGAAACAGGATAGAGTAAAGTTCTTGTCTGAGGTCAAATATTTCTTCTGGATAGATCCATACTTATTTAAATATTTTCCAGACCAGATCATTCGTCGTTGTATTCATGACAACGAAATCTCTAGTGTGCTCACTTTTTGTCACTCTGGAGCCTGTGGGGGTCATTTTAGTACCAAGAAAACAACTGTTAAGGTCTTGCAATCTGGTTTCTATTGGCCGTATTTATTTAAAGATTCCCATAAATTTTGTCAAAGTTGTGAAAGGTGTCATAAATTAGGAAATTTGACCCACCGTAATATGATGCCACTGAATCCTATCTTGATAATAAAAATATTTGATGTATGGGGTATAGGTTTTATGGGTCCCTTTGTTAATTATTTTGGCAACTTATATATTCTGCTATCTATTGACTATGTGTCCAAGTGGGTTGAAGCTATAGCTACCAAGACAAACGATCGCCACGTTGTGATCAAGTTTGTTAGAGAGAACATTTTCTCCTGTTTTGGTATGCCTCGATAAATTATTAGTGATGGAGGTTCTCATTTTTGCAATCGATCTTTTGAGGCCCTTGCCAAGAAATACTCCATCACCCATAAGGTTTCTACATCTTACCACCCACAGACTTGTGGCCAAGTAGAAGTGTCTAATAGGCAAATCAAACAAACCTTGGAAAAGACCGTAAACCCTACCCGAAAAGATTGATATTCACGTTTATTGGATGCTTTGTGTCCTATCGAACCGCTTTTAAGACTCCTCTATGGATGTCTCCGTACATACTTATCTTCGGCAAAGCCTGCCATTTTCCTGTAGAGTTAGAACACTGTCCTTATTGGGCCATCAAACAGCTAAACTTTGACATGTCCACTTCTGGAGCCAACCGTAGACTACAACTCAATGAGTTGGAATTAATTCTCACAGATTCTTACTAAGGTGCGAAAATTTACAAAGAGAAAACCAAAGTTTTTCACGACAAATCGATCTTTCGAAAGTCATTTACACCAGGCCAAAAAGTTCTCTTGTATAATTCTCGTCTTCGTCTCTTTCTTGGTAAGCTTAGATCACGTTGGACTTGCCCATTCTATGTCAAGTATGTATCTCCGCATGGTGCTATTGATATTATAAATCATGATACTAAAGAGACTTTCAAAGTCAATGGACAACGACTGAATCTATTTATCGAATTGACCAACCTTGAAGTGGAAAATATAAATATAAAGGATCCCGTTTATCAAGACTAATTTTCTGCAGGTATATTTTGTCTGGCTAAAGACACTAAACTTAGCGCTCTATGGGAGGCAACCCATATGCTTTTGCTACATAATACTGGTAATATCTTTCCCTATCCGTTTTACTTTGCTCGGTAATTCTCTTTGTTCATGCTTTTATTCATTATCTTTAGAACATCAGGGCCTATGTTTAATTTAAGTTTGGGGGTATGGGAGAAAAAATTTAGTGCAATAATAAAACTCCAAAATTTAGAAACTTGTGAAAAATTCAGGATGACACTAACCATCCTAAGTAGATGGAAACAAATTTCTTGGTTTTAGGAGTTGAGGGACCCAACTAAATGGTCTATTCGTAAAAAGACAAAGCTCAGGTGTTCGAAATAACATGATAGTCGTCACTATATCATGCTCTGTTTTTATTTTTGCAACTTTTTGTGTTTCTCTAAGTGATTTGGTAGGGCACTAGTATCACCTTGTTGTCGCCAGGATGAAGTAAAATGATTGAGATCAAGCCCGTTATTTTAATTAAACTTGACCAATAATAAAAAAAAAAAAAACTTGGATAGCAATATGTGTGCGTTCTCCTTGTCTCTGTCGCCTAAGCAAGCGTGGAATGCAGGATCCATGAGCCTATCATATAATCTGCTGAGAAGGAACATGCGCTTAGATTCAAAAGATCTAATCATGCTGTCGAAAAAATAAAATAAAAAAATAAAAAAATGAAAAATAATTCAATAAACCGACCGTTGGGGCCCTTGTATATACTAGCTGAGTTGATACTAGAATTAGGATTCAGACCAGTGGATGTGTATCTCAATCTATTAGGGTTCATTCTGGCATGATGTTCATACAAATATTCTGGGAAACACCGTTCACCTTAGTCAACATGCGCACAATTCTATCTCCATATCCATCTTCTTAATCTATTCATGTGATTGTGGTTTGTTAGAATCCTAGTATCGTGGTCCATTGTACGAATTTCTGAGTAGTGGTTTGTTTTCTTATATATGAATTTTAGTACGCTTGATTGTAAACTCGTGTACATCAATTGGAGTCAAAACAGGGTAATTCCTCTCATAGCCAAAGAATTTTGTAGCCAACTAAATAGCATGTTTAATGTCTACCCTCAATCGTTCACAAGTAGCTAGAGTTTGGAGTAAAGGTTTTGTGGGTATAACTCTTGTAAACCCTCACGAGACAAAACTCGTCCACTAGGGACACCTAGGGGTTCAAAGGCTTGTTGCACACACTAAGTGCAATCCCTGCGACAATGAGTTAGGAATTTTTATTTCTAGATTAGACTTGCTCGAGGACAAGCACAATATAAGTCTGGGGGTATTTGATAGACATAATTTTGTGTCTGATTTGATCTCATACTTATAGTGTTAGTTCTCAAATTTTGGATTAATATTATTCTTTTGTAGGTATTTTTGTGAATTAGCAATTGCGGAAAAGATGGGATTCAAAAAAAAGTGTTGAAAGCATCCCAGAAGAATTGATAAGGCACCCTCAAAATGTGTTAAAGGCACCCCTGATTTTGGATAAAGGCACCCATGCCTTGGATAGGAGCACCCCTTCTCAAGATTCAAAGAAACAAATTGGCGGAAAACTTCCTCTCTTATCTGTGTGAATTGGAAACAAGATTTAGATAAGATTTAGTGCTAAGTAACAAGAGTTAATTACGGTTTAAGACAAGATTATTTATTTCCTTGTTAACAAGAGTCGTACAAGTATGGGAAACTCGGAGAAAAGCCAACAAACTCTCATCTTGCCTTTTGAAAAGAATTTGGACATATCCTAAACACGTCAACTATATCTCAGAGAAAATATTTTCGCGTGTTTACTTCCTATTTTGATGAAGATATATATTGTCCGTACAATTAAAGCAACAGAAGAAGGAAACAATATAATCAATATTTTTTTAGAAGAAACAAATCAGACCGATCAAGAAAGAAAATATTAGATGATAAAAAAATTTGATCTACCGAGATCACGACCATTGAATACAATATATTTTTAAGATTTGGAAGCTTGAAAGTTTTTGTAGTATATAAGGGAGTTGAGGTAAAGCAAGAGGGGGAGTTACGGAGAGACATAGATTGAAACAGAAAGAAGAAAAAAAAAATCAGTTTCTTATTGTCTGAGGAAGAAGAAAAAGGAAATGTTATAAAAAATCAAACTGTTGTTGATAGTGTTGCTGAAACTTCAAATTCATGGCTTCATCAACAGTTTTTAATACCTTTAGCAACACATTCTGCTATAGTAACAACGACAATTCCTCTTCTTATACAGTCTAACCCGTCTTACTTTCAGCTACGCCACTGAACAACCTTTCGGTGTTGCTGTTGAGGTCCGTCTTTCTTCTAATACTTTTTTGTTTACTGATTAAGAGAATAAAAGAAGATTGTAAGTTTGTTTTTCAATAATAAAATCATATGTTTAATCTATCTTCTTGTGTTCTTTTCACCATGAGTAACTAAATCTTTTTTCTAGGATTAGGGATGAAACCCATTTATGTATGCTAGATAATTTAATCTTGTCTCATAATAATCTTCATATTTGTCCGTTTGTAACGATATTAATTTATTTCTACTTGTCCTCATGCTTGATTAATAATGTATTTGTCTATTTTGAGACTGGCATTTAAGTAGAGAAAATTATTAATATTTTGAAATCATTCACCAATTAAGTTATTATTAGCACACTAATTAATAGAAAAATTAGGGTTTGCAACTTTAAAAATCTTTGTGGAACGAATTCGTATGTATACTATCTTCTCGATAGTTGTACACTTTCGGCAAATTAAAATCCCATCAGCTAGTGTTGTGGGAGTTCCATTGTTTTCTGATAAGTTTACTTTAGCTAGAACAAGAATGAATTATGCTAGAGTTTGTGTTGAAATGGATACTAACAGGGAATTTTCTGATTCTATTGTTGTGTTTGATGGCAAGGAGTTTAAGGTTACAGTTGAATATACTTAGAAGCCTCCAAGATGCAAGAATTGTGCCACTTTTGGTCATTCAAATGTTAAATGTCCTACGAAAAGTAAGATGCTATGTACCAAAAGTGAAGAATATAGGAGAGGAAAGTATGGAAGAAAATCTTCTGCTTGACAAAGCCAAGTGGGTTCCTAAGGCCAGCAATTTTCATACAGCTGCTGAGGAGAGTGTGAAGAATGCTAGTCAAGAATTTGATGAAGAAGCTAATGAGTCCTTTATGTTGCCTTGTGAGAATGATTTGAGTGGGGGTGCTGCTCAGAAAGCAACGTCTACTACCATCGATCCCCGTGCAGAGATGTGTGTGAATGATGAGAGGGTAATTGGACAAGAAAAGGTTCTTGGTGGGTGGGTTTTTGATAAAAGAAAAAAGGAGTCGGCAAAAAGAAAAAAGAAAAGCTGAACCCGTATACTATTCCTGAAAATGGTAAATCGGTTGTGGAAGGTGCAAGCACCTCATCTACTGATCCCTTCAGACCCATGGTTTTGAATCCCATAACAGGTTTCATGATTTCGAATAAGAAGAGGAGGTAGCCACTCCTAGTTAGTTTTGAAAGATTCAAAGGTAAGCATCGCAAAGCCATTATCATCCAAGCCAATTGCAGGAATTGGTATAAAATTGAATATGAAATGCAAAGGTACAGGTTTGTTCCCAAATGGTACCCTTTCAAGTTTAAAGAAGAAAAAGCTTCATAAATCCAAAGCTCCCAACAAAGTCTCGCCAGATAAACTCTTGGAGTTTGGTCTTTATTGGGCTTATAGTTTCCACCTCTAAGAAATAATCGTGAAGAAATGTTTAGCAATCTCGCAAAAAACCACGATGGTTTAATTATAGAAGATGTTGACGAGTCAGCTAATTGTCAATAGGCAATGGTCACTCATTGCGGTCTACAAGTTGCTCTTGGATTGTTAGGATTCACAAGTTGTGTTTTTCTTTGTTGATACTCTTTGTATTCTTAGAAACTTCTTTTCTTTAGTTTTAATTTTGTTTTTGTGGGCTTTTCGCTTTTTGTTAGTTGTATCCGCTTACCCACGGCTTATGTGCTTTTAAATTATTCTCTTTGAGCGATAAAAAAAAAACAAATTTTGGACAAAAGTAAATTTGGGGTTACCAAGCACATTGGTCGATCATGAGGTTTAATTCGGGTCACACTGGCACATTTTGTTGTCAGGGTTCGTGTAACTAACAATACTTTTTTTTGCTCAGTCACAAGTATGTTTTAAGTTAAAAAACTTTGAGATCAAACGCAAATTAGTCTTTCTAAGCAAACTTTGGGTTAAAGAGAAAATTTTAAACCATGGGGCAAATGCTAGGTCACGAGAAAAAATTTTGAGTGGTTCACAAGCATACTAAGTGAGTGAAAAAACATATTTTGGATCACATGGTAAATTTTTGTCCGTGATGTACATCTTTATGTGCCTGATGCGGTGGTGATATTCAAAAACTAAAACGGTCTGAAGGGTTTTTTGTTATTTGATTATGTTTAAGCTTCAAATTGGAAAACTGCTAGACCTTTGTGGATTGTCCCCCGAGAGACAATTCATGTGGACCCCTCCCCAAACCGATAAGTAGGGGCGGTTTATGGGCGAGCCAACATGGGTTGTCTCTTGCGGAATAACCCACGGTACTAGACTCACGGTGAGTCTTGCCTTTTTGCTGGGATTAAGCATTTCACATCAACGGTTGTCGTGTATGTTGAACTGACCGTTTTTTTTAACCAAGGGTATCATTTGTTACTCATTTGACAGTTGTGGAACTCAGGGACATATTTATGAAGGGGTTAACAGAGGCTTCAGCCCGTCTCTTAATTTGGTCCATAACTTTTTTTGTATATGTATTAGGAATTATGTTTTTGGGCATACGAATATTTTAGTGGGCATACGAATATTTTGGTCGGCATACCATATAAAAACAAAATAGGGTCATTAGAAGTAATTCTTAAAGTCCCCTAGCCACCATCTTTTGATAATACCCACATTATCCTTGTATAATTAGTGATAATTTTAATCATTAATATTTAATTAATAATGATTAGTATTAAAGTTAATTTTTATGATTAATAATAATGATTAGTAGTTAATGTAATCATTAGCTTAAAAATTATAATTAGTTAGAAGAAGGGAGGAAAAACCTAGGGTTATTGATGAAAATCTATGATTCACATGAGAAAGCCGAATCTTCATCACGTAAAGCTCAGAAAATACACATCAACTTCGATAGAGATCCTGATATGGCTTATGAGAATGATTTTTCTCAAACCCAAACAAAAACTCAACTTTAAGCTCAAAATAATAATTTGTATGACCCAAATACCAAAGATGAATACATGGTTGAGGAACCCATTGCTAATAACATTCAGTTGTGGTGTTAGGTAAGGTTTAATCTTATTTTTGTAGGGGTGGGTTCGGGACACTTCGGTTCGATAATTAGTGTATCCTACTCCCTCCCTACTTTTAATATTTCGGTTCGGTACGGTTCGGGGAACGCTATTAAAAAGGTAGAACCTTATCGGTTCGGGATAAATTCGGTAAGAGTCAATTCGGTTCGGTATCGGTTTTGAACCAAAAAAAAACTACCATCTTAATGTTGAATAACAAACATGAAAAAACTTGACAAAAAGCTTAGATCAAAACTTAGGCAAACATAGTAAAATCAGAGTAGATTAGTTACTACTTGAAGTAGTCTACTTCTAACAAAAAACTAAGACCAAAACTTGAGACTTTCACCACCAAAGGTCCAAAACACCAGCATTCAGCCATTCACACTGCAGAACATTGTTGAGTATTTTTCTATTTGACTGTCAACGTCCATCATTTGCAAGATTGTAGCTCCATTATTTGTTGTAAGCCTGTAACAGTAAAAGAAAAACAGTTCAATCAGTATCTCAGATTCTCAACACCAAAAGCTAACTGCTCAGGCAATACAAAAACTCATGACTGTTTTTGCTTAAAGTTCTACCATTTCCAACTGCAACAAAACCCACAGAAAGAATCAAAGAAACGAAAAATCTGCAACAGACTCGTCCACATAATGTAACTTACGCACAAAAATCAGACAGAACCAGGAATGAAAAAACAGACTCGTCCACATAATGTAACTTACGCACAAAGGAATGAAAATGATGTGTATTATAGAGAAATGCAACAGAACTAGGCATTACACAGGCCTGATTCAAGCAGTACACAGGTGCAATCATAAACATACCTTGTCTGTATGCCTTGTAAACACAACAATTAACTATTTTAACTCAATCAGACTCCAAAGATGATTACCATCTGTATCTGTGCAAGGCTACTCTCAATAAAATGAGGCAACTTCTTAATAAGGAATGCATGCACAGGCCTAACATCTGATCTAACACAGTACTCAGGAAGTGCACAGGCCTAACACCTAACACACTACACACCAAACAGCTAACAGAGTACTAAGACCGAACCCGAACCCTATTTAAATTCGGTTCGGTTCGGTTCGGTTGGTTCGGGAATGGATGAACCAAGACCGAACCCGAACCCTATTTAAATTCGGTTCGGTTCAGAATATCAGGTTTAACTTCGGTTTTAGTTTCGGTTCGATTACTTTCGGTTTCGGCTTAGGGGTTTTTCTCGGTTCAGTTCGGTTTTCGGTTAATCTGACCCAGCCCTACATTTTTGTAGGGTGAATTTATCGAAAAATGGTTTTTTTTTTAAGATTTCGGCTTATCAGGTTCTAGTTCAACTGAAAGAATATTGGCCGAACCGCATTCTCAAGAACAGTTCAGTTGTTTCGATGAACACTAATTATCAGCCGAACAATGTATTTGTAATTTTCCGCCAAGGGACAATTTTGTGTTCAGCTGAAAGAGTATTAGCCGAACTGCATTCTCAAGAACAGTTCGGTTGTTTCGATGAGCACATATTGTCAGCCGAACATTGTATTTGTAAATATCCGCTAAGGGACAATTCTGGGTTCGGCTGAAAATTTGTTCCAAAAACCAGCCGAACAGTAAAATCATTTTTTCCGTGGGTCTTAGTGAGTTGTTTGGATAAAATTTGTGTCAGCAAACCTAATGTTAGGTTTACTTAATCATTAGAATTTTTGCCCATGAGACTTGTTTTGTTTTGGAGTTCGTAAAATCATCTTATTGAATCGAAAAAGCATACATCTTTCATAGTGTTACATCAAAGGAAATGAAATAGAATAGATCATTAGATTACACTTAAACACTTAAACATATAGGATGAAATCAAAATAGGTACTTTCTTCTAAAATACGATAGTAATCCTCATGCGTAAACGTTTTGCCATGGATAGTTTCATATCTCTCAGAGTCATCACCCACTGGAAAAAAAATCAATTGTAAGTTTGTATGTTTGAAAACGTTTTTTGATGAACGAATTATTGAAACAGCTTATCAAACCTTTAGATTGACATCCTTTAGAGCTTTCATTTCCTGTCTCAAATTTTCCAATCGTTGAAACAGCTTATCAAACCTTTCCTTAATGCCTTTGAACGTCTTATGATTACGATTTTCGTCTAATCCCACAAAAATATTAAACAAATGCTTTCACCAAGTATCGTATGTCTGATCCAGGATGTCTTTATTAATGGCTTTGTTACTTTGGGCAATGTAAGATCTATCGTAAACGTGTTTGGTGAGCGTAACCTACGCTCTAATAATTGCAACACTTCATCGGTAGTATATACCATATTTAGTGCTTGAAAGGGACAAATGAGAATGAGTTGGAAAGGGATTCGTGAGAATAAGAATGAAAGGGATATGTGGGAATGAAAGGTACATGTTTCCTTTTATAGGTTTTAATCACCCAACGGTTTTTTAGCCATTGGGTGAGTCAGCCAAATTAAAAATTCGATTAAAAATTTTACCATTGTTCCCCCAACGACTATTTTTTGAAATGTTCATCTAATAATTGTTTTTCAATTTCATCTGAACCATGAATTTAGTGTAGTTCGTCTGATTTATGAAATTACATTTTTTATCTGAATACTACTCTGATAACCACTTTTTTTTAACAGTGTTCGGCTAATAATGTTTTTTAATTTCAGCCAAACCATGTATTTAGTGAAGTTCGGTTGATTTGTGAAATTATATTTTCAACCGAACATTTACACTGATAACCACATTTTTCTCTTTTGAATTGTTCGGCTAATAATTTTTTTCAATTTCAGCCGAACCATGTATTTTGTGAAGTTCGGTTGATTTATGAAATTACAATTTTCAGACGAACCTGACAACATTATGAAAAATCCAGGTTTTGAAATGGTCGCTAATAAAAAAAAATCAATTTCAGCCGAACCTGACTGAAATTCAAAAAAACATGAATTTAGTAAGGTTCGGTTATTTCCCAAAATGTATATTTCAGCCGAACTTGACAAAATTTACTTGTTCCTTCTTCAAATTTGATATTCAACTCTAACAATAAACCCGTAATTAATTCATAAAATCCTAATTCATTAATAAACTACTAAAGCAAAGCATTAATGTTTACATTGTCGGAAACCAAACATAGTCTAATACACCATTTGTTAAGATGTTACAACTAAAAAAACTAAAAACCATTTGTAAAGATGTTACAAATTAAGAATGTAATGAATTCATTCACTTCCACGAGCAGGGCTACTTCCACTTTCATGACCTTCACGACCTCTTTTGGCACCATCTCGGCTTGTACCTTCACCTTCTTGGTGTGGCCTCTTAGTCACCAACCTTTGTTCCTCCGGTCTCGCAGCTTTGTTGATGATTCCATCCCACTTTTCATAGAGGTATTGTTGCTCATCATATGACATAGTTGTTTTACAAAGGAGTTTCTACTTTATTGCCTTCAACATCTTCCTACCCGTCGCCACCTTATTTATTTAAAATGCAAAGATGAGTGACAACATACTTTGATGTCTATAACAAAGTATAAAGAGTATAAATTGAAGGCACGGCTTACCATGATCTCAAATGCCTTTGAAAAGTCTTTGGGAATGGTCTTGGACTTCTTCTTCGTCTCCACATCGTTTTGCTTTGACCCCTTAGCCTCCACACGAGCTTGAATTTTCTTTTTAATGATGTAAGGATGAGATATTTGCCTATACCAATCAATGTACCCCTCGAAAACTTCACGAGGATCCTCCCGCAAAGGTTCCAAGAGACACATATTAAGCTTGTTCTCTTCCATATTGTTCCAAAACCCAATGGTTGGTTCGGGTTTGTAGCTAGGAGTCCAATCTGAGGTGGTGCTCTTAGTTCCATTAGAACCCTTTGGAAACAACTTGAACTTAGATTGCCCCAATGGGATCATTTGGATGGAACCTAATTGAAAAAGTACTCAGTGAGGATCATACATTACAAATCCATCGGGATAGAACAATGGTCCATAGTACATCCCAACACCCATTTGTGCATCTGGAAAAACTTTGTTGAAGGGTTCATCCTTCTTAATGTATGGGTGAAATTCAACGTTGCTTCCATCTAAACCGTCTAATTTCTCTCTCAAACTTATAAGCGCCTCATCCCAAGTAACTTAACTAGACAAATTCAATTTTGGGAAATGATTATACACCCACACCTATATCAACAATATAAGAAAAATTCCCAAGTTATTACGGAAATGTCACAAAGGAAACAAGTCAAAGCTTAACATTAGGCTAATAATCACATGAAAAGTTTGGTCTCCTAGACATTGTTCGCATGATAATTCATTGTTCTATATTAGATGAACCTAACATTAATAATAATACACAATATACGCCGATTATTCTAGATTATCAAACAACTTTAATATCGTAGAGATTTACCTGTAGAAGAATGAAATTGCCTCCAATGTTTATGCTTGTTAACCTAGAGGCCATCGCAAGATTGTCTAGTAGGAAAGAAAGGGAAGCGGTTCCCCAAGAGAACTCGTTAAGGTTCGGAAGATCCCTTAAAAGATGGAGATATTGAGCCTTCACCTTGTTTCCTGTAAGGTCGGGAAAGATAATTCTCCCGGGATTATACAACAAATACGCCCTTGCAGTTCACTTGATAATATCATCGTTCAACACAAAGGAACCATCTGCAACTCTCTCCATTGTCTTCTCAAAACAACTTTTCAAATTGGCCAACTTGATCTGCTTCAACTTTCTTGGTTTCACCTCGCTGCCAAGGTCTTGACCCACAAATTCCACATCTTTTTTTGCACGGGCGAACTCCAATTCCGTCGTGCCTTTACTCCAACCAAGAGTTTCTTCAGCCAACACATAGAGTTAGTCCCAATTCATTTCATAGTAGTCGACATCGACGCTTTTCCCGGTAACCTTAAGTCCAATAATTTTCTTCACATCATCGGGAGTGATTGTCATCTCGTCGAATGGGAGATGAAAGGTGTAGATCTATGGGCAAAATATTTTACAAAACAAGGACGCGGTAATTGAATCACATTCGCTCTGTGCGTAGTGAATAGCCGACCATAAAACCGATGATTGTACTATAGCCACCACCTCGTTAACTTTTCCCACCATATCACAAGGAGAATCCCTCTAGTGTCTCGAAATTCTGGTGGCATGTCTGTGATCAGGAGTCTCGTAGATCCTCTTCGCCCAAGACTCGGCGTAACCAATCAGGACCTCTTCTCTATCTTTCGAAGTTCCATGGGGTAGGCCGTCCTTACGAGGCTTTATTATATTCTTCTCATTTGGAATGTGTTTCCACGTATCCTGCCTTGTATCAAGGACCTTATCTTTCTTTTTGTTGTTGTGGCTCTTGTTGTTGTGGTTCAAGGATCTTCTTTTTTCCCTTTTCGTTGTTTTTTTTTTTTGTGTGTGGTTCATTTTCTTGTTCATTATCACCATCATCATCTCCTCCTCCTACTCCTACTCCTACTACATCATCTTCCGCGTCTTCCAACTCTTCTTCTTTTCTATCTATCTCAGGCCTTGGTTCACGAATAACTAGAGTATTTCCCCTCTTATCGGCTCTAAATCTTTTGTTGCGGCCTCCTCGTGGCTCAGGAGTTTTAGAATAAGAAGGAGTTACCTCCATGTTCTTTTTCGTACCTCTACCTCGGTTCCTAGCGCACACAAAGAATATATAGAAAATTGTAAGGCTCGTCTGTCCCGAGCTTTTGTTTTTTCAGCCGAACATTTATACTAGTGAAATTTAGAAGGGCATTTACATTGTTCGGCTGAAATTAGAAATTATCGAATCAGCCGAACTTGCAACCTAACAGATATTGGTGGCCACAGTGAAATGGTTGGCTCATTTTTCAAATTTTAATTTTCATCTGAACTTCTACTTAACAAATATTGAAGGCACTTACATTGTTCGGCTGAAATTAGAAATTATCGAATCAGCCGAACTAGCAACTTAATAGATATTGGTGGCCACAGTGATATGTTCGGCTTATTTCTGAAATTCTAATTTCCAGTCGAACTTCTACTTAACAAATATTGAAGGCATTTACATTGTTCGGCTGAAATTAAAAATTATCGAATCAGCCGAACTTGCAACCTAACAGATATTGGTAGCCACAGTGATATGTTCAGCTGATTTTTGAAATTTTAATTTCCATCCGAACTGTTCTTCGACAGTTCCAGAATGAGGAACTTTAAATGTTCGGCTGAAAATTCTATTCAACATATAAAAAAAAATCAGTCGAACTCACCATTAAAACTGAAAAAACCTAACTTTTTTTTCGGTTTAAACCCTAAATCTCAATTTCATGCCAAGAAAAAACATATGGGTATGCATTTGAATATTTTGTAAATTTGAATGGTGTATTGTTGAACCCCAGATTTGTCTGAGGCAACTGCAAGGCAAAGTGCAAAGATAAGAAAGTACCAGTTAGGATGATACTTCAAGTAAATAATCATATTTGACAATGAAAATTATAAATATGACAATAACTTAAAAAAAAATTGATGCAATATAATAAATACCACTGATGTAGGAATAACAGGAAAACAATAAATCAGAGCACTTGATTGCTGAATATCACCTCCTCCTCCCCACCGTATTGCTCCTCTAATGCCCGCTTGATATCTTCCTTTGTTACCCGCTCATCATCGAATTTGAACCTGATAAGAACAAGTTCTTTAACTACCCGCTCATCATCGAATTTGAACCCATCAACTACCATAAAGCTAGCCAGAGGAATGAAGAGGAAGAAAGAAGACCTTTGCTTCTAACCATCCGATAAGGCTGATGAATGAGGACCTTTGGATTATATCCATTTATCCAAATTTTCAAGTCTTTCAAAATATCACCTATAAGGGAGAGATTTCACTCGTGCCTATTTTCATCCAAAAAGTCTCCCAAAATCTCAATAAGTAACAAATCCATGATTTTGAAGTCTTAATCCAATAACAAGAGTGTTTGAGTGACTCTTAACAGATCTTAATCCAATAACAAGAGAGTTCGGGAGAATTTAAAAGACTTAGAAAAAATCTATATCCAATAACAGGAGAGTTTGAGAGACTTTCTGAAAATCTCAATTGAATAACAGCAGATTTAAGAATTCTCTATAAGTCATTATAAATCCCAATTGACTACCTCCTTGTAAATAAATTACATGTGTCCACTAATTATGCAATTCGTTTAAGAAAAAGTTTGTAGCCTTCAACCACTTTACCGACCAATAACATTCCAGCTCTACCTAAGGATAAATCCTGGGTCCACGCCTCAAACTCAACTTCCAAGCTGGCACGGAGAAGTGAACGCATGATAGGGAGTGAAGTGAGAGGACGAGAACTGCCCGGACTGTTTCTTGGACTTCTAATTTGGTTTAAAGACGAGGAATCCAAAAGGCAATGGACCAATAATTACGCTCATGCACTATGTAGTTTGTAGCTTTGTAACAAGAAAAGAAAGCTTATTCCACTCTTGAATCATTGATATAGCTAATGGGGTTCAGAAATTACTTTTTTAGTTTTCAGAAACATGAAAGTGATTTTAGAAACAAAAATTAACTTTTGTGAAATAAATGTTTTTTACTTTATGACTTCTGAAATTTACTTTTTCCTCTGGCATCCAAATACCCTCTAAATTGACTAAAATAAAAAAGTGATAGTAACTCTTTTCCAGAAACATATGAAGTTATTTTTAATCTTTCTCCATAATATCGAGATCCTTGCTCGTTTTAACATTAAGGTTATTCTCGTTTGGCAATAGTTGTTGTTCTATTTTCTCACATAATCAGCGTACTGGTTTTTAGATGCCAAACATTCATTGGGTTGGATGTGCTTAATGTACATTGTTTTTGATGGGTATAAGAGTAGCACTGAAGAGTGAAGACTGTAGCAGAAATTAGAGGTTTTGGAACTTACCAGTTCTTATTCTAACAAAAGATGAGACATTTGTCTGCCACCAGAAACTTTGTACCAACACCAAATGTATGTTCATGTCAGTAGAGAGTAACCCTTTTTTTTAACAAACTTCTTCCCTTTCTGCATCCTATTTCACACTTCATACCAGTCTTTTCCCTGTGATCCAAGTATTCCTTGTAAACTCATCCATCGCCTAGATGTGCGTCACCCTGAGAGTTTCAGCTATTCAAAAGCTTGCATGTAACTATCTTTGCCATCACATCACATAACAAATTTAAGCAATCTTTACCACCTTCATGTACTATTAGGGTCTTTCTACAATCTAATTTATGTCTAGCATTGTTTCATAGCTGTAATGCTGTGTTTCTACTTGATGGTGATGTAGCGATTTGTCCCATGTCTGGACCAATGATCCTTCAGATCAAGTGGTGACGACAAGTCATGACCTTCCGCAGTCAACCGGCTTACTAGCTTTGCGAAAGCGCCACCACTCATCTTTCTTCCACCAATGCGAGAGCTTCGCTTATTACTATCCATCACAGGCAGAGGATACATAGACAGAGTTTTTGTGCAGCAAGCAGATTGCCAACCTCCTTTTCCCCATTTATAGCACTGTTGTAAAGCACCAGTGCACGAGCAAACAGGAGGCGGCATATTAAAGTCGTCAAAATTCACCTGTTTTAGCCCTCTTTGCTCCAACTTCGTCCATTGTTGGTCTTCCTCCTCTTCACCGCTCCCATTACCATAAATATACTGCTCGTATGTGTTGGCAACTGTGGCATGCTTGTATAGGTCCTCACTGTCTCTCTTAACCTTCTTCCTTGAAAGCGGCTTTGATGCTGTCATCTTGCTGGATGAAATGGATCTGTTCTCCTTAGGTGGCCTACCCGGTCTAGGTTTGGGAGATTCAGGTAAAACAGCTAATAATAAGGTGCCACCATCTATTTGCACTTGCCTTGAATTGTATGAAGCTTTAGCCATGGGGTTTTGCTGTGTGTGCTGTAGGTGGTGCATGTGTGATGTTCCACGTGCAATATCACATTCTGAGGGGCATGCTGGAGACACACCACTGCCTAACACAGAAGACTTCAGTTTGTATTCGAGGGCAGTGAATGCGTTGTCTCGTTCCATTATTGCATTATTCCTCTCAGAAATGGCAGTATTTCTTTGCATGATTGCCATATCTCGCTCAGCCAAAGCTGCCTCTTTCTCTGAGATGGCCAAATTCCGTTCTCGGATTGCAGTGTCCCTGTCACCTAAGATGCTCATGAACTTCATTATCCTGGCCTGGTCATCCTTCATTAGTTGCGGGGGAAGTATAAACTGCACGAATAGAATAACGGGAAGATCGAACTATCAGTATTTGCCATGAGTGCTGAAACATATAAAATGATAACAACTGACATATGTCGCCTTCTCACAAGTTAAGTGTTTCAACAGAACAATAAAGAACAGAAGGAGGCAATTAATAGTTCATCCAGAGGGATTCCGAGTTGCTTCTTTACCTGAGGGTGAAATTGTTTGTAAAATTCATGTCTGTGCTTCCCATTACCATTCTGCTCACTGTCATCCATTTTAACGAATATCCACGTGGAACTATGTTGATGGTAGAATAACTTTCTCCTCTCACAATATAAATTCAACACCTATGTGATTACAACATCAAACCAGTTGGTCAAGTCAGCAACCTTTTGATGCAGACATAAATAAAAACCTCAGCAATATAAATGGTTTTACGAGCTAAATAGAAAAGAAAAAACTCCCAAAGATAAGAAACATGCGCAAAGAAACCTAAAGCAGGCGCAATTAATACCTAAGAAGGCATCCAGAAAAATTGCAAATGGAACTCACTAGTCATAACAAATACCACTAAGGGTCCAGTAAACATAGATTGTGTATCTTCAAAGAAGTACATACTACATAATAGAATATGTACGAGAACAAAGACTAGCCTGCCCGATGATAGATGGAAATTTGGAATACAATACTTCATGTAACTGGTATATACAAATTGAAGTGTTTTGCGAACCAACTATTTATTGGTAAGAACATGCCACAAGACTCACAACCAATCCGAATCAATTCTACGTTTCTAACAAAAACAACCAGAAGTTTGTTATCATGGTACATGGACTTAAACAACTACCAATCCTTAGTTTCTATTTGAATGAATCCCGGGGACCAAAACCACAAATCAGGTTTAGGTACTACCAATCCCCCGGAAAAGTTCTCTATAACACTCTGAACCAAAAACATGGCATGACTACAAGATGCAATTTTGCCAGTCTAACAGCATCTGGAATACAGGGGGATGCAATCAGCAATTTTGCCAGTCTACCAAGGAGTACTAGTTAAAACACAAAAACCAAATACACAGGGTCATGAATAAAATTTCACAGGAAACAGATTCTTTTAAAGTTTTACTTCTCAATAAATCAAAATTGCAAAAAAACTATTGCAATGGGTTTTCTTGAATTTATTCATTATGAAGGACATTGCAAATAGACCATCAAAACTAAACTTACCAAAAAACGCTTGAAATAGGAAATCTGATAATCCACAAACATTGACCATAGCAATAAGTTACATGCATACAAGTAAGGCCATCACAAGAAATTCAATGCTATTCAAAAAAATAAGTTGAACATCATAGAAGAAAGTCAGGACCTGTAGCGGCTTCAGAAATACGCTAAGTCAGATAGTGAAATACAAAATAAACCTCCATTAAAGAGAACAGAGAAGAAGAAAACAAAAGCTTACTTCTGAAGCTTCCAGAGAGCAGAAGAGAAACCCAATCCCTCGTATTATATGTTCGTCGTGGAAATCGCACTATTCTTCTCGTGTTATTCAGTTATATTAATACGCGAAAGAATTATTGGTTAAATATTCAGCTTTTTTTACTTCATGTTTTCTCCCTCGTTTTTGAATGAATAACCAACGTTGATTAAGAATCTAACGGCGCATATTAAATGAAGACGGTTATTTTTGGTTTAACCTGTACTGAATAAGGTGAATTTAACTTTATACTCCTCGGAGTTGTTTACAAATTAAAGTTTACACCCCCTAATCTCAAGAAAATATGTGAAGAAAGTAGTAGAAGAAGAAAGAAATGTCTTCAAACTTGGGAAGCTTATCGTTCGTCATGCTATGCACGTTGAAGCATCCAAGTAGTTTTGACCGGTCAAACGAAGTCAATAATTATGATACACAAACCAAAAGTCAAACTTCACTGGAATGTCCATCATTATTGTTAAACTGGGCATCATTTATCTTCTTGTTGCTATTAAAATCTTGTAGTTGTAGCATCCTGCAAGAGCAAAACATGAATTGAATCCTGAAACACGTTGGCCTGGGACGTTAGTGAATGTAAGTGCTATGGTCAGAATTTAGGACTGGCTGAGGTTCAATTTGTATTCCTAGAAATGGATACAAGTTCAAGTTTCCTTTTGATAAACACACCATGGTTTCTTATTCTCCTTATTTGACACAAGAGCAGGAATGGAAATGAACTGATCACTGTAGCCCTTAAGGAAATCTAGAAACTGAAATCAATCGTGAAAAATGAAACTGGAATCGACATTTGACTCCCGTCCGTCACATAACAAATGATGCAAGACGAGTAGATTTTTGTGTTTTATTTTCTAAAATAACTTGAAGTATATGTAAATGAAATGAGTCCAACTGTATTTTTCTGATAGTAGGTCATTTTGTATGATTGTATTGCAGAAGCAAAAAATTACAGAATGAATGTTGTATATTTGAAGTTATAAATTGGTATTTCCTGTAAAACATAACAGACTACAAATGGCTAATGATAATGAATCATGCTCAGTCACAATCTTCTCTTTGTAGACGAAGCAACTTCAATTGCACTTCCTAGAGGCCATGCAGCTTCAACCAAGGAACTCCCATACTTCACTTGCTTCACTAATGTAATCACTTGCCTTGGAGCTAGTCCTGTTACAAAAATAGAAAGAAATACTGAGGGTTGAGCGAATGTGGATATGTACTGGAGAAGTTACTGATTATCTAAATCCATTGTAGTGAACATTGTGATTATTAACATTGAAAGGAACTTAACATACCAAATCCATCTGCGAGTAATGTGTATTGATACACAAGGTCCATGCAAATGTACGGAAGATTATCCGCCTCAACACGTGGATAAGTACTCTTAGCATCTGTTAGTTTTGTTGCACAGGCACGCACAGCTGCATCCAGAAAGTCCATGGGCCGAACCTGAGCCGTTGGCAATTTGGGATTTACAAAACCAGCCTGTAGTTTGAAATATAACCTCAGTTAGGATGATAACTAGAAAAGGGCATCGATTGTTCATATGATGTTTGAGAAGTGGTCTAAACTCTCAAGTATGCTGGCCATGGACCATTGTTACCTCAGCAGCCCGGTCAAAGAAAAATGAAGCAACAAATAGATTTTTCTGTCCATCCCCACCACCACCATTCCATATCCCACCAAATGTGCACTTCATGGCTGTGCACTTTGGTTCGTCAACTTTTAGAGCCTTGTGAGCTGCTCTCTGGCACTGCTTCACGTTGGAACCAGAAGGAGAAGCTGATGCATCATAGTCGGCTCCACCATATTTGTAAGACCCTTGAGAAATAAAGAACAAATTATCCACAACTTTTCTTAGCCTGGAATCAGGTTGAAATAAATCAAACGAAGATGTACATATAGATGTAAGATGTATCTTCCACCAGGATCTAAGGCCTTTGCGTACTTCGTACATGGTATCTCCCCTTAGAAACTCAGGGAAACATGTAGTGATATTGTTCAAGTTCCTAGGAATCAATTTATAATTATGGAAGCTTTTTTATACACATATATTTAAAATTGCTCAGTGAAAGCAATTCTATGTTCAAACTAAACATGACATGGCTTTAAGAATAAGTTGAATAGGATAGATAGGATACCATAGTTTGTAACAATTATCTCATGAATAAAGTCAGGTTTCTGGGTATTCTTGCATTTCCTCAGGAAATCACAAGAAAGGGAACTATAAGTATGACAAAACATTAGGCAAAATCTCTGTTCATGTGTATAGGATGGGAATTTGTTTTTCAGTTTCTTTCTAGTATCATGTCCCTGCCAAAAGTGATTTGCATTCAGAGAGAGTTAAGTTTTAAACTTCTGTTTGGCTGTTAGGGAGTAAAAGTGGCTTGTGTTTCTATTTATCCATTTTTGAGAAATGGAGATGTACAATCACTGTGCAAACTAGAGTGCCTGAGAAACTGTTAACAGCGTACCTTGATAACCAGTCAAGATGCAGGGATTGCCAGAGTCATCACCTGCCTTGAGAATCTCTGCTCTAGCTGCTAGTAATCCATAACGCAGGTAACTGCAACAGTAAATTCAAAGCATTTGAGAATGTTATTCCAAACGCTCCCAAAAGGGAAAATCTTCTTGCTACTCAAACCTTACATCATACTCCACCCACACAACAGATCCAGAGATACACAATCCTAGAAACCATAGCATCAATAGTTGCCAAGTAAAGTAGATAACCTGTGTACGTATAGGTAATATTTGGTTCCCTTAAGAAACAGTTCCTTCACATATGCACCCCCATCTGATGGTTTGGGAGCTCTTGCAGCATCCTCTGCTGAGATAGCATATGCCATTTGAACAGATCCACCTCCAAGGTCAACTACTCCAACTGTCTTTGTATATTTCTTTCCCAAATTCCCTAGCAGGTAGTTTATTGTAACCTATAAAAACGAGAAGTTACAGACTTATAATCTAATTTGACACAAGGACTATTGAGGATATAGAAAATAGACTGATAAAACAAGAAAAAGCATAGGGTATATTGGATGAAATGCCAATTTGGGCAAGTATCAATACCAAGTCCATCAGATGGAAACTTGACTATATCGATCTACATTGTCGAATTACTATTTATTATCAGAGTGTGTAATTCGAAGCGCTTGGGATAATTTACATAGCAATAATTTTGAATGAGTATCTACACAGTTTATGCTTAGGCAAGTCGATTCTTTATCATATTTGTCTAGCATACAGACATAATGCAAATGAAAATAAAACAAACACTAGAATAACCAAGTTCAAAAAGATAACAAAAAATTGTGATGCCGCAAAGCACGAGTGAAGTGTTTTCATGACATACCCACTGAAACGCACCTTCTTGAGTTCCATCCAAAACTGTGACTGCATCAGAATTTGAATTCAATGTACTATTCTGTCTAAGATAATCTCTCACCTGAAAAACAAATTATATTTCCTACTTGTCAAATTTCTCAACAGAAAAATAGACAAACATAAACTTCAAAATCAAAAGAAATCAATATGTCACCAACCGATTCCAAAATCCTCTCCGATGCATCGCCTTTCAATTGCCTCAAACCCGCTGTTGCCTACAATAAATTTTGGAGCACAATGGTATCAAGGATACTTAAAACAGTACAAACGGAGTACAATTCAACAAAGAAAAACAAAATGAACTAAAAATTTACCCCAACTCTAACTGGTGTTTTCCTAAGTAACTCCTTCGGAATTACATTTTCCGCTTTCTCTAATAGAGACTGTAGTGATTCTGCAGCTAAGTATGGATCACTAGCGTAAGCACTCAACCCTGGTGTTTTCTACACCAAATTCAAGAAAGAATCAATGTAATTTCAAAGCAAATATAAATCTAAATCTCGACTACATCATGAAGATTTCATATTACCTGAACGAAGAGTTCGAGATCGTTTCCAATAGGAACAAGATTCAAATTACTATCAAAACAATAGACATGAACTCTACTTCCAGAACTACCAGCATCAAAAATGACTGCATAAGATTTAGATCCAGCGGTAACAGGATTTACTTTACTGTTATCAATAATATCTTCTTCATTTTGAAATGAATGAGGCATTAAAAACAGAACAAATGTAATTAGAAGTAAAGGTACTGATACTACTAAAATCAACCCTCTAAATTTATACATCTTTTCTGACATTGTTTCTTGTCTATTTCTCCTCATTATGAAGATGATGATGAAATGAAATCCCTAGATTTTCTTCTTTCTCACACTCTCTCTTTCCAGAATTTGGATCTAGAGAAGAACAGAGTAGAAGAAGAAGAAAAACTGGGAGTTCGATGCCACGATCAAGATTTTAACATTTATACAGGATTTCTTTAATTGGTTAAGAAGTTGACTTGATTGGTAAATGTGTGATTTTGTGGTAGAGCCTACTGATTTGGTGTCTCAGGGAGTTTCGTTTAACTTTAATTCGCTTGTTCTGTAAGTTTACACGTGGAGTAAGATTCGGGTAAAGTAGTTCGTTTGATCGATTTTTGTTTGTTTTTGTGTGTGAAGATGAGAGGAGATCGGCGGTGCGCAAGTACGGATGGATGAAGTGGGTTGCAAAATGTAAGACAACAACCGTATATACAATATCATAGGGTTTCTTTTCTTTTTTCTTTTTTTTTCTAATCAGAAAACAGAACATACTGCATTAAAACTTCGAACCCTAATTAGCATTTTGGGATAGGTAAAAGTTTTAAACGACAAACGTACGAGTATTTTTTATGTTTGTGGAATGTATAAGTTTGGTCACATATTCTGTCAACGCTTCGTGATTCGGAACAACACACATATATGTATGATTTGTTTTAGAAATATAAATTCGATATATAAAAATCGGCATACATTAATCTATATAGAAATCATTTTTAATATAATCTCGTCTTATTACTATGACTTTATGATTTTAATAAACTGTACATATAATATTTATAATATGGTCAACAATTAACATGTACGGTGGTGATATAGGACTTAGATTTGGATATGTAAGATTCTAAAAGATGAAGTTGTGATAGAGTGGTAACTTGGTGATGAGTGGCAAAGTATTATACGGCTCGTATAATTCGATAGTTTGTAAAAGCGCATATAATTCGTTTTAGACTAGAAATACATAACTAATTGGGATTCCAAACGTACGAATGATACGGACGTATTCGTAAGTTGTACATATATAATTCGCGAACTTAATAACTAGTCTGAGGTTGGTTCAGGTCCCACTATAATCGTTACTTTTTTAAATAAAACAAAACTAGGCATATACTAGTTATATATGGATTTGCTCTCCTCAAAAGGGACTCATTTCTAACCTAGTTCTCCTCAAAAACAATTTAGCCAAAACTAGAAAGCAGAAGATTTGGTCTCTTTTACCTTATCCAATTTGGTGGGTTATATGGCAGAAAAGAAATAATAGGTGTTTCAATAACTAGTCTAGAAACAACAGACAACTTGTCATGGCAGTCAAGTGCACTATGGGCACTTCATACCAAGATTTTTGATGGGCATTTTTTATCAATAATTATTTGTAATTGGGATGTCATTGTGAATTGTCCTTTACAACTTTTTTATTCTGCTTTCCTTGCTTCTAATTACTCTCTGATGTATCTTATATTTCGATTGTAACTTTGGTTTACCTTGAGTGACTTATTTTTATATACAACTTTGCCTTTTTAAGTAAGAAAAAAAAAATAACCACGCTGAATTGTTGGTCATGATTCCATGTATTGCATTGTACCTCTCCAATATACGAGTGTGTTAGAGCAAAGTATTGCATGTATGACAGTAAGCAATTTACACAGAACACTAACTTAAAAAAATAAAATTTCATATTGCACGACAAACGACCATGAACAGGGCTGACTGTAAACACAAATCAAGTAAAAACTCCAGTAAGAGTCTTAAGGAAAAAATTCAGTTAAAATTCAGTTGGTAGAAAATTTAGAAATACTTTTTTTATAGGGCATTTCTTTAGATACCCTAAAAAATCTAATGATACCCCTTTTAACTAGAATAATTAGTTAACATTCTGTTACTAATTTTCTTTTAGAAAAGTTAGAAGTTTTTATACATGTGGGAGGATCCAGTTACACTTTTATTCTCACACATTTGTCACTTTGTGTGTAGATTACTACACCGGTATATATGCTTGTTCATTCATTTTTTTTTTCTACTGTCTCAACAATTTTTTAGTATCACTGAAAAAGTTATATTCATAATATATATATATATATATGGTCGGAGTTCAACCTTTTTTTAATTAATCATTTTTTAGGGTTATCGAGGGTCTACAACCCAGGCATTTCAGTTAAAATTAGTGTTGGAGAGTTGTTACGATTAGAAAATATAGTTAGATTAGGAAATCACTGATTAATTTAGAAAATATAATTAGGGTAGTAAAGCAGTAATTAAGTTAGGTTAAGTTGGAGTAAGGTAAATCCTAACTTTTTCACATTCGTTAATCTTGGTCGATCATGATCGTCATTTGTCTTGATGGAGAATTGGTGGTTACTATCGTCCTTTGTATTTTTTGGGTGATCTCGGTCGTCCTTTGTCTTATAGATAGACAAAGAATCTTCTTTTTATAATGTCGACTTCGTATCACCCAATCTAGAATCAGGGCTCAACCTTTTTGTGGTTAGCGAAATATTAGGGTTAGTCAGAGCCTACAGTCACAACGTGGTTACGTTGAGCTAATAAGTCTAAATTTTTCCACTTTTTAGATTAGTCGGTGCCGTAAGGTTAGGTTAGGTTAAGTCATTTAGTTTCTTCACTTTTAGGGTTAAGCAGGCTTACAACTCCGACATGGTTCGTGCCATACTAATCTCTATCATCCAATCCAAAGTTAATCTCAGACGCTTAAGATTAATCAGGGTCATAAGGCTGTTTATGTTAGGCTAAACTAAGGAAATTATTTTATTCCAATTTTAGGGTTAGGTAAAAGTTAGGTGTCGTCGGGTCATGATATAATCTTTGTCGTCCAAATAAGAGATAGTCACAGCCGATATTTGTCCGTCATACACACCCTTTTAATTAGAACTTTTTATTTGAGTCGCGTCATGTCCAAGTTTCGTGTCCACTCCAGTTTTAGTGTTTCCCAAATCCCCATACCCGAATATCCCCTTGCTCTTACACTAGCTCGTCGATGCATTGACTCGAGCGAAAGGTCGTACTATCCACTTTTTTTTACATGAGAGGGTGACTCTTCGCAATCATGGAATTGTGAAAATTAGCAAACTACGACCAAACGTTAACTTGAGCTTACAAAATTCAGGCATTTACTTAATAACTGATAAGTGGTCTTAGGCGATACCCAAATAAAGGTTTTTCTTAAATATAATTTATGCTTTTATCAACCATAATCTATTTGATTTTGGTTAGTTAATTATACTATAATTTAAAGTTAGACATTTTTCTATTATTATTCTTAGACCACAACCTAGTTAGACCTTTTACTATTATTATTCACAGTCCACAACCTAGGCTAGTGATAGACATATTTTTGTGTCTGATTTGTTCTCAATTCTCTGCATTGTTAGTTGTTTAAGCCAAAAATTCCTTTTGCTAAACAACCAATCAAACTCTTGGATACAAGTTAAATAAATGTAAACGAATAACAAAGAAACATCCTTTTAAGTAATAAAGAATCATCTTTTTCATAAATTGTTTAAGCTCAATACAATAGATCATCTAGGTTTTGCAATTTCTGGGTTTATAATCTTTACACTTTTCCATTCAATACAGAAATTCAAACATTATACAATTACTTCTCATAGGTTTGTACCTAAAAATTTCTTCTCTTCCCTTTCTCAGGTTTTTCTTTCTATTTTTTCCGTCCCTCTCTTTGTTGTTTGATCTTTTCTATTTATAGATCTATTTTTCTGATCGCTCTTTATACCACGTGTCGTTTTCTTCAGCTTAGTCATCGATTCTGGATCAATTCTTCTCTGGGTCGATCCATCTTGTTTTGATGTATCTATCGTCCTTGTACTTTATCTTTATTTGGTGCGATCGTATAGATGACAGATCGTACTTAACAGCTTCTTGGTTCGATACTTTATATGTCCGACACGTGTTTCCTTATCTCTTAAGACTTCTGTGGCCTCGATCATAGAGTAATTATTATAATCTGCTTTCTCGATCATTAAGATAATATAATAATAATTACCTTTTACTTTCTCGATCTTTAAAAGAATAGAGTAATTATTATCTTTTACTTTCTCGATCATAAAATAATATAGTATTAATAACTTTTTGCTTTCCCGAACAGCTATCAATTAATGCTGTTTGTTTTATTCGTTGGTGTTCAGCTTTCTCGATCTTATGTGTCATTCATGCAGCTCTTCGCTCAGGAATCGTCTCATGTCTTTTCGATATTCGATATCTTTGATAGTGATCCTGTGTTTCTCACCTTTTTTAATCTAGATGCTTCTTAACTTGATCCTCTTCCACGTGTCGTGCTTCTTTAATTTACTAACAATTTGCCCCCTTCTTCTCTTTTTTACAAAATCATCCAACGGTCGATCCGAGATTTTGAAAAATAGAGAAGGACTTATCATTTTTTAATTTTTCAGTTTCTTTTCCGCACGTTCTCCGAGTTTTCCGCTGGTATTAACTGTACTGCCGATTTTTTCGGCTCTGTATTTATTACTTTTATACACATGATTATGTCAGTTACACTTTTTCTTTTTTATGAAATCAAATCTTTTCCGATTATCTCGTTCTCCCATCTTGTGGCGGTTACTATTCTCCTCCTTTAAATATCCTGTAATTTTCCGCTGTCTTTTTCTCTTTTAGTTATTGCACCTTGTTTTCCTTAATCTTTTCAAATCTTCCTACTACTCAGGAGTTCTGTTCTCGTTAATTGGTTTCTTCTCTACTTCAATTTGACCATTGTTAATTTCTTTTCTTCATGTAAGTAACTTTATTTTTCTTGATTCGAAATTTTCTTTTTATGGCTGTGGGTCTATCGATGTAGTGAAAAGATTGTGATTCTCAGGTTATGCATGAATAAAAAGGCTCTTTTTTATACTGTAATTATTAATAGGTAATTTCTTCATATGTTAATCTTTTCTTTCTTTCGTTTCTTTTTGCTCAGATCTTCAATATGTCTCCAAGGAAATCTGATACTACCAGCAACCAGGGTGGAAACAGGAGATCAAGTAGGACTTCTTCATCTCAATATGCTGTTTCTCGTCGAGATTCATCTATTGCTACTCCTTCTCCTGCTGTACCTCGCACCGTACGGGATTCTTCTCCCGATATTCCTAATGTTGCCCCCAAAAGTAAACGGTCAATGTCATCTTATAGCTATCGATCCATGGATATTGAAGAATTTAAAAGAAGACATAACCTTCAAGGGTTTAAGGTTTCTTTTGCGGATAGTGCTTCCGATATGATGACCTATGATTCGATGAGAAAATTTCAATATACCCATCATAGATTATTAATTTCTGTTGGTGCCTTGGAAGCTGGTCTTCATCTTCCTCTGTATGAGAAAAACAACCCTTTCCAATTCACAGTTCTTGCTACTCGCAGCAGGGCTCCACATACTCAACTTCGTTCCATCACACAGTATAATGGTAATTGGTGGTGGATTCTCGATGAATGTACCCTTCGCAGTGAGGGTCGTACCCGTCTTACTTGCTATGTTCCCGATCCCTCAGAACGTGTTAATTATACGCCTGAGAATTTCCAGAATACTTATGGTGATGGTATTACTGTTAAAAATTTTGTTAAATGGAGTGTTAGTCCTGTTCGCAAATGCTCCCAAGGGTTTCCTCTTCTTCGAGAAGTTGATGACCCCAGAATCAAGGTAGCTCCATACACTAATGCTGATTTTCCTTCGAATGAGAGAATTCGTCGAGAACATGATTATAAGTGGTATCGCACTCCTATTCTGATCGAGGGACCTTGGGTATATGGTGATCTCCCTACTAGTGAAATTCAACATCTTCGCAATTGTTTCCCGAACTATTGCCCCTGGAGATTGAACTTTGATGATTATAAATTTGACTTCAAGGTTCGGAATTCTTAGTTGATACCATTTCTTTTAGTTATAGTGTATCGATCTTTAATGCCTTCTTTAAATGTTTTTATTTATTTATTTATTTATTTTTGATTTCAGGTCGATCCTTCTTTGGACATCGGAATCCCTCTTCCTCCACCTGATCGTGGTATTAAAATCGTCGAGAATAGACAGATCGTCGAGAATGAACAAACGATCGAACCCGTAGTTGATGGTAGAGGAAAGCGAAAATTAATTCTCGCAGCAGAGAAGAAGCAAAAGAAACCCAGAACTCTTGAACTCTCAACCGAGGTTATAGGAGAGATGGTTTCCAGTTCGAATAAGGGAGAAGGAAGCTCGATGGTTGCTCTTCCATTGGATCAGTTTGATCCTATCGATGTTATTCCAGTTTCCTCGATGCCAGCAGAAATTGTGGTATCGGAACGATCCAATCCTATGGTTGCACCTCCTTCTGGTACTTCATCCAATTTTTATAACGTTGTTTCTCCACTTCCTTTTGATTTCGTGCTTGATTCCCCTGTACCTGATAATGGTGCATTGGAAACTTTTTCTGGCCTTCCTCAAGAAGAGGGAGATGATATTGTTATTGATGATCTTATTGATGTAGTGAATGAAGTATCTCATTCCGAAGAAAAGAATACATCGGAGAAAGATAATGCCGAGATACTTCCAATTGGTGGTGTGGGAAATATGAATGTTGAGGCTGATACCGCCATTGTTGAAGAAGCTAACATTATTGATCGTACTGAAGATGAAAACCCTCCTTCCAGTTCGATCCTTTCTTCCAGTTCGATCCCACCTGAAGTCGAAGGGACTTCTTAAGTAATTCTCGAATCGATCGCTTCTTCCGAAATTTTGGTTCGATCTTCTTCTGTTGCTGTTGAGGTCGATACTTCATTTCCAAGTGTCGATCCTTCTACTCTGAAGTCTATTTCCGATCGAATCTCCAGTGAAGGTCTTAATTTAGTTGGTGATGAAGAAGAAGCATATAAATGGTTTCTTTCTCAAGGGCTTTGGAATGTTTCATCTAATCCTGATGTTATCAAATCTGATTCTGGCTTCATGTCTCGATTCAAGGATTCACTTAGTGCGATTCCTATGGACGAAACTTTGGATGCATGGTCCAAGAGTGATGTTTTTGAGCAGAGATTTCCTGTAAAGCCTCCTCCAACCTTTAATGAAGTTTTGACTCTTTCCGATAGTTCGTTATATTCACTTCCACAACAAGCTTTAGCCCAACTCCAATATAGTAACGATTGTCTGTTTAGTGGTTATAAATTTTATAAGGCTCGAGCTACCATGATGGGATTGATATTTAGGAAAGAATCAGTGGAGATGAAGGAAAAGAATGTATCCTTACAACAGGTGAATGATGATTTACAACAGCAAAATGATCTTCTTCAACAACAACTTCAACAACTTCAACAGCTTCAACATCAACATAATGATCAATATCAGCAGCAACAGGATCGTCTCCGAACTATTGAAGATCACAATCAAAATCTTCAGAATCAAAATCAAGGTTTATTTTTCATTCCTTTTCAATTTCTATTTTATCTACTTGATTTATATGAAACATTTAAATTTTATACTAGGTCCAGTGGAAAATATGGAGACATTATTTAGGATCGAACGTAGAATGGTACAATTGAATAACCATGCAAGGGAAGTTTTCGAAGAGATGAATGTGGTTAGAGATAAACTGACTCAACTGAACGATAGTTCTGATTTAGCCACTTGGAGGCGTAATAAAGCAGAATCAAAATATCGAGAAGTTGTAAAATTGCTAACTCATAAAGAATTAGAGTTTAAATCTGTTGTCAGAGGTACATTTTTGGTTTATCTGATTTTATAGCTCTTGATATCATAAAATTTGTCTGATGTTTTCTTGTATTTTCAGAACTGGAGACAAAGTTAAATGAGGCTAAGAATCGTGCAACACAAGCAGAAACTGAGCTTAATTCAGCAAAAGATTCAGTGGAAAAGATTACTCAAGAGTTAAAGACTTCTGAATATAATGTGACTCTTAGCGCCACAAAAATTGAGAGTTTACATGCTCGACTATCTACTGAACATTCTAAAATTATTGCTCGTGAACGAGAGATTGATTCATTAACTGCACAATTAAGTGAAGAGAAAAATCAAAAATCACATCTTAGTACTCAAGTAGCAATAGATCAGCAAAAGATCGAAGAGCTTCACAAAGAAATCAACTTTGGGCGTGATTTTGTGCAATGGGTCAGGCAAGAGGCTAAAGCGAAGATTGCGATGTCCTTCAATACTGCTTTAGATCGTGCAAAATCCGATCCTTCAGTGCTTAATAAGCGCGCTCCTGTGCCTGCAGTTCCTCCTCCACCATCTCGATCCGGTCTTCCTGATATTTGATTATATTCTTTGTAATTTCATTTTCTGTTAACTCCTCCATCTTGTACTTTGTGTGTGTTTTCAAAGATTTTCTTTTGTAACTTTTAGACTTGCCTTTTATGTTGTTCCCTGCACAAGAAAATATGATTAAGTAATCTTTTTGGCTATCATATGATTTTCTAAGTCCCATGAATTGAAGTACTTTTTACCTCAAATCATGTTGTTCGAGATCCCACACATACGAAACAAACCCGGGCCAGGGGTAAGATACAGGGTTGGTCCCGAACTGTACTCTGAAAATTGATAAACCAATAATTAGGAACCCCTTCTTGATAAGAATTTCATTGTTAATAAAATTCTCTAAGGATAATGTTCACCTTTTGTGTATGATTATGTCGTCAATCGCAACGATATCCAGAATATGATGTTTCTGGATTGATTTTGAGCGCTCAGAGTATACGAAATTCCAAGATTAATGGAATTTTGACTATCATGGTAATCTCCAAGATATGATATTCCTGGATTCAAAGTATATGACATCCCGGGATTAATGGAATTATAAAATTCTCCATGGTACGATGTTCCTGGAGTGATTATAAAAGAAATTAATGAATTAATTGTTTATGTACCTGCTTTTTGCGGTATTATTCATAGATAGTAAAGCTTTAAATATTGCGCATTCCACGGATGCTTTAAAATTTCTCCTTGCAAATTCTGAAGATAGTACGACCCTTGTCCTGCTGGTGCTTGAATCACATATGGTCCATCCCATGTTGGTGCGAATTTTCCTGCTCTTTTGTCCCTTTGATGTTCTGTCATTTGTCGGAGGACATATTGACCTTGGACAAAATTTCGGGATTTTACACGCTTATGGTATTCTCGAGCTAATCCCCTTTGATAATTCTCCATTTTTTGGAGTGCCACTTCTCTTTTTTCTTCCAAGTCATCCAATTTTTGTAACATGAGATCTGAATTTAGGTTTTTCTCCCATGCTTCTGTTCTGGTTGTAGGCAAAATAACCTCTGTTGGTATTACTGCTTCTGTTCCATAAGCAAGAAGATATGGTGATTCTCCAGTTGAAGCTTTTCTCGTGGTTCTATATGCCCATAATGTATTATGTAATTGTTCGCACCACCTATTATAATATCCATCCAATGTTTTCTTCAGATTTGTTGCAATTGTTTTATTTGTGGATTCTGCTTGCCCATTACTTTGTGGGTAAAAAGGTGTAGATTTATGTTTTTGAATATTATATGTTTCAAATAACATATCGATATTTTTCCCCTGGAGTTGTTTTCCATTATCAGAAACTATCGCTGCTGGAATCCCAAACCTACAGATGATATTCTCGAATAAAAATGTAAAAACATCAGTGTCTCTGATTCGCGCTAGTGCTTTTGCTTCTACCCACTTGGTGAAATAATCGGTGGCCACAATTAAGTATTTTCTTTTCTTTGTGCCTTCAGCTAATGGTCCAACTATATCGACTCCCCATTTTGCGAATGGCCATGGGCTAAGTATTGAATTTAATTCCGTAGCTGGTGCTTTGATTTTCTTACCAAATCGCTGACATTCTTCGCACCTTCGAACCATTTCTTCTGAATCTTTCAACATGGAAATCCAATAATAACCCTGCATTTTGGCTTTTAATGCTAGCGATCGTCTTCCGCTATGGTTTCCTGCATCTCCGTAATGTATTTCTTTGAGAATTCGTAATCCTTCTTTCCGTGATAAACATCGAAATAATGGTCCAAGAAAAGAGTGTCGATAAAGAATTCCATCTCTAAGTTGGTAGCTGTTTGATTTAAGTTGAATTTTCCTCGCTTCTTTAGAATCTGTTGGTAATTCTTTAGTTTGTAAATATTGATGTATCGGGACTCTCCAATCTGGCTCACTTGGTTGATCATTTTCTTGTTGCGATGGAGATGTGGCATTTTGTATGGCTGAGTCATCGATACCGTCTTCCTCTATGTTATTTAATGTTTGTGCTCGTATGGATGGCTCATATATTCTCCCGATTTTTAGTGCTTTAGTATTTGGATCATTTACCATGGATGAGATATATGCCAGTGCGTCCGCATATCGATTCTTTTCTCGAGACAGATGTCGAAAAATAATATTTGGAATACAAACTGTTAAACTTTGTACAAGATTTTTGTATCGTTCCAAGTCCTCATCGACCGTTTGATATTTTAACTCGATCTGTCTAATCATCAGCTGCGAGTCACTGGTGAGTCTTACATCACTTATTCCTAATTCAATAATGAGTTTGAGAGCATGGACCACTGCTTCATATTCTACTATGTTATTCGTATGTTCTTCGAACTCAAGTCGAAATGAGTGTACCATACGTTCTCCCTTTGGCGCTGTAATCACGATACCTATTCCTGCTCCTTCTTTATTTCGCGACCCATCAACAAAAACCTCCCATCGTTGTGAACTATTTGAATCTAGTATCTCTACTGGTTCTTCTTCTTCACACCCCGGTAGTCCTTGAATTTCATACTCTTCCTCGATTGGAAAATCTGCCAAAAAATCAGCTAGAACTTGGGATTTCTGCGCAGTTTGTAGCTCATAAACAATGTTGTATTGTTCTAGCTGAGCGTTCCATTTTGCTATTCTTCCTACCTTCCCTGTATTCTTTAAAACTGATTCCAATGGAGCTTTGGTTAAAATACGAACATAATGAGTGAGAAAATAAGTGCGTAACTTCTGAGTAGCAAATACCACCGACAAAATTAATTGTTCAATCTTTGTATAATTTCTTTCTGCTGAATTCAAAGTCTTGCTGATGTAGTATACAGGTTTCTCGATTTTCTCATTCGTTCGCACCATTACTCCACTAATGGCATTTTCTGTTGCTGCTATGTACAAAGTTAACATTTCTTCTGGTTCTGGTTTTTGTAATGCTGGTAAGGTGGCAAGATTTAGTTTTATACTTTGAAATGCTTGCTCACAACGATCGTTCCATTCAAATTTATTTTCTTCTTAAGTACATCAAAAAAGGGTTTACATCGTTCTGATGACCTTGCAATAAATCTACTTAGTGCAGCCAAACACCCATTTAACTTCTGTACACTCTTTATACAGTTTGGTGATGGCATATCCGTTATTGCTTGTATTTTTGCTGGATCAACTTGAATTCCATCTTTTGTAACCAGGTATCCTAAAAATCTCCCTGATGTAACACCAAAAATACACTTTTCTGGATTTATTTTCATCTTATACTTTCGTAGTGCACCAAAAATTTCAGTCAGGTTTCGCAAATGATCACCAGATAACTTGCTTTTCACTAACATGTCATCCACATAAACTTCCAAAGTTTTT
Source organism: Papaver californicum (assembly GCA_023531435.1). Lineage (NCBI taxonomy): Eukaryota > Viridiplantae > Streptophyta > Magnoliopsida > Ranunculales > Papaveraceae > Papaver > Papaver californicum. The sequence goes on from JAJJMC010007665.1 coordinate 2,882,012, forward strand.
CCGATCCATGGTTTGAATATTGTGTCCACTAAACGTTGATATGTTGCTCCTGCATTTCGTAACCCAAATGGCATTCTGGTGTAACAATACAATCCTCGTGGAGTGAAGAACGATGTATGTTCCTGATCCGCTTCTGCTAACGCTATCTGATTGTATCCAGATTGTCCATCCATGAATGATAACATCTCATGTCCTTCAACAGCATCTACTAGTTGGTCGATGTTTGGGAGCGGGTAACTATCTTTTGGACATGCCTTATTTAGATTGGTGAAATCTATACAAATTCTTACTCCACCGTTCTTCTTCGGGACAATTACCATATTAGAAATCCATGTAGGGTAGCGTACCTCTCGAATGAATCATGCACCTAAAAGTTTTGCTAATTCTTTTTCCACTTGTTCATGATATTCTGGTGCGACTTTTCGTATCCGTTGGCGAAAAGGAATTGCATCAGGATGTATGTTTAATTCATGCTGGACGATGCCGGGATCAATCCCCGGCATGTCTTCTATTCTCCAAACGAACACATCTATATATTCACAAAGCAATTTGACTATCTGTTGTTCCATATCTGATTTTATTAATGTCCCAATTCGCACTTACTTGGGGCATTCTGCGGTGCCGATGTTTATAATTTTTGTTTGCTCTACTGGGGTGAAAACTGGTTTTGGAATCCCAATTGGAGTTGGGGTTCCCTTTAATTGCTACATCGCCCCTTTTTGCGGCTGATTTTCCAAATTTTCTTGATTTTTGCTATTCTCTCCTTTTTCACTTTCTATTTTACTTTTTGCATTTTTTTCTAGGTATTGATTTATTTCCTCTTCCTTTGCTTTAATTCTTGATTCTTTTTTCTTTTTACATTGTAAATGCTCCCGTTCTTCATTTATTCTTGTCTCCGCCATTATGCAAAGTTTAGCATCTTCTTGATCACCCTTTATCTCCATCTCTCCTCGTGGTGTTGGAAATCGTAGATACTGATGATAAGTTGATACTACACCCTTTAATTGATGAACCCATCGTCTTCCAATTATAACATTGTACGGGGATGGTGCTTCCACAACACTAAATCTTGTCAGAATGTTGATCGGTCCGGCCGATACTTCAAGATCAATTTCTCCCTTTGGCTTGGACGATATTCCATTAAATCCATAAATGACAAATCGTGAAGTGATGAGTTGATCTTGTTTAAAACCCATTTTACAAAATGTATGGTAGAACATCACATTCAATGAACTGCCCCCATCCAAGAGTATTTTCTTGACATTCCAACCAGATATCAATAATGTCAACACGAGAGGGTCATTATGCATTTCAATTTCTTGATTTACTTCTTGTGCAGAAAATGTTAATGGATGTGCCATCCAATCCTCCCATAATTCTACTTGCCTTCCTTGAACTCTAAAGGCCTCGTGGTTCCGAATTCTCTTGCACAACTTCTTGTTGATTGCTATATTCAAATCTGATCACACTTTTGCACACATGAAATCATATTAATTGTCTGTTTGTTATATGGAATATGTATTGCTTTGCCTTCATCATATTTTTCTGATGGTTCAATTTTTTGAACAAATTCCTTCAATTCTCCAGCATCGACCATTCTTTGCACCAATGTTATAAAATTTCTACAGTTGTCTGTTGTATGTCCTTTGTAGTTATGGTATTCACAATAGTCTTTGGAGTGTTGTGTATGTTCGGGTTGATTTCCCTTTGTTATTGGCCATTGAAAACCTGGTCGATTCTTCAAAATGTTGAATAACCTGAAATATGAAACATTAAGCTTGGTAAAAGTTCTTTCTCGAAATTGTTGAGCAAAATTTTTTCCATTCCCTTGTCGAGGATGTTTTGATTCTTTTGATTCAACTTTTGGAGGACATTTCCTTTTCTGCTCTGGTAATTCTTCCGATCTACAATCCCCCATTTGTAATGGTTTATAGCTGTCATAGGGTCTAAATCACCTATTGCTTGACATATTGAATGCCATCTAGTTGTATATGATCGGATCGATTCTTCTGGCCATGACATTAAAGAATAAAGTCTGTCCTCCCCTGAATCAATTGGTCTGTTATACATGTATGCCTCTAAAAAATTTCTGGCCAGTTGTGCATAATTATTGATAGAATTTTCCGGTAATCTGTCGTACCATAATAATGATGTCCCTGTTAAACTTGACGGAAAACATCTGCACATGATCGCTTCATGACCGTCCCATCGCGTCATTACTCGGTTATAATACTTTAAGTGCGATGTTGGATCCTTGGTTCCATCGTAACATTCGAACGCTGGAATATTATATTCTCTTGGTAATGATACGCGCGTTAAATGTTGCGCTAACGGTGTTCGCTTTGCTTCTTTCAATACCTCTTCTATCCTTCCCCCCTCTTTATTTTTTAATCCTTTAATTTCCTCCTTCATTTGTTCCATCGCTTCCAAACATGTTTCCCATTGGGTTCGTTGAAAGTCATTTTCCTGTTGTCTTCTGACCCGAGATGTCGATCCTGCTAACACTATTCTTTGATATGGATTCCGCTGTTCATTTCTTGATATTTGTCTACTCGACATCGGCTCCTGATTTCGTACTCCAGTCACAGTTGGTCTTTGTTCTCGCTGAATTACATCTTTTAAAACTTGATTTTCGGTTGCTAGTAACTCAATTTGATGGTTGCTTGCTCTTTGTTCCTTTCTTATTTCCTTTATTTCTTCTAATAGGTCCTGTATTTGTCGTGTCTTTCTTCGAGAACTCTCATGATCTGAAGAGAAATTCTGAACCACAGTATTTGATATCAATTCTTGACTTGGGGTATGATTTCCCTCAATACTTTGTTGTTGTCCTGAATCACTCCCTTCTTCTAGTCTATTTTCCAAGCCTTCATTACTATTTTGGTTCCCAGAATTCGCGTCTTGAGACATATTTTCTAGAATTTGCTGCTTCTTCACTATCTTGTGCCTTCTCGATCGTTTTCCTTCCTCGATATCTAAAAATTTCTCAGAAAATTAGTCAAATGAACTCTTATCTATCAAATCATAAGAGATTCTAATTATTATTTTAACTGTAAATTTTCCCTATCGCATATCCAGCTTTTCCTTCTTCAAAAAATTTTTGTTTCATATTTTTATCTATTTTGTTCCTCACAAGGTATTTTTCATGTTAATAAAACATACTTATGTAAATAAGCCTTACTTTTCACATCTTGTAAAATTAAATTTTCCCATCTTTTCTTACAAAAGAAAAAAAATTTTCTTCCCTAGATGATTCATTTTTTTTTATTTTATTAAATCCCTTTTTTATTTATCAGGTAGGATAAATCCTTTTTTCACTCCCTGTTTCTATCGCCAAATTGTTTAAGCCAAAAATTCCTTTTGCTAAACAACCAATCAAACTCTTGGATACAAGTTAAATAAATGTAAACGAATAACAAAGAAACATCCTTTTAAGTAATAAAGAATCATCTTTTTCATAAATTGTTTAAGCTCAATACAATAGATCATCTAGGTTTTGCAATTTCTGGGTTTATAATCTTTACACTTTTCCATTCAATACAGAAATTCAAACATTATACAATTACTTCTCATAGGTTTGTACCTAAAAATTTCTTCTCTTCCCTTTCTCAGGTTTTTCTTTCTATTTTTTCCGTCCCTCTCTTTGTTGTTTGATCTTTTCTATTTATAGATCTATTTTTCTGATCGCTCTTTATACCACGTGTCGTTTTCTTCAGCTTAGTCATCGATTCTGGATCAATTCTTCTCTGGGTCGATCCATCTTGTTTTGATGTATCTATCGTCCTTGTACTTTATCTTTATTTGGTGCGATCGTATAGATGACAGATCGTACTTAACAGCTTCTTGGTTCGATACTTTATATGTCCGACACGTGTTTCCTTATCTCTTAAGACTTCTGTGGCCTCGATCATAGAGTAATTATTATAATCTGCTTTCTCGATCATTAAGATAATATAATAATAATTACCTTTTACTTTCTCGATCTTTAAAAGAATAGAGTAATTATTATCTTTTACTTTCTCGATCATAAAATAATATAGTATTAATAACTTTTTGCTTTCCCGAACAGCTATCAATTAATGCTGTTTGTTTTATTCGTTGGTGTTCAGCTTTCTCGATCTTATGTGTCATTCATGCAGCTCTTCGCTCAGGAATCGTCTCATGTCTTTTCGATATTCGATATCTTTGATAGTGATCCTGTGTTTCTCACCTTTTTTAATCTAGATGCTTCTTAACTTGATCCTCTTCCACGTGTCGTGCTTCTTTAATTTACTAACATTAGTAGTCGATTTTGTACTTATTTTGGTATTTTGTGTGTTTGTAGGTATTTTTGGTGGAAAATTTGGCTTAAAAAGTGTTAAAAGGCACCCATAGAAATTACTAAAGATACCTATATGTTGGATCAGGGCACTCCCTTTTTTATTCAGAACACGAAAAATAGTGGGAAAATTCAGTATACGCGTGAAGATTTTTCTGGTTAAGTGAGAACCGAGTTTTAAGGGATTTAAAAGAGAGATTTCGAGATATATATACGTGAAGAAATAATCAGAACGTGTTCAAACACGTCAACAAGAGAGATCCATGCCGTTAAAGAAAGAGGTTTGCTGCCGTAAAATACAAATTATTCCCTGATTTGGATAATCTAGAGTTAAAGTTGGATTTGGATAGGGTATTGGTTTCTTATCGATTAAGGAATAGTTCTTAGCTAGGTTTTCCTAAACCTATAAAAGCTAAACAAATCGAAGAAAATTGGAGGCCGAAGTCGATAGAAAAAAAAACAGATAAAAAGCTCTATGCTCGTGAAGAAAAAGAAGAAGACGATAAACAACAACACCAGAGGAAAGTCGTAGAGAACTACGGTCTAAACAACAACAACAGAAGACCGTCATTTATGTTTCTATCTTATATCCCATTAACGGTTCATCTGTATGAAGATTCCCTGTTTTATTCTTCTTTGCTTTTCTTCTTTTCAACACTTTTGAGCCATGTTTTTATCTTTTAAGAGTGTTTTTAGCATGATGAGCTAAACCCTATCACTGGGACAATGGAGGAAGCCATATTTCACAATTGAATGGTAACTATATTTGATTCTCTTTTACTTTTTATATTGATTTATGATTTTAATTAATTAGTTATGATTTTGTTTGATGGTGTATGCTTAGACTTAAAGATTTTGATGCGTCATGCTTATGATTTACAATTAATATTTTAGAAATCTATTTTTGGCAAAGAAACATAGTCAATAAAAAAGCTACAATTGTTAAGAATCATTATATGCATCACTTGAATTATGATTAATGGTGGAATCCTGAGTTCTAGTTTCTATTTATATTGTTATAATCTTTTGCATAATTGTTTTAAATCATAATTAGGTCTAGAACGAATATTCACAAGTTTCAGTGAACGAACTATTTTTACCACTTTATTAAAACAATCAGCTAGCGAGTCATTGAGTTGAAAAATCAGTGACTTACTGACCCATTGAAAATCGTTATGTCGTTTTAATAGAATATGAAGAATGTGAGTTTTTGTAACTAAATGTATTAGGTAATACTACAACCTTTAGAAAAAAGATGATCTGCAAATTGCAGAAGGAAGAACTCAACGATAGAATTCCTTAAACCATGACCCATTGCTACAGAGTTCGAAAGAGAAGATGAATGGTACACTGGAAGATCCATCATAATTTTAATGCTTAACGGTATCCAACTCGCATAAATCAGCCGTATGGAAGAACGAATAACATATATGTCCAAAGTTTTATATTTATCTAACGAGTCGAATTCGGTAGCGAAAGAATTATACATTTCAATTCAGATCTTTATGGAGAACTATATCTACTGAAACTAATGAATCTAATATAAACTTAGTGTTTTACGTTTCATATGGAAGTTTATCTTGTATTCCAGTATTACCAGAAGACCAAGAAGGTTCAAATGGAAATTATAAAGGGTATATTAATTAAATACCATTATAACTAGACACATTCACAAATACCCTTATCAACAAATAAATATACCCTCCACCTTCTAGAAACTAGGTTCCCGAAATGTTAGATTACAAATTTAACCTTGAAAAAATATCATATTCTAACAGTTACAGGATCATAAATCTTAGTCATTTTCTTCTCATCATTTTTTCTTTCTTCTTCTCTCTCACATGAAACGAGCAGATCGAAAAACTGAAAAGAAAAACTGGAAGAAAAAAAACACTGAAAGAACCGATCAATTACAGTTCAAAGATGATCAAAATCATCAAAAATAAATAAAAGACAAGATCATTTTAATTTCAAAGAAGATCAAAATCAAAACAGAAATTAGGTTTTGTGAAAATCAATTTTAAAAAAATCGATTTATTGTGTTGTTGATGTAGTTTGAAGATTCAAAACAAGATTCAAAACAAGATTCAAAACAAGATTCAAAACAAGATTCAAAAGGTAAACAATTTGTTATTCAATTTACTGTGATCTTCTTACTCGATTTACTTATTTTGCTAATTTTGATTTCTTACTGCGTGATTTTGAAATCAGTTTTGATTTCTTAAAAAATGATGCATGTTATTTTCTCGATTAGTTTGTTTGTCGAAATAATTTAGTTTGTTTAGATTTTCTACTGGTTTTGTTTGATTTTGTTAATTTTGTTTGATTCATTTTTTTGAATTTTTTTTTTTAATCCTGTTACTGAATTTGAATTTGAATTAGAATTAGTTGTTGTATGTTCTTCATCACTAAAGGGATATTGATGCATGTTAATTTTAAGAAAATGATTTAGTATAGATGAATTTGCTTAGATTTGCTATTAATTTTGTTATGATTTGTTGTTACATGTGATCAAAACAAAAAAAATTGAATTGCGTTGCTGGTGTTACTAAAGGAAGAAATATCAGGTAAAACTCATAGTGTATATGTTAATTTAACTGATTTTGAATGATGCTTGATGAGTGCTTAATAGTGTATATGTTCATTTGATTGTTGTTTAGTGGTTTCATTGTTAGTATTATTTACATACTTGGTACTACTGCCTACAATCTTATGAAATGCAATTTGTTGGTATTGGACTTTAGATATTTATTTTTATAACAATCACTAAGATTGATAATTTGTGAATCTCAGTTGAAACACAATGTATCTATTGATTATGTATGCCACTAAATTGTTTGTGAATCAGCAATCGCTTAAAACGTTTTACTTGTAAACATTGTTCTATAGTGTTAGGAATCACAAAATTACAAGTTTTATGGGTGTTAGTCAAATCATGTAGGTAAAACCAATTCCTAAGTTGAACCTGTACAACAACACAACAACTTTAAACCTTAAAGTTATGAACCTGAATCTTCAAGTTTGAGCATTCAGTTGATAAAGCTGGTGTCAATAGTGGTTGTGAAACCAATAACTTGGATCAACAACAGAAGTTCACACCACTGAAATACAAGTTGGACACAGATTATGGTGTCAACAATCAAAGTTGACACCATACAAAATGGAATCCAGGGTATGTTTGGTGTCAACTATGGTTGTTGATACCAAAGTCTATTGTGAGTAAAACTGTACTTTATAAATGAAGACTGCATGCACTGTATAATTGGGAAATGCTAACTATTTTGTAGTTGTTTGAAAGCAGATTGAGAAAAATGAGGAGATCAACAAGGAAAAGGAAGAATGATCAAGAAGAAGATGAATCGCAATAAGTTAACAGAGTTAAAGAACCAAAACGAAAGGCCAAGAAGAAAGGTGAAAGAAGATGAGGAATCTCAAGAAGTTAACAAAGTTAAAGAAACAAAATGAAAGGGAAAGAAGAAAGATGAACAAGAAGAAGAAGAGGGATCGCAGAAAGTTTTAAAAGGTAAAATGATTGATTTGAATATGTATGGAAGTAAATGTTTAAGTTTATTTCAAAAAGAAACTAAAAAAATGACTGGTTTGTATGTATGCAGGTAAATCGAGAGCAAAGGAGTCTAAGTAAAAAGCTGGTTTGATTCCAATGATTGAAATGGGAAGGTTTTTATACAATTTACTTGAAGTAGAGGATGCTTCAACTGATAAGAAGAAGAAATCTATCAACTCAGAAGCATTCAAAGCATGTTCTTTCTTTCACTTCTTCAGCCCACTCTACAGAAACATTGCTGAAGAAGTGATCGACGAGAAATGATCGACTAAGAATCCACTTGCGATGGAGCTCATACTTAGTGGATACAACTCAGAAACCAAGAAGTTCAAATTTGGAAATTCAAGACCATGTGCACTAACAGCAGACGATTTTTCTCTTATCTTTGGCATTAAAAGACTTGTAGAGAGTGCCGAAGTGAAGAAGATTATAAAAGCAAGACCAAGAGTTGAGCATATGGACTTCTTGGATAACAAGTTCTGGGCAGAGAAAGACCTTGATTGTCAATATAAGATAACAAAGAAATAAGTGGAAAATAGATTGAAAGAAGCAGCAACAAATGAGAGTGACCCTCAATACTTCTTACGATTGTTTGCTATGTGGCTTTGCACAGTTCTTTTCTTCACAGACTCGGGAGCATCAAGTTTTGCGAGGAAGTGGTTGTCGCACATCTTCCTCATGGATCAAGTGTCGTGGCTAGACCATATTGTGGCTATCTCATGAACAATATCGAAAACTAAAAAGGACAGAATGGAAGTATTATTGGATGCACACCCCTTCTACTGGTAAAAAGAAACCATGTTTATTTTATGAAGAGTTGAACAATACAACCTGTTTATTTTGTGAAAGAATAATAAACTTTTTGTTTCTCAATTTGCAGTATTGGTTCTGCGAACATACCGAAGGCTACATCAAAAAGAGGGAAACCTTTGAAACATCAACTCCGAGATACGTCAGATGGAACCAAGCAACATTGTGCAATCAACTTATAACATATTTTGGCAAAAAAGTCGAGGGAAAGAGCATCAACATGAAGTGGTTCAAAAACGACAAGGTATGTTAACAATATACGATAGCATATACGATACATTAGATACATGTATTAGATCAATATATGATAGCATGGTAAAAACAAAAAAAAAATGTTTTAATTTTTTAGTATCAACAATGGAAGTTGATACCATAAACCTGTGTCAACAATCACAGTTGACAGAAAACTGAAGATCCAAGAACCTGTGGATTTTAGTTTTTTGGTGTCAACAATGGAAGTTGATAGCATAAATCTGTATCGATAACCAAAGTTGACACAAACTGAAGATCCAGAAACCTGTAGATTACAGTTTTTTGGTGTCAACAATGGAAGCTAATACCATAAACCTGTGTCAACAACCAAGGTTGACACCATATTAGCACTGTGTTTTTCTTATTATGTGGATGGAATTTAATACCACTTTGCAGTTTCTTCAAGATTATGTGGATGTACCATCAGAAGAAGAAAACCATCTAATTGACCTAGCAGCACCTGCAAGGGAATTAGAAGAGGAGAAAAAAAAGAACGAGGAACTATTAGAAGACCACATACTACTTTATTGTGAAAATCAATAAATCGCGTATGAGATAAAGAATAAAAGAACAATGTTTGTCAACAACACGATCTACTTGAGAAATCTGGTTGAGAAGAACAAAGACATCATGCAACCAAAAGCTGAAGATTTTGAGGAAATTGCAGTGATTGACAACCAATTGAAGGAATGGGAGGCAAGGGGAAAAAGATAAAAGAAGCAAGTGCAAGAAAAGAACCAGAAAGTGCCAAAGACTCAGCAACTACAAGAAAGTCATTTATGAATCCAGTGGGAGAATTATCTAGAAAAAGGGATACTTATGAAGACTCAGAAATTTTCGAAGAGTTAGCAAATAAATTAGTAGAAGAGACATCTACAAAATAAAATAAAATTGAGTTGCAATTCGAAGGGGACGATGCATAACAGAAGGAAATAAAATGAATTTGGACATTGAAGTCAAAGATTCGGTGAATGAGGAAAGTGAGAGTAGTGGACAACCACAAGAAGGAGATGAAATGATCGATTCGCTGACAGAGGAAAGTCCAAATAATTTGGGAACTCAAGAAAGGTCTTGGCAGAATGGATATGATTGCGGAAAGAGGAAGAATAAACCCGAGAAAAGTCTTTGTTTGAAATCTTGGAGGGAGGGATACCATGCTGCAAAAGATGATGATGAAACAAACAAACAAGTTACGGTACATATTGATTCAATCATCACAGGGATTGACCAAACTATTGCATTAGCACAAGAGAAGAATTATGTTGTTGTAGAAAATGACGCGAAGAAGATGCTGCAATTGACGGGAGACATGGTAATTTATACAACTCCTCCTCTTACAGTAATGCATCCAAATACATCTGGGTATGTGCCTTCAGGTACTACCCCAACTTTCAATTTTATAATAACAACATTATATGCAACTCCAACACCTCCAGCAAAAGAAGAAATGGACTTGGATCTTTCTGTAACTCCAACAGAAGAAGCATGTAGAAAAAGGTTGAAAGAAATATACCAAGTAGATTCCATTGAAGGGCCAACCGAAGAGGAAGATTCCGAGATATAGTTGGTCAGCGTAGAAGAGTCAGAGAGTCAAGAACAACAGAGGACCATATGATGGGTTCCATTGAAAATGGTGTGAAGAATACAACAAGACCAAGGAAGAGGCCAACTAATCTTGACGACTACACTGTTGAAGGAAAAAAACAAAACAAAAAGAAGGCAAAGAAGGGAGGGAAAAGAACAAATAAAAAAGCTAAAGAAACAGTAGTATATGATGTTGAAGACTACATTGACGGCACACCAGCACAACGAAGAGATCAGAAAAACTATCACTATGGAAATCATGCAGTGGCGAAGAAGATAAACGTTATTTTTTAGTGTCAACAAACAAAGTTTACTTCTGAAAACAGGTATCAAAAATGGAAGTTGACACCAAAACTGTAACCCAAAAGACACTGCCTCAAACATTATGGGATCAACAATAGAAGTTGACACCATAAACTGGTATTAACAATCAAAGTTGATCCCATAAAATATGCAGTCAAACTGTTTATAGTAATGTAGGTTGCAGTTCAACTTTGTATTAGGTTATTTCATGAAAAATATATGTCATTTGTGATTTATTTTATTTTTTTTGAAAATGCAACGATACTGCTTATAGTTGTTATTACTGCAGTGGTTTGGCGCAAACAAAAACCAACGGAAGGCATATCCAGTCTCTGGTGGATAACAAGAATATTAATGGAGAAATTATTGATTATTACGTCAACATTCTGCACTCCAAGATGGAAAACCTGAATGAAAAAAGATACAAGAAGCACTTGATTTTGTCAATAAATGATTATGTAAGTAACGAAAACCTTTATGTTTTTAATGAATCATAATGAAAAATAAAAGAATTGAAAAATTATTGATTCTAGAAACTATAACAAAATGATGCAGCCATTCTTGAGAAAAGATGTAACCACTGCAGATGCAAGCAAAGTAGAGAAATATGGGATTACAAAAAGGTTAAGGAAGGAGTACAATGTGGATATTGTGAATATTGAAGACACATTCCTGCTAATACCAATGTGCTTGACTAATAGGAGTGGAAACCATGCCACTGGGTGGTGCTTGGGCTGATAAGAGGAAAATGGCAAGTATACAACTTCGATTTCCACAATAGAGGATATAATGTGCAGTATCTTATAATGATAAAGCCAATTACTGAAGTGTTAAATCAAATAGGACACAGAGATCCTGACACAGGTGAAGATGTATCATCAAGGTTTTAGAACTACATTGTCCTACAACAAGAGGGAGTTGATTGTGCAATGCACGTGTGCTTGTACTTGAAGACCTTGGTGAAGTATATGAACTGCGAGCGCCTGGTCGAGATCCGCAACATACATGAGAAGATGCAAAAGAAGAGGTGAAGATGGCTGCGAGAATATTGGGAGAACTTGGTGCATGGAAGTAAGAATAAGAAGTCCAACAAGTTGTCGAATCTGACTTGGTTCAAGAGATAATTGCATTGCAAGACCCAGATGAAAACGTTCAAGAGATAATTGCATTGTTAGACTCAATTAAAAACCTTGACTAATGTAGGTCTGTAAATGGTATTTAACATATTATGATTTGTAAGTCTGTTCATGGTAGTAATTTTTTTTTAATATATGTCTGAAAAAAAAATATTTTATCTTAGTGTAAACATGTTAATGTAAGTCTGAAAACTACTTTTAGAATTATTGACGTATTACTTAATTGTTATTGTTATTTATCATAAATGAATAGATTATTGGTTTGTTAGGGTATAAAACTATTGCAAGTGTATAACTAAAATGGAGATGACTTAAAAATACAGATGGATACTTGCTAAACATTTTTTTTGAGTGTCAACAACCAAAGTTAACACCAATATGTCGTGTCAAGAATGGAAGTGGACACTGAAAAGCTGGAATCCAGGAACACATATTCCAGATTTTGGTGTCAACAATGAAAGTTGATCCCAAAGCCTGATGTCAACAACCAAAGTTGACACCAATATGTCGTGTCAACAAGAAGTTGATCCAAAATCCTGGAACAACAAACAAAACTGTAACCTGCAAATTGACACACTTAACAGAAACACACACAAAAAAACATTCATAAAACTGAACTAAAATGTATTTCATTAAAAACATAACAAATACAAAAAACAAAAGACATAAAAAAGGTATGTCTTAAAGAAGTTCAAGTTCAAAAAAAAAACATAACAAGATACTCTTAAAGAAGTTCAAAATATTATAACCAACAGAAACATCAAAACAACATTCTCCTCAAGAAGTTATATATCGTGCAATTGGACTGCCTGCGAAATGTTGGTGCACGAGAAGCCGATGGAGCTCTCCGATAAGTTACACGGTTGTAATAGAAAAGCATGCCACACTGACCACATCTTCTCTTCTTTCGAACTTTCTCACGAGCACCCTTGTACCTTTTAGTAGTCGGTCTTCATGTTTGTGCTCGACCTCCATTGGGAGGCAGCATGTACCCATCTTGTGTTGCTTCAAGAGGTTTTTCATAATCCGGAATCGGATAGATGGGTTGAGAATACAAACCTTTGTATAACTCAGTAGTATAATAAGGGATGATGTGTTTGTATGGTTCATCTTCTCTAATCTTCAACATTGCTTTCATCGAATGCGTACAAGGAAAACTATGCTTCTGCCACCAATTGCAAGTGCATGTTTGAGCATCCAAGTCTACCGTAGGCTTTCCGGTTGGAGAAATAATCTCAAAAACCTTCTCACTTGATCTTCGAACATTGTAGACACGACAATCATTTATCCTCTTTTCAACCTAGCTTGCATCCGAGGAGTAAGCCTTGTAGTCCACTTACTAGAATCCAATTTCCACTTGTAGTTCTTCTCCATTAACTTAGCAAGAATAGCATCGACCAACTCAAATGATAGAATCTGGTTCTCATTCCTAATCAAACTATTAAAGCTTTCAGCAACATTTGAGGTGTTCTTCTCATACCTTTTTCCAGAAAATGCATGAGCATCCCAATTCTTCAATAGAATCTTTACCATCCAATCAATAACTGCATTTAACCTCAGATTGTTCATACTCATCGCAGCAACAAGAAATTTCACCTTTGCTAATGCATTATAGCACCATTGGAATAACTTGAGAACGGTTTCTCTACTCTTTCCCTTTGGAACATAAATATTTCCTTTCATATGGTAAAAGCAGTACGAATGCGAAACATTTGGGAAGATCTCAGGGACATACTTCAAAAGACCGGTTCTGCAATCTTATATGATGGTCAATTCACGTAAGCTCAACTCCGTATTCAAAAGACATTTTGTGCTGGTATGGCTGATTATGCCTGATTACGGAGTTGATCTCTGTGTCCCAAACGTAAGCTCAACTCTTCAAAAGACATTTGGTATTCGTACTGCTTATGCCTGATTATCAACTCTGCAACCATGGTATGCCTGATCTTAGATCATCTATTAGAATATTCTTCAAAACGACTTCCACATTCTAACCTTGGATGGATCTGACCAAGATAAATCACATGAATGTTGTGGGATATATCTCTTTCATTCAAAAACACCATTGATTTTGGAAACGAGAGAGGCATGAAACCTCCGAGGACACCTATGTAATTTTTTGAACTTGCACTCCACGGTGTATCGTGTTTTATCACTCTTAACAATACCAAATTTGTAACCACGTTGAATTGAATACTTAAAAACAACATCACGAGCTTGATCAACACCTCTTTCAAACACCTGTCCTACACCACTTAGAATATCCGCCCACGCATCAACCTTTCTTGGTACCTTTTCAATCAAAGATGAATCGTCGATGACGTCTTCTAAAACAAGTACCTCATCGTTTGAAACACAACTTGAAGATGGCGAAGAAGATGCAACAAATGAATCTTCAACACTAGTAATCATCTGGATTGTAAACTTCAAGACGTAAATCCGATTCGTGATGAGATAATGAATTAAGAATCTCAAATCCAATTCTGAATGAATGATATTGGAAGCTCCTTCCACACTATAACAAAAATGTATGAGCTCTTCAGGTAGATAAGGCCAACTATGTTTCACGACACCTATCATCTCGCTGACAATGGTTGATGCCGAAAGAGGATGGGAGACACTTAGATTGTAAAACAAAAACTCTGCAACAACCGTGTTTGGCCTGCAACAAACATAAAAGACTAAAACTCATAAAACAACCATAAGTTGACACCATAAAATGGAATCCAGGAACAAGTTAGATACACATTATGGAGTCAACAACCATAAGTTGACACCATAAAAAATAAACCCAGGAAGATGTTGGTTCAGATTATGGTGTCAACAACAAAAGTTGACACCATCAAAAATGAATCCAGGAAGATGTTGGTTCAGATTGTAGTGTCAAGAAAAAAAGTTAACACCATAGAAAATGGAATCCAGGAACAAGTTGGTACAAATTATGGTGTCAACAACCAAAGTTGATTTCACTAGAATTCAGAAACATGTTTTGCCAAGATTATTGTCTCCATCAAAGCACAGATTCACTATAACAAAAACCTACAACAACAAAAAGAAACACAACTAAACTAAGCAACAAATTCACTAGTGACGCACTTCACTCGGGAGTTGCGTCCCCTCGTGAGAGATATAATCATTGTTAGAATCTAAAAAAACAAACAATAATTACTGCAAAATCAATATGCTGCATTCTACACAGATGTATATATTCATCAAAAACAACATAATTCATGTAAAAAATGACTTATCCAACACTGCATTCTCCCACATATGTCTATATTCATCAAAGCTAACATAACTCATGTAAAAATTGATTTTATAACACTAAAAAGTAAAATAAATTATATAATATAAGCTAAATCAAGAACATTATTAACTTAAGTTTGATTCATGACCTGACATATCCAGTGAAACAAAAATCCAGAAAAATCAAATCAAAATTAAAAGGAAACTCAAAACGTACCTGTTTTAGAGATGAATCACGACCTCGAGATCAAATGAACCAATAAATCTAGTAGAATCAACACAAAATTAAGATTTCTCCAAAAATCACGATCTCTGCAACAAAATTGATGAACAAAAAAACGTACTTGTTTTAGAGATGAATCACGACCTCGAGATCAAATGAACTAATAAACCTAGTAGAATCAACACAAAATTAAGATTTCTCCAAAAATCACGATCTCTGCAACAAAATTGATGAACAAAAAACAAATGAAACAAACTGAATATATAAATCTCTATGAATCAGACATGCAAAATTGAAATAGATATATAGGAAGCTTAAATCACGAATTAAACTTACCAATTCAATCAGATCTGGACAAATTAAAACTTCCTGAATCTGATTTTGATCATAAAATTCAAATTGGAAACAGAGGAGATGAAGAAGATGAAACAAACCATAGGAAGATGTTATGAAATCACTATTTGTATCAAAATTGAATTAAAATCTCAACGGATTTTTTTTCGCCTGAGAAGAACCTCTCACACACTCTCGATCTCTTTCTCTCTCTCTTTTCTATTTTCTGTTGTTTTTTTTTCCGTTAATAACAATTTTATTTTTGGATTTAATAAGATATATAGAAGGGTAAAGAGGGTATTAATGAAAATCGAAAATGGGCTTCTATGAGGTAAGAGATATATTTATTGATAGATAAGGATATTTATAAAGCCCATAAAAAAGAAGTATATAATCAATTCCCATAATTATAAAAATAATATAAAAAAATTCAAACCGATAGACAAAGACCATTGAGAAAAATTTACTTGTATGACTTCTTAAAAAATGTTTAAATCTAAGTTAATTTTTGGTTTTTAGGACTTTCGTTTCAAAACCGTAAATGGATTTCGGATAAATCGACTCAATCAAAAGGTTTAAATCGGTTCCATGTCGAGTCGACTCAACATACTAGTTATAGATCTATTACGAACGCAGTTAACATATTTATAAATTTGGGTTATGGTTAACGAAAGCACGGGTCATATATAAAAGAAGGCCAAATAAGTTGGTAATTCTGAGGGAAATACCGCGAACACGCTGCAATTTGGCTTTTGTTCTCCAATTCACAAAGATTCAGTTTAGAACAAATCCCTAATTTATGATCCAAACAAACTCAGAGACCTCCTCTGTCTTTCCTCAGTTCCCACCGCAGAAATCTCAAAATGGTGAAACTTTTTATCAAGTTCCCTCATTGTCATTACTTTAGGGTTTTATTTTCTGTGATTTATTAGTTCTATTTTACAAACTAGGGTTTAACAGTATTTATGGTGTTCTTCGTAGATTTTCAAGCGTTATGTTGAGATTGGGAGAGTCGCTCTCGTTAACTACGGAGAAAATTATGGTAAACTTGTAGTCATTGTTGATGTCATCGACCAAAACAGGGTAAGTTTTTTATTTCAGATTGAGTTGTGGTTTTGCCCCATGGATCTGGAATCCCTAATACTTTTTAGTTTTCACTGTATTATTTTGATTTTCGTGAATACAGCAGGCACTTGTTGATGCTCTTGGTGAGAAGCCAAATGAGCTTCAAGAGGCTCTCGTTAACAGACATCAAGACTAAAATTGCCAGAATCCCCAAGAAGAAGGTTTTGATTGAAGCCATGGAGGGTGCAGGCAAGTTACCAGCTTTATTCCTCCTAGTGTTTAGAGAAAGTGTTCGCTGCATCCGACTTATCACTAATCATACTGTTTGTTTAAATGTTGTACAGATGTTAAGAAGAAATGGGAAAGCAGCTCTTGGGGTAGAAAGTTCATTGTTCAAAAGAAAAGAGCATCCTTGAATGATTTTGAAAGGTTCAAGGTCATGTTGGCAAAGATCAAGGTTTGTCCAACGATTATTTTATTTTTGCGAATTTGTTTCTTAAAAAGGGTGTTTTGAACCTTATCTCTGTTTTGGTGAAAGCTTATTATGTAGATTTTGCATCGGAGATAATGAAATTCAGGGTAGTAATTTGGAAGAACTGCAGTAGATATCCAAATGTTTTGCTTCTAAGATCCCTTCAGCTCTTCCATAGAGTCTTTTCTTGCGGAGCCTTTGAAAGCATCGGTAGCTAATTCAATGTTGTTGAATGTGACAGAGGAGTGAAGCTATACGTCAACAGCTCCTGGAGTTGAAGGCACAGGCTGCTAGGAGGGAGGGAGTCATGAAGTTTTTAAGGCGGAAGGTGGCTAATCTGGACCAACAGGCTACTAGGAGGGAGGAAGCCATGAAGTTCTTAAAGCAGAGGGGGAGCTGCATAAGTTTTTGGACATCACTTGTGAGGTTAAACGTTTTAAAAAAGAATAAAGAATTTTGTAGTCAATTTTTTTTTTCTTATTTTTTGTTTCCCTGGTCCTGCCATTGTAAAGATTTAGAATTGCAGCTGTGTAATCTACTTGGATCGGGTTCTGTTATGCAAAATTTAGCCAACATACTTTGTTTATATCTTGGGTTTTTTGCTTTCCGACAAATATTTTCCTGTAGTTTGTTTAGCTTGCAAAGATTACATCACATGCTTGCTGATAGAAGTGTGGTCTAAGGTTCATTTCTTGAAAGGCTAGGGATACTATTGCAAAGCAAAAAAAAAAATATGCAGGTTTAGGGTTTAGGATTAGCTGAGAGGCTAATATTCAGCTACCACATTTCTAGCAAATGCTATGTTCAAGGTAAAGTACTTGCCAAATAATTTACTCTCAGCCATCATTAGCTTCATTAATCATATACCTGAGATGATTTTGATTGTAATAAAATGCTGAACAGAATATGTTTGAGGAGACGAAATGCAAATATAACTAGGGGTGGGACATGGTCGGGTTAGAAATTTTGGCCGAGCCAAGTCCGAGCTAGAAATCTTTTAGCCGGATTGCCCATTAAATCTGTGGAACCCATAAAAATCTTACATGTGGACGGACAACGATGTATCTCAGGTTTTTTGGGCTGGCTCATGGAAGTCTTGATCACGTGATAATGATAACAAATTAAATAAAAATTATATTGAAACTACTTGGTTTATAATTAATTTCTAAAAAACATAAGATTATTTACAATAGTTTAACAAACTTTCATGTTTAAAATGTAATAAGATAGATATAATATATATTTTTTTATATTAAATTAAAGAGTTATATTTTAAATTACGAATTATAGTTACGTTACTTTAAATGAACAATAATACCATATATAAAAGTAATTTATATAATTTTGTTATAGTTCTTCGAGTTTGACGGGTTACTCGAGTTTGTAAAATTGGTGCCCATTCCCGTCAAAATTAACCCTGGTTAGTGAAAAAATAATTTACCCGTCCAACATTTTGGATTACATTGTCTATGCCCGTCCAATGTTCGGGCAGGCAGGTTGACTGAACCCAATTTCCACCGCTAAATACAACTAGTATATGATCGAGATGATACAACTGAAACTGAAGAACCCTAGAAATCCACTTTAAAATATTCAAAAACTCAAACAAAATCGTAAAAATCTCACTTCAAAATATTTGAAAACTCAAACTCCTGCTTGGTAATGTACATATCAATTTGTGGATACTAGGTTATCTTCTGGGGAGCCTGGTGTTTGCGAAATTGATTTGGAGAAAGTTTCGAAGCTGCTACATATACCTAACAATCATCCCCAACTTCTTTCCCAATGACGTGGTATCAATCTAAATCCTTTATATAGAAACAATGAAATCTGCGGTGAATTCTGGCTAAACAGCCATGGACCAGTTTGGAGATATCTAGCATTTTGGCATTAAATATCCGAGCAGGAGATTGTTGGTTCGGGTCCCAAGGTACTGTTAATGGATTGAATACCATATCAACAGGCGTTCCGTCTTGTAAATACAACATATCTTGTCTAGGCAAAATTTTGGAAATGATACTTTTATTCACATGCTTTCCAACAACTCTAACCCCTACTTTGATTTTACGTTTCTGTAAAATATATACATGAATCATTTTTGGATTATAACTAGAACCCCTCTTTTTCTGGATCCATCTCATATTAATAACTCGATCCCTGCTACTTATAGGTAATTTTAGACAAGTTTCCTTTACAGTGGATATTTAAATACCAGTATAGCCCGTAATAATCTATCTTCCGGGGCATATGATGATTCTTTCGCCATCTGAGGCGTTAATTTACCTACTAAAATATCACATGTTTCTACCCAAGACCCCAACATCATAGTTCCGTTTCTATCTAACTTCCAGAGTAAGTGGGCTTCTAAATGCGGTATTTCATTAGTGATCCTTTCAGGGCCTTGGCTTGTCACATGAGTCTGACTTTCATATTTTTGTATATGAAAAGAAGTATAAACATCACCATATATTAGACATTCACAAATAAGTACGGCGTCATCAAAATTGTAGCCTTCCCATGGTATATAAGCTACTAATACGTTTTTTCCCTATAATCACTATTTTTTAAAATAAAAAAATAATAAATAAAAATCAAGCATATACATGTTATAGTTGGATTTGCTCTCCTCAATAAACAATTTAATCAGCTGAATTACTGGTCCTAATTCCATATATTGCATTGTACCTCTCCATATGAGTGAATACTAACTTAATGACATTGAATTTCATACTGTACGACAATCGACCATAACAAGGGCTGACTGTAAACACAAATCAGGTACAAACAATTTCAATAAGATTTTTGAAAAAAGAAAAAAAAAGTCAGTTATAACATCAAACACTGAGTCAATATTATGATAAAGATGACCTTATACGCCTCAAATAAGAGCATTGAGAAACAAAAGAATAACCCAGAAAAAGTATGGATCTTGGTAACACCCATTTCTTTAGGATCATAAGATGTAACCTCCTTTCCACATACAACCATCACCAACTTTGACAATGGTTCTGCTTCATCTTCTGTGAGGAAAACTATTGTTCTCCAGATAAATTTAAGATCATGAAATGCACCATCTCTCCCGGGATATACAGAAATAAGACAATGCACCATCTCCCCCTGGATATACATAAATAAGATGTTCCTGGTCAAGCTTGTGTATAAGTTTCCACCTAGAATAATCGGTCTCCATCTTTAAAATGTTGTAATGGGTATAACATGATTTAAGAAGCTCAATAAGATGTTGGAACCGTAACAATGAAACAACAAATGTTATATGAATTTAGCAATAGTGAAAAATAATCAATTGAAATTGAAAGCATAATTTAACATATGAGGGTAGAGCCACCTGCTCAGCAAGTTGTTCCTTAACACAATAATCTAAGGGTATACCTCGAGAATAAGGGACCCCAATATCAGAGATGTGTCCAGGATAAAAATGCCCGATATAGAATGTATAAGCATAATATAATATACCCACGTTTTGAACTTAGCAGCAAAGATTATGAAGGAAATAAACAAACAAAGCGCACAATAAAACGAAAAGAGGAAAAAAGAGCTAGGGATGATAGTAGCATGCTTTTGAATGTTTTGCAAATGAGAAACTCATTTTCTTTTATAGACAAAAAATGGAGTTAAGCCACTGCACCAATCAAAGCATAAATTATGTGTGAAATTATGACAAAAATTAAATATAAAAAAAAACCGTACAAATATTTTGTCATATAGTGTTGTATAAAATAATTTTGGAAAGTAAATAAATTTATGGATGGTCAAAAGGCTCTCATTAAGCAAACAATTAAGAGACAACTAAATTCGTTTTAATTTTCCTTTAGAATTGTTTAAAACGATTTTGACCAAAAAAATAGATCTTGTATGAACCTCTCATAAGCCCAAGCCGGGTCCTGCTGCGTGCTTCGGTGCGAAGCATTGTGCGTGTTAGAAAGTCATATTAGTCATTACTTAAGTCCTCTTTCTCATATGAAAATGTGTTAACCCAACTGTCATACGTAAAATCACGAGAATCCAAGAATTTGGAGGACCTTCGTCTTTAGCATACCCAATGTAGGACTAAACGATCTATTTTATTCACAACAAATTTTCGTTATTTATATTTTTTCCGTCGAGATGAGTGAATACGTCGAATGGCAGTATTACAATTTCATTGTAAAACATTGAGTTACTTATCTCAAACTCTCTCAGTAACAGAAACCCTATCCCAAAATATGATTCCTTATATCAATTTCTTTCTGGTTCCTAAACTGATGACCCTTGTTCTTTCACCTATATATATAGATAGATAGATTGCTTCATTTACATATTACAATCAAATCATTTCTAGTATCTTTCCTCGTTTTTTAATGTGGTTATGACCTCTACTCACGAAATTAGTTTTTTTGCTCATTTGTTGATTTAACTCTTTGATTTAAGTGTTTTTGCTTTTTGCCTTTATGAGTGCAAATCTCTTTTATTTGTTATTTCAAAAATCATCACTCATGTAAACTAATTTTTTTGTCTGCAGTTTAATTGGATTGTAAATGACGAGTTTCCAGTATTCGAACTTTGCTAGAAATGTATTGAGATTCCTACTAACACTATTGTCAATGCGAGCAGTTTTGCTACCCATCACTACCATGCATGGTGCTTCATCAAAGTATATTGCAGAATATGTATCATTATCAAGTTCCTCGTTAAGTATTTGATTCCATGGAAACCCATCAGTCTCATCAACCCACCCGTTCTGTAGCTCTAAAAATTCAAATTCAAAATCTCACGCACAATTCCTACCGTAATTGCTGGAATCTCTCATTACTCCACATATTACCTCAAATAGATCCTGGTGGCATACATCAAGACTATTTTCCTTGCCGTTTAACTTTTCTCACTCAACTTTATTTATGGAAACGGTCTCACTTTTCCAGATTTTATGCTGATAATTTTCCTAACTACTATGTTGTCAATTATCTAAAGAACTTTAAAGTTTTACACCCCTATTCTAGACTTAGTCAACACCAGTTGTGCTTTCCGAAAGAAATGTCTGCCAACCACAATAATCAAACCAGTGGAATAACTAATCAAATGAAGAGAACTAAAATTAAGGGTTTGAGCACTAGACCAGCTCGCATGGCGATAGGTTCATCTAGAGCTTTGACAGAATCTGCAAATGAATGGGAGTTTAGTCTTACTGGTAAGATAAATTCATTTAAAACAAGGAAGTTAAATGAAGAAATAAACACTTTGTGGAAGAGATGTAGAAGGAAAGAAATCAAAGTTATAGGTAAAAATCTTTTCGTATTCAAACTTAGCTGTCAAAAAGATGGAGAGGAAATACTCAAAAACTCCTTGAAATATCCAAAAATGTTTAATGGTACTTAAAAAGTACACCATAGAAATTTTTGTGGAAGACTGGAAATTCACCCGCTAAGAATGAAATGTTATCTCCAAGAGCATTCTCATAAAGCACCACTCGGTTGTTGTTATTGATAAAGCAATT
Source organism: Papaver californicum (assembly GCA_023531435.1). Taxonomy (NCBI): domain Eukaryota; kingdom Viridiplantae; phylum Streptophyta; class Magnoliopsida; order Ranunculales; family Papaveraceae; genus Papaver; species Papaver californicum. The sequence continues at coordinate 2,904,807 of JAJJMC010007665.1, forward strand.
GTTGAATTAGGAAGGAAGGTTGGAGACACTAATCCTAAGGATTGCAGGCCGGGAAATAGTAATAACATTACTGTTAGAGTGGAAGTAAGTCCGGATAAGCCTCTAAAAAGAAAAGAGTGGTGGAACACAAAAGCTGGTGGTGCAGCTTGAATTAAATATCATTGGCTTAAACAGCCACATAATCTTTACAACTCTTGCCACTCAGTTAATAATAATGATAACACCTGTGAATCTGCAGTGGCTCAGAGGAATGACTGAGGATAAATATCCTGGTGAATTTGAGGGCGACCAAAAACTAATTAGGAGCGATTTTTTTAAACCAATCCCATGGATATGGCTAAGGGATGACTTAGGGGTATGTAAAAATACTAAAATACCCATTTATTTATCAAACAATTACCATAAAACCTTTCACTAATAAAAGTTTAAAACTCTAAACCTAAACCATTCTCATTTGAAAATTTAAGAAAAAATGAGAAGAAATCGAGAGATCGTTGAAGAACATAGCGAAAAACGCGAAGAACACAAAGATGATGACCTAGAAACGGAGACCGATTCCGACAATCAACCTCTCCAGAACTTTATAATGGCTCCAATAAGGTAAGGGTTTACCATTATTTGTGTTTATTTTGCTTCAATCGAATGAAATCAAGGATAAAATATCAAGGGTTTTAGCTTAGATGTCATAATCGGTAGTTTCGTGTTTGTATTTAACTACCGATTATGTTACTGTTCTTCATTGATCATGAACATCATGCACAATCGGTAGTTATGTTTAGCCATAAACTACCGATTATATTCCTAGAGCAAAATTTATGCATAATCGGTAGTTTCGTATAGGGTTAAACTTCCGATTGTGTAAGTTAGTGATTCCTCAAAAACATCGATCACAGTCGGTAGTTATTTTTACACCTAAACTACCGATTATATTCCTGTCTCCAAATTTACACATAATCGGTAGTTAATCTTTTTATGTAACTACCGATGGTAGTGTGTCCGTATGCACAATCGGTTGATAATGTAGAGCCCGTGCTACCGATTATGCATAATCGGTAGTTACGTTTTTTAACTTACTACCGATTATGTAGTGATTAAACGGTGTCATCTTGGAAATAATTGTTCTTTATTTTATTTTTTTAGGGAAAGACGATCTAAGCAAGCCCAAGATACACTTTTTTCGGGGCCTCTACCAAGTGGTTATGAAAGACTGGTACGTAATGTTATTTCCTTTTGATTTTAATATTACAGCTCAATATTTTAGATAATAAATGTTTGATTATCATTACCTAAAAACAGAAAAAAAAAAAAAAAAAAAAAAAAAAAAAAGTTTGCATTTTTCTCCAATATGCTAGCTGAGAGCATAAATGCGGGAGTGCCTCCATCAATTGAGAAGATTCTAAGAGAGCATAAAGACCTCATTGACAACATTGATAATGAAGACTATGCTAGCAAGTTTGGAGAGAATAATCCTAAGAGGATAACAGCAAAGCACAGTAAAAGATCTCAAGGTTCATCTAGTGTTGATGCTCGACGTCCTCGAAATTAGATTGTGGTTGTTTTGACAAAGAACATCATTTTGAAAGTTGATTTGTAACAAACTTGTTTACTTTATGGATATGTTTATGATGTTTAACAATTACTTGTGTTTAATGTTCTAACATTTGAATGGATTATGCATATTGAATCGAAAAGGCATACATCGCGTAACATTAAAGGAAATGAAATACAATAAATCATTAGATTACACCTAAACACTTAAACATATAGATTGAAATGGTACAAGGTACCTTCTTCCAAAATGCGATAGCAATCCTCATGCAGAAACGTCTTCCCATGGATAGTTTTATATTTGTCGAGAGCCATCACCCACTGAAAAAAACAAATCAATTATAAGTTTGTATGTTTGAAAACTCTTTTTAATGAACGACTTATTAATTGACACACTTATTCTTTTCACACTAGATTCGGTGGGATAAGCTTCTTTTTCCTGTTTCAAAGCTTCCAATCGTTGAAACAACTTCTCAAACATTTTCTTAATGACTTTGAATGTCCTACAATTTTGATTTCCTTCTAATCCCACAAAAATCTTAAACAAACGCTTCCACCAAGAATCGGATGTCTGATCCACCATCCAATCTTCATTAACGGGTTCGTTATTTTGGGTAATGTACGCTCTTTCGTACTCGTGCGTTGTGATCGTAACCCACGATCTACCAATGGCAACATCTTCATCAATAGTGTATGGAGTTACCATACTTAGTGCTTCAAAGGATCGGTGAGAATGAGTTGGAAAATGAAAATGAGAATGAGAATGAGATTAAAAGGGATAGGGGAGATAGAGAATGAAAGGGATAGGTGAGAATGAGAATCACCTTGAAAGAGATAGTTTCCTTTTATAGTGTTTAATTACCAACGACTAGTTTTTCAAAAAAGAGTCGTTGGGTTAGTTATCATAATCGGTAGTTTAAGAATTTCTTAAACTACCGATTGTGCTTGCACAAAATGCTGAAATTTTTTAAAAAAATTCGATTTCCAATTTGGGGCTACTTATGATAATCGGTAGTTTAAGAATTTCTTAAACTACTGATTGTGCTTATACAAAATGTTAAAAAAAAATTAAAAAAATTGATTTCCAATTTGGGGCTACTTATGATAATCGGTAGTTTAAGAATTTCTTAAACTACCGATTGTGCTTCCACAAAATGTTGAAATTTTTTTAAAAAATTCGATTTCCAATTTGGGGCTACTTATGATAATCGGTAGTTTAAAAATTTCTTAAACTACCGATTGTGCTTGTACAAAATGTTGAAATTTTCAAAAGAAATCGATTTCCAATTTGGGGCTACTTATGATAATCGGTAGTTTAAGAATTTCTTAAACTACCGATTGTGCTTGTACAAAATGTTGAAATTTTTTAAAAAAATCGATTTCCAATTTGGGGCTACTTATGATAATCGGTAGTTTAAGAATTTCTTAAACTACCGATTGTGCTTGTACAAAATGTTGAAATTTTTTTAAAAAAATTCGATTTCCAATTTGGGACTACTTATAATAATCGATAGTTTAAGTACTCCATTAAAATATCGATTGTACAATCGGTAGGAATAAAAATCACGAGCCTACCGATTGTACAAAACTATAACTCGAAAAATTAATCTAAAACACTCTCAAATTCTCTTCCAAAACTAACTCAAATAATTTTCAAACACTAACTATAACAAAATTAATTAACTAAATAAGCAAGAGTATATTAGCCATTATAGAAAATATATGGATAAGTGATGTATTTAGATTATTTCAAAATGACCTTATTTTGTTTTATTAGTCGCCCCTAATTAGTTTTTGGTCGCCCTCAAATTTACCAGGATAAATATATTTACCATAAAAAAAGTTTAGAAGCAAAAGATTCCCTAGAAATTGTTCAGGAAATTGAAGATGGGAATGAAGTTGCCGAGAATAAAAAGGATGAAGAAGAGATAGCTGATATGGAAATAATGAACAGTAGTCTTAGTAAAAGATCTAGGAACTAGAAAGACAATCTCATTGTCCTAACTCTAAACCGCATTAGTCATGTCCTTGCTACTCATGGTGTGAACTCCGAAGACAATGATACGAATTATAAAAACAATTTTTTATAATGATGGTCGGGAAGGATCTAATAGGAACTACAGATAAGGTAATCTTTATACTAGTAAAACTTTTACATAATTTTTTGGTTTGCGGTTTAATAATATTTTAAGCTTTTTCTTTTGTTATAAGTTCTTGAAAATTAAGTGTTCCTCAACAATAAGGTGTAGTTGTTTTGGTGATTTGCCTTCGTATCAACTTCTGCATTTGAATGTGTCGAAAAACAATGGCTAAATAAATAAGTTTTAAATTTTTTATTAAAATATAAAATATTATGCATATTTGGATTCGAGCTCCTGACCTATTGGTCACTTTGTATGTTTTTTTTTGTTTTGTTTTTATGAATAAAACACTTTAGTCCCATATCGGGGAGTTTTACTTCTTAAATTGTATTAAGAGATTATATAAACAAACTTTTCTCAACTTATTTTGACATCCAAGGAAAAAGGGTTTCTTCATATTTTTGGAGAGACCAAAAGAATAATAATTTTTTATTATCTTTCTTAAGTTTTTTGAGATTTTCCTTGAAAGGGGTTTTCTGAGTTGTCAAGTTCAAGTTGAGCATCTACTACGAGCGCTAGTAGTAGGAGTAGTAGGGTGTTTTATCCTGGAGGCATCCGCTCTGTGGAGGCTATAGCATCACTCTTGAGTGTACCGGGCGCTAATGTCTTAAGGACAACGTGTTGAACACGTGCCTCATTCGGTTTTTCCAAAGTTTTGTTACATATCATCTTGATGTTACGGAGATACGGGGAGCTCATCCGTTTTGACGAATCGCTTCCGTTAAGAGCTAAGTATCAACAACCTTTGTTTATTTGATTTTTTTCATTTTTGATTATTGCACCCAACAATAAAGGTATATATGTTTAGCATGCCTTTATTATGTGTTTTACAACCATTAACAAATTTGTGTTGTTTAAAGTTTGACAGGAAACAAATATGTTTTTGACGTGGACTAAAGGACCAGAATGAACCAAAATCAATTTTTGATTATATAGTTTTTGTCAAATGTGTTTAATGTGTGTTGTAAAATAGGTGTGCATGTTTTCCATATTAATCCTGGAGAATCACAGGGATGCTCTGATCAAAGGACAAGAGAATTGGGATGCTTGAGGTACATATTTAATTTCACATATGTGATATATATATATATATATAATAGTAACCTTTTGAGGAAAATGTAATGACCGTAATAGGATTTAGTACATGTATCTTATATATGCCTTTATATGTTTTACAACCACCTAGAAAACATGTAACTTTTACGATTTGATTGAAAGACTAAGTTGTTGTAGACAAGCATGATCTAAAGGATCATTGGAACCAAAAGAAATTCTGACGGAAATGGTCTTTGTCAAACTCGATACGTTTAATGTGTGTTGTAAATGTGCAGTAAATTAGGTGTACAAATACACTTGTGACCCCAGAAGAATTAGTAGGATGATCTGATCAGAAATTTGCAATACTTGAGGTACATTTGGAATTGTGTATATGTGCATGATACATATTGGACTGACCTTAAGAGATGTTGTGATTTCAGGCTTTGGAGAGTCTTAACCTATGTGTGCGCCCTCTTAAGTTGTATCAGTAGTTGGAAATATTTCAACAGACATGAGGAACTCGACTGAGATGAAATCAGAGTTCGCTTGCTTAATTTAAAGCATGAGAGGAAGTTGAATGGATAAATCTTTTTTGGAAGGCATTCCTCTGTGACCGAAGCCTGTGGCCACCATTGCTGAAACTCAATTGACTTTGTAATTCTAAAGTAAATGAGCAGTTGGCAAAGCCTAGACAAAATCGGAGATGGCTAATTCAGTAAGACAACTACTCTCTAATGAAGTGATTTTTGTAGACTTAGTGAAGTCAAAAGAAAAATTAGTGGATCCTTTGACGAAAGGATAATTTAGAGAGATAGTTGCATCAATGGGGGTGGGGCTTAAGCTCATTAAACAAACTTGCCATGAAGGATACTCAACCTTGTTGACTGGAGATCCCAAGATCAAGGTTTTGAATGAGACAACTAATTTGTGATGGGTTAAAGGAAACATTATCAGATAATTTTATTCTTTGTCCCTTCCCTATGGTGTAGACGTGATAGTGTGGCTGCATGTGAAGGATGACTTTTAATAAGTCTTAATGAGTTTATATAGTTTAAATTTAAGATTGAAGTGGGGTGTATCAGTAAATACTCTTGATAGAACTCACCTATCTGAATGTGGAAGTGGGCCGCTTCCTATGAAAATGAAGCTGATTCTCTAGAGCATTCTGAGAAACGGGATATTTGCTCAGGGCCAAAATGAGCACAACCGCACGATCTTGGCAACAACCTTGGAGATATCATGTGTGGTGGTTATCACGAATTACACCAAACGTTAGGAGTTCAAGACATGGCGTTTACTGTCTCTAACAAGTAGTTCCGGTAATCTCACACTAAGCAAAGGTTCAAGACCTCATGGAAACCTTTGCCTATATGGTATTTCCTGTTTTCTATGTGATTTTCAGTTTTTCATCAATATTAATTCATTTTGAGAAAATGATTTTTATGTTGTTTTCTATGGTCTTGGTATTACTGATACTTAGGACCCAAGGGTCGCTAAGGGATCACTGGCTCATTTTCACTTTGGTGAACGAAACTTTTAGTCCCATTATGGGAAACTAAAAATGAAAGCTCTCTATACTATTATAATTTATGCAATTAATAGTATGACCCTGGGGTCATCACACTTTTCTGTGAAGGAGAGGACATTGGAATGGCTAGTATGATTTCAACACACGCACGGTCCATCTGATTGTTCAGTCAAGTCGGGTCATGGTATTTAGGGTGTTGGTTTACCAAGATCTATTTGTGTTTTTCATGTTTTACTGAGGTTTTCATTCATGTGGGGGATTGTTGGAAAACAATGACTAAACAAAAGAGTTTTAAATCTTTTATTAAAATATAAAATATTATGCCTATTTGGGTTCGAGTTGCTGAACTATTAGTCACTTTATATGTTTTGGTTTTTTTTCCTTTGTTTTCTTTTGTGAATAAAACACTTTAGTCCCACATCGGGGAATTTTATTTCTTAAATTGTATTAAGAGATTATATAAACAAACTTTTCTCAACCTATTTTGACATCCAAGGAAAAAGGGTTTCTCCATATTTTTGGAGAGACCAAAAGAATAATAATTTTTTATTATCTTTCTTAAGTTTTTTTAGATTTTCCTTGAAGGGTTTTTTTGAGTTGCCAAGCTCAAGTTGAGCATCTAATACTAGGCTAGTAGTAGGTGTTGTAGGGTGTTTTATCCTGAAGGCATCCGCCCTGTGGAAGCTGTAGCATCACTCTTGAGTGTAGCCGGGCGCTAATGTCTTAAGGACAACGTGTTGAACACGTGCCTCACTCGGTTTTTCCAAAGTTTTGTTACATATCATCTTGATGTTGCGGAGATACGAGGAGCTCATTCTTTTTGACGAATCACTTCCGTTAAGAGCTAAGTATCAACAACCTTTGTTTATTTGATTTTCTTCATTTTTGATTATTGCATCCAACAAAATAACATTCTAAATTCTCTTTCTTGTATTATTGCTAATAGGGTTAATAAGTATTTAACTTCCACTAAGTTTAGTTGGTTTCTTTGTTGCTGAAACTGTGTCACTATGAAAATTTTATCGTGGAATGTCGAAGATTTAGGTCTCGTGATACTATAAATCATCTTAAAAACCTCATTAGAAGTCACAATCCTGATATTATTTTTCTATGTAAACAAAGTTAAATAATATGAAAATAAAACCTCTTATAAAGGTGTTTCAATATCCTAATAGTCATATCTTAGATTTTGTTGGTCTCTCTAGAGGTTTAGTCATTTTATGGAAGGATGGATTCTCTTGTGAAATGTCAGTAGCGAAAACAATATGATTCATTACCTGATACAATCTGACCCTAACAAACTGGAGTGGATACTTTCTTGCACGTATGGGCATTCTCTATATTCTAAGAAGAAAGCTCAATGAGAATTCATTCAAGAACATGGTAATAATATCAACTAATGTGTGTCGTTTGCGTGCAAATTAATTAAGATATTTCCCACTAATAGTAACAAGTAATATAACGGTAGTAAGGATCGTTCCCACGAGGAGATGTGAATTGTTATTTGTCTTTGAATTCTTATGTAACCAAGAGGGGTTGTCGAATTACTAATCTAAATTATACTAATTAAAATAAAGTAAATAAAGGTTGAGATTAAGGTGAGAAAATACTGATTAGGGGTTTCATCTTCCGTCACCAAACAAGTTCTTCAATCGATTAGAGACAACGTTCAATCCTTCCCATACCAATAACCTTAAAGCATCCAATCACAGGCTTACTTCGGCAAAACTCCTTGTATCATCAAAGGCACAAGAGTCACTCTTTGAATCCTTCTTAATGAATAACTTGGCGCAAGAGCCACTCAAGTTTAACCCAATAAAAACAATGGTCTTCGTGCGTTGAGGTTATTCTAAGCAATATCCGGCACAAACAGGATTTAACTTAGGTTAAACTTCTACATATAATCGCATGGCAACATCCCGTCGTTAACAACTATGATGTGCTACTTTTAATTAAGGTTTTTCGACAATTACGGATCTCAAACCCTAGTCTAGCTTTAGATATAAATATATTCCCATTCAATTTGCAACTCAAACGAACAAGTATTCAATCATACATGGCGATATAAACAATAGAACATAAGCGATAAAAGAGATCACTAGGACTTCCAATTACATCCCAAACCAATAAAACAAAGTTACCTACTCATGGATTTAATAAAACCCATGGAAAATATACAAATAAGAATAATGGTTTCTCCCTAAGGGGAAAACCCTAGGTTTTTTATGAAGAAGATGTGATATGAGAGGTAGAGTATATGAGATTACTTCAAAGATATCTTGTTTAGGCCTTGGGTGTCTTCTTTTATAGACTTCAATGATTCGCCCTCAAGTATCCTCTCTTTATAGGGTTTAGCATCCTATTGGGACTAAGTTTTATCAATTTAGAAGTCCAAATCACGTTAAAACAGACCTTATAAGTTTGCCATATTCGGCATGGTCGATTCCCATGAACCGTGCCGACTCTAGAACCAAAATAGCTCAAATTCTCTATCCCAAAACTTGATACAGTCGGCATGGTCGATTCCCAATGAACCGTGCCGACTTTGGGGCTTAAAAATCCAAGTTTTTTGTCCAAAAAAAGTGCTAAGTCGGCATGGTTGGAAACAGTCCCGACTGATATGTTGTAGATGACCTTTTTCTTGCTTCGGCTGTTTTGTCCATAACTTCTTCGCTCGAACTCAGAATAACCTCACTATTTTTGTATTGGCTTCATCTTTCAATTTCCTTCAAGATAAAGAAAAAAAAAATTGGATTTGAATGATTTCCATTTGGTCCTTTTTCTAGCTCCAATTGTAGCACTTGACTTCCTTGTTCATTTCATATGGTAATGAACTCCTTTCTTATTCTTTGCTCGAATATACTTCAAAACTCTTAAGAAACTTATAAACAAACAAAATAAAAGCATAATGATATGAAAATTAATAAGAAATCAATGAATTATAGTATTAAACTAGTGCAAATAATTCACCTATGATCAACCAACCTTGGATTCTTATTGGTGATTTAAACATTCATATTCTTGAAGATGGGTAGTCTACTTCTTCCTCTACTGATTGTTTGTTCAACAGTATGCTTCGTAATATAAGGCTTGAACATGTAGGTTATATAGGTAAAAATCATACTTGGACCAGTAATAACATGGGAACTGGTAAGAAAAAGTCTAGAATTGATCTTGCTCTAGGAATCGGGTTTTCAATACTTCTAAGTTATTCCATTTGAATCAAGTTATGAGTGATTACATCCATACGCTTCTTTTTGATGACTACAACCATCCTAAGTTATGAAACCATTTAAATTCTTCTATAATTGGTTATTTGATAAGTCATGTGCCATGCAAATTGCCTGTGCTTGGAGAAAATTAGCTAATGGCTCTTCAACTTTCAAATTAATTAAGAAGATGCAGTATTACAAGGAAAACACTGTCTGGATGGAACATATTGCATTTTGGAGACAGTAACCACAAAATTGATAATCTTCAAAAATACTTGAGCATCCTCCAAGCTCAAAACCAAACTGTAAAGACAGATAACAAAATCATGTCAGTCAGTATTGATCTTAAAAAATGGCAGCATATCAAAAATGACTCTCACAAGCAAAAGTCAAGGGTCAGCTTCTTGAACGATATGGATAACAATACCAAATTTTTTCATACTATTGCTAACAAAAAGAAAGCTAGAGACAATATTGATAGTATATTGATAGTCTAAGATGTAGGGATGGTATTTGGGTGACTAATGGATAAAATCTATAAAGGGTGTTCACTGATCACTTTCAAGATATAAGTACTTTCTCTAATCCCAGCATTGAAGATAATCAATACAATATCTTTTAATGCTTAATATCAGCTGAAGACAACAGACTCATCCTTGTTACTCCAACAAATGAAGAAACACTGGACCCTCTCAATGGAGAATTGGTCAGCGCCGGGGGGGGGAAGGTTTTCCTGCAAGCTTCTATAAATATCAGTGGAATATTGAAGCTTGTGATATGGTAAAAAATATATTCAGTTATAAGTAGATTCTAAAGGAGTTGAAAAAAACTTATATTTCCTTGATACCTAAAAAGAAGAAATCCATTGAGCCTGTTGATTTCATACCAATTAGTCTTTGCAATACTTCTTACAAGATTATTTCCAAGATCTTAGTAAGAAGAATGAAGCCTCTTATGGATAAAATTATATCTCCTTATCAAGCTGCGTATGTCTCTGGCAGGTTAATTAATGACAATACCATTATAGCTCAAGAAATGATTCATTATATGAAGAAAAAATATGGTGATAAGGGTTGGTTGGCACTCAAATCAGATATGTCAAAGGCTTTTGATAAACTCTAATGGGACTTTATTCTCAAAGTTATAAGTAGTTTTGGTTTCTTATAGGATTGGGGTCAACTTACACATCAATGCATCAACACCACCACTTTATCAGATATACTCAATGGCTCTTCTTGCAAATATTTTCACTCTAAAAGAGGTATTAGGCAGGGTGATCCCCTGTCTCCTTACTTGTTCATTCTTGCTATGGAATTTTTATCTCGACAACTAACTAAAGCCCATCTTAACAACAATATTAAAGGGATCTTTGTTGCAAGAGAATCCTCTCCAATTAATCATCTACTTTTTGTGGATGATTGTCTCATTTTCACCCATGATGACCTCAATAGTATTTATAATCTTTTACATTTGTTAGATAAATTTAGTTCTCAAACTTGGCAGATTATTATCTTTAACAAGTCAATAATTTACTTCAGTGATAATCTTGATGAAGATACCTGCATTGCTCTGCGGGATATTTTTGGAGTTAAAAGTATGGACAAGAAGGAAAAATACTTAGGTTTTCTTTTGCTATTGGGAGGATATAAAGCTAAAGCCCACTTCCCTCTTCAGAACACCTTCTAAACTGCATTTGAAGAATTCAAGCAAGCTTTTGAAAGAAGACTAGCAATTTGGCAATACAAATCTCTTAATCAGGCCGGGAGATTAAATATGATAAAACACATGCTCAATTCAGTCCCATCATATCAATGAGTACGTTCAAGATGCCTAAAAATCTTCTAAATCAATTGAATACTATACAAAGGAGATTCTTTTTGGGTTACAACACTAGAAAAGGGGAAAATTTGATTACTTGGAAAAATCTTTGCAAGTCTAAGTGCAATGGTGGCCTGGATTTTAGAGACCTTGAAGGTTTGAATCATGCTATTTCCTCTAAACTATCATGGAGAATGGTAACTCATTCCACAAGTCTTTGGGTTCAAATCCTTCAAGCTAAATATTTAAGAGATAAGAGTTTTCTCCATGATACATCTGAGAAGAAATCGATTTCATGGGTTTGGCAAGGTTTAAAGTTAGGAAGGAGTATAATATATCAAAACTAATTCAAGTTGATACACAATAGCAAGAAAACTTTTATTTGGAAGAACAGGTGGATCAAAGGTATTTCATATAAGTTAATCCAAGTAGGGAATCAGATTCTCAATATACTTATGTGCCTGAGTTAATGATTCTAGAAAGCAACAATTGGAATACTTTCTTGATTGAATATCTTTTTTATGATAATGTAGTTCAGGAAATTTAAATAATAGTCATATCTCATCAAGAGGAAGATGAATTAATCTAGTTACCAGCAAGGAATATAAAATTTTCCATCAAAAGCACTTACAACAAAATTATTATGGATAATAGGAACCTAGTTCAACTCAGTAATAGACAAATTTCTAGTGAGGTTTGGAAAAAACTACGAAAAACTGACGTTCCTCATAGTTTGTTTATATTTAAATGCTTAAAGGAAATTATTCCAACTAAAACCAGGCTAGCAATTTCCAACATAAGCATGGAAACCACATGTAGCATTTGCAACCATAGTAATGAAAGCATAGAATATTTGTTGTTCGATTGCAATCACTCTAAGGCAGTTTGGAGATTGTTTAACATCATAATTGATGAAGTTGGCAGCAAAAACATCTCAGCTAAAGATTGAGTTTTATCTTGGTTCACATATGAGGCTCGAACTTCTTACTCTAAGCAGAAAACTTGGAGAACAACACTTATGACAGGTTGCTGGACTATATGGAAGGAAATATGCGAATGCATCTTTCAAAAGAAAACTCCAAACCCTTTTACTAATTTGTCTAGAATAAACTTTCATCTACAGAACTTAAAACATTGTTATGATACCAATTTATCTTGTACTAGGCATAATAATAATTCCAGGATCACAAACAATTCACTTTGGTTACCTCCACCTTTTGATCATTGTAAAATTAATATTGATGTATCCTTTGACTATAACACTAGTTGCATTGGTACCGGTATATGGTAATACGAGATTGTGCACGTACTTGCAAAGGGATCAAAGGTAGCTTTATAGAAAGGATTAAAAACCCAAAGACAACTAAATGTATTGCGGTCAAGGAACTGTTCGCTGGGAATTATATTTGAAGCTGGACAATGTTATCTTTGAGGAAAATATAGAGAGGGTAGTTAAATCAATTATTTCAAGTGAACCGCTTGTTAGATGGGAGAATAAAAGTATTATTAGAGAAATTAAGCATTGTTAGTTAAAGTAAAGTGAACTCTTTGAATTTTAATTATGTTAAAAGATCTTGTAATGGTGTGGTTGATTCCATCTCAAAGCACACCAGAAAATATAGACTTCAACCGAAGGAATACTGTAATTTTGAAACTTGGGTTTCCACTTTTATTGTTAAAGATTGCAACTTTGTAGTAATTTGATTTTAATAAAATTCTTATTCGTATAAAAAATAATAATTTCATTCACAATAATGAAAATAGCTAGTGAACCCTAGTGACCCATAATCCCAAGTTCAAATCATACCAAGACCAAATTTTTTATAGTAAAACTCTATTTTCTCCAACAATACCCCACATGAATGAAATACTGATAAAAATCATAAATCAGAAAGCGAAAAATACCATTATAGGCAAAAGGTATCCATGAGGTCCTAAACCTTTGCTTAGTGAGAAATTACAGGAACTACTTGATGGACAGTGAATGCAGTGTCTTGAACTGCCATTCTTTGGTTTAATATGGTAGGAGATGAATATTTTATTTTCCTAACTTTCCGAAAAATTGAATGGTAAATTGAAAGAAGGATGTCTAGTTTGCGTTGCCAATAAGAAACACACAAGTAGTATTGGAGAAGCTCTAATTAATAAAACTTCTACCTATCTATTGTTCTTCAATATTCTATTACTACACATTATCTTACTTTTCATAAGAATTATGTTAATTTCCTATTCCACTTTAATTAACAAAACTGGGAAAAAAAAAATGTAAACTAACATTAATTAATGTATTTATTAAGCACATTAATATTAACTTAATTGTCTAAATGTGTTTCATAACTCATGATATGATTTTTTTTTCTTTTTTTTCTTTTTTTTTGTATATAAATTCCTTTTTGCATATAATTTTTCTTGTGCCATATGATTTTTTGGTTTCATTCAAATATTTTTTTTCCGCATATGTTATCCTATGAGTTTAGACATTTTAGTATACATTTTAAAGAGCTTTTTTTTCAAATTCAAATAATCTATATATAAATTAAATATGAGTTTACATGGGAAACACTAATTACTAGTTTCATATATGTGTAAACACTAAGTTTTTAAGTAAATTTCTAATGTAATGGTGATACATAAAAGGCCCCGTTTTTAAGCTTGCCTAAAGCCTCCTGGATGGAACTATGAGACGGATTTGTATCTTGTTTAAAATATAAAATTCTTGTTCTTATATTTTAATAGTAGGGAATAACATTGTTATTGGTGTAGCCGCAAGCTGGGAGCATACCACAGGATATTTCAGTTTTTTTAGTCTGAAATACAAGAGATAAGATCTGCAATAGATTATGTTTTCTTGGGTTTAGAATATATTAAGAGACTTAAACTAAGTAAGATTCAAGATATAACTGTATTAATCGGTGATGAGGCTCTTAATTTTTTCGGCTAAATAAAGCCAGAATTCTTCGTCTTGATGGACATATAGCCATTGATAACGATACCAATATTGTTAACATGGTGATAATATTTTTTTATGCTTATAAGACATATGGCGATATAGTCAATATTGGCAGAGTGGCAAGCATAACAATTATGAAAAATACCATTGTCGACAAGCCAAAATTTTGTACAAATAAATCCCAAATTATTTACTTTAGTGTTTGGTTGCTTTAACATAATTAAATTTACAATTTAATTTTATTAATTACGTTGTTTTTTTTTCCTTAATTTCTAGGTTATCTTTAGTATAGAAAGAGAAACATAATAATTGGGTTGATGCAATTTCTTTAAGTTCGATAATTTTTATGTTGCTAACCCATTAGAGTTTTGAAGCTGAGGGAATTGCACAACAGGATATTGCACACTTGCACAATATGGAAGAAAAGAAGATGGATTGCTCTTGTGTTATTCTTACTTTCCCTTTTTGAAGCTCCAATTTCAAAGGTTTTAGTTTTTAGTTCATCCTTCAAGCAGCTAAGCTACTTATTTCAAACAGGCTAAAGTTATGTTGAGGATTAAATTGCTTCTAATTGTGATTAGATTCATCAGGCGATGATGGTCTGCTTATCTTACCTAATTATTGACATTATGTAGGAAAATATCGTTCATGAAAGTTGTTATAATTTTGAACTAGAGTTTTATAGGATATGGCTATTCCAAACGTTTTTGGTTCCTTAAACATTAGATCTTTAGAAATATTTTTTGTTTGGTCAATTTATGTACAAGTTCCACATTCAAGGTCTTTCTATTTATGGCTACACCTTATGCAAGATAAGAATCTGATGAGTCTCAGCATAATATTCGGCTTGCCTTGAACTGAGTATAATCATTTTATATTTGCATATTTTAACGCAGGAAACAAAAATATTTTTTTCAGGCAACTCCAGGTTAAGCTTAAGGATACCAATCCGTCGCAAGTAAAAAAAAAACTTTAGCAGTTTCAGGTTAAGCTTAAGGTTACTAATCCTTGAACAAAACTTTACCGCTAAGAGTTTGGCACTTGTTGTTGCTAGATTATACATGGAAAGGCGATATCAATATTTTAACGAAACTGATAGGTTTTATGATTTCAGACTCTTAGAAAGATCATTTTCCATCACTGCCTTGGAAAAATCTTTTTCCCAACCAGAAGCCAATTAAACTTTCATGTGATTTAACTGATTGGTTCCTCCTATACAGATTTGAGGCTATGTGGTTTTTGGAACTTAATATTTTGGGTCTGATACAGACGACTTTCTTTTCATTTCACAGGAGCTCCTGGTTTTGTCCTTGCAAAAACTTAAATGCTGGAACATATGGGTAACTGGGAAGATAAACCAAAAATGTACCTAAAATCTGTTATTGCAACCTAAAATTTTATTTGATGACCCAAAATCTGCCATATGACCTAAAATTTGTTTTGTCATAAAAAAAAGTCCTTGTGAACCTAAAATTTATATTGTGATGTAAAATGCACGGCAAAACTCAAAATTTGTAGTATAGTGGTCCAAAAATTACCCCATATCTTAAATTTTACCATGTGAACAATAATTATTTCCATGACCGAATTTACATTATAACTTAAAATTTACTCTGTTATCTAACATATGTCGTATGACCCAGAAACCTGGACCCAAAACTAAAATATATGTTCCCTATTTACCACCTTACATCTTCTTATTTCCATCCCCTCATAATTTCCTTACGAAAACCTACATTTTAAATTTAGTTCTTTTTTTTTTAACAACCTCCAAAAGTCTGTCGAGTCAATTAGTTGATAATGGAGTATTTTTCGATAGCCTTATACTCTGATTATAATGATTTTGATGATTAATAAGGTGATGAGATGAAAAAATCAGCCCCACAACAATATGTGCCAAAGGCTGTTGATGGTAATAAATATGCAGGTAATTGTGAAAACTCTTAATAACTCTAATAAAGTGAATGATGATATGAATAAAAATATGAAGCATTTGGTTAACAGAGATGTTGTAGGTGATGCTTCCATTGAGGAAGAGGTTGTGGGTGCTACTGAAGATAATGTGATTTCTCCGAAAAGTGAAACTACAGTTAAAATGGGTATGTTCAATGTCAGCAGTGCTCAACTCGCAATTGTTGAAAAAATAGCGATTCAAGCATCTAATCGAGTTATATAAGGATTAACAACTAAGTTTGTTAACAAAAATTTTTTTATTACTACTTGTCCTGATAGTAATGTTGTTAATACTGTGAGTCCCGGATCTTTAAAAGGAACTCGCTTGGAAGACTTATCTGAGGAGGAAGAAGTTTACTCATAGTGAAAAATAAACGGAGAATGAATATCCTTGCAAAAATTAAACATGATTTCTAACGGTGATAGACACATTTTTTTGTCTAAATTGTTCTCAATTATATATTTTGTTTGTGCTCAATTTGGTACTCATTGTGTTATGTTATGTGTTCGTAGGTATTTTTGGGAAATAAATTTTTGCAAAAAATTGGTTTGAAAAGTGATAAAGGTATTTGGGAAAAATTACTAAAGACACCCACCATATTTTTAAAGGCACCCAACAGCTTGATGAAGGCACCTACTCTTTTGAATTCAAAACTGGAAATGACGGAAAATTCTTTCTTTATGCGTGAAGAGTCTGTGGTAATCTGGGAGCGAGATTTTTGGCATTTAAGGAGTGTTCGACTATATTCATATGAAGAAATAATCAAAACAGGTCTACACACGCCATTCATAAGTGTTTCTTGCCGAGAAAAATGACTGGAAAATCCATATCATGACCGGAAACGGAACTAGTTGGAATCAAAGATAAACTCGAGACTAAATCTGTTTCGAGAAGTTGTTGGGAGTCCTTATCAATTAAGGAAAACTTATTAGGGTTACTAAACCTATATAAGAGGAAGAGATTAAAGAAAAATCCAGACAGAGTCAATAGAAAAAAATTCAGAAAAAAATAGAGAAGCTGCTCGTGGAAAGGAGAGGAAAAATAACAGATAACACACCAAGACTGGTGTTATTAACCGTTACCTTTTCTATCTTCTTCACTTCGTCCAGAATCAGTCATTTATCGACTGTGTCGATTTTCCATTCAGCGACAGAGAGAACACGGTTAGCAACTTTTATATCTGTATCAGTTTTGTTGTGTCAATCTGTTTTTTTATTTTTTTCACTTGTAAACGCTTTGAGCTATGAATCATTATTTTGAGAAAGTGTTCAACATGAGGATCTAAACCCCATTAATGAGCCAATAAGACATTATTCCAATAATAAAGTGGTAATATCTATTTGATTAATTTCTACAAATATTTTTATTATTTGCATTGAATTAAAATTGAATAAATGATTTTTATTAATTAGTTGATGGATCACGCTTATTCTAGGGCTCTTGATGTTCCATGCTTTTGATTTACAACTATTATTTTGAAAATCTACTTATCTAGGCAATATTTTAAAATCAATTTGAATGAGAAAAGTCGCATGTTTATCAATATTAAATCCCTTAAAAATTGGTTAATGGTGGAATGTTTTGTCTCAGTCTTCTTTATAATATTGATATCATCTTTTGATTAAGTTTTCAATTTTAGTATTAGAATTTAAGTCTTAAATAAATCTTCACAAGTCCCATTGAACGAACAATTATTACCACTTTTTAAAAATGACCAAACGCTGAATTTAGTATGCTAGCCACGTCAACAAATGATAATGAATATGATGACTATCCAACATTTTCATCATCTCCGGTATGGAAGAATTTGGTGATAGAAGATACTCCTTCTCCCCCGTTGGATGGTTTTCAGCCTGTTTTGCGTAGTGTTAAGAAAAAAATGTTAAACTAAAACAAGGAATTTACTTGAAAGCTCTTAAAAATAATTTCAGGATAAATAGTATATATGAGCTTGTTGCTGTAATTTTTCATTTTTCTAATCCATTCTTTTTATATTTTTCTTTTTCTTTTCTGCTCCTCTTTTTAAGAGGTTCTGGCTTTATGTCCCCTTCATGTTATTATTATTTTTTAAATAAATTTTTTATTTTAAAAATAAAAGATCAATTATCATCTTTGACTTCATCATCAAATCTAATAACAAAAATGAGTGTCCATCGTTAAGGAATACTCCATATGGTGAAGGATGATTTTGTTGTCGTTGAAAAGGATATCTCATATAGAGAAAATGCAAACTAGTTATAGAGAATAAAAAGATGGTATTTAAGATATTTTAAAAATTATTAGGGTCGTAAATAGGAAATTAAGGATACGAAATGAAAAGAAAGAGAAATAAAGATGGTAAAACCAAAATTTATCCCACTATCTAAAAAGAACTCTTTTTGTAATATATACTCCATTTGCCTCACAAAAAGTGGGTCATTCACTTTTTCAATTTTGAATGTTCTAAGTATGCATTCCATTTCCTGTCATTAGCATTTGGGCAACTAATTTTGCTTCTTTCATCCTATAAAAAGACTAAGGTCTTCCAAATCCATCATATATACTTTTTTCTAAAAGGTGGCCCAAGCTTATAATATTCATGTCTATATTAGGGACATAATAAACCTCATCAATAAATTGATGATTTCCATTTATTGGCCGAATCAAAACTTTTACAAGATCACTTACCGAAGTTTTTTTTCCATTTCCAAACGTTACATTGCGTGTAACTGATTTATCAATCTCTACGAACTTCAGGAGGAGATCAAAACCAATAGAAGAAAATAGAAGAACGTAAACATTGGATGCTGACATTGGACTAGAATATCTCTCAAGAGTAAAAAGAACTTCTCATTCTTGCCGCACATGTGGTTGTTAGTTCCCGTATCAAGCACCCACCTGTAATTTCATCATAATCACCCCCTTTATAGCTAGGCCAGTAATAAGGTTTGACAAGCAATGGAGAAGACTTGGACGAACAAGGCATGTTTGGACGGACAAGCTTGTTAGGAAGCTAAGGGGGACAATGTATGGGGGCATCGGCCCCTTGGACTTGGATTTTAGGACAAGGGAATCATTTTCCCTCTCGACTTCATCTTCTTTATTTGTGATAACAACGTTTATAACCCTACCTTTATTACTGATAGCTTCAGGTAAGTAAGCTAGCTTATATTTTTTGTATGATTGCATAAAAATATCATTTGAGTGAATAATGGTGTAAACTTGCGTGAAAGAATGAATAATTTCGTGAAATTTCGTTGTCAGAAATTCAAATTTAGGGTCTTCATTGAAAACGCTGTAAAATCTTCATACGCAGTCCGTTTTTGATGATCGTCCCAAACTTTTTGATTCCCAGAAGACTAGCTATCTCCCCGCGTAGAAGGATTTGAGTTCGTTTAGGGCCCCAAAAAGATGAAACATAAAAAAGTCAGGAAGAATTCAGGAATTTTTCAGCTATGACTTAGTTTAGTATTTTGATCATATCTCTTACTCGCTTATCCAATTGATGTGTTTTTTTAGAATGTTGTAGAGGGTATCCATACGAGAGTTTGGTATATAACTCGTCCCTAGATTCATCACCAATTGCTCCCAGCTCACGATTTTGTACATGACAGTGTAGAATTACATCTGACGAGCTTGGTGTAAAACGCCTTTCTAGGTCTTTGGACCATTTGCTTGCGTCTTGAATTCTTAATGAAGGATATTTATGTCGAGTAAATTTATATGTAACATGCTATATACTTCTATACAAAGTTGTGTAGGTGTTTTAGTAAGTTAATATCATTCAGTTGAGCATGAATGTTGACATAAGGTAATTTTCGGGAATTCAGTTGTGGAATATAGCACCAAATGATACTCAAATTGCTCTATACTAGTGGAAAATCCTTCTAGGAGATTGAGATTTGTTATGTAAAAATCATAGAACATTTGGGAATATCGTAATAAGCACCAGTGTTATTCTAATAATTTTTGTACATGGATTAATTTTGATTCATCTAATGAACTTGATTTATATGTAATAATCTGATGAGGCCATCCAGGTGATGCATTCATGTGATTATGTACATACAGAGAGAGAAGGGATGAGCGTCTGCTTTAAAAATTCTTTGCAGAATTGCAAAGTTCAATATTTCTGAGATCCGGGTCAGAAACATTATCTTTTACCATTCTAGCCCTGACAAAAACCCACCATCTATAATTGGCAATATAGACATAGATCTTCCAAGATATATACAAATCTTGATAAGATAGACATGAATTTTTCAATATAAACACATATTGTGAAGATAGACATAGATATTCCAAGATAGATACAAATCTTGACAAGATAGGCATGAACCTTTCAAGATATACACAAATATTGGGGAGATGGACATTGATCTTTCAAGATAGATATAAATACTTGGGAGATAAGTATAATTTAATATGGTTATTTGAGATAACTACATACCCTAATACAAATCTAACTGGTTATTTGGGATAACTACAAATCATAAGAATTAGATTTATTTTTTATCTATAAATAGAGGTTGAAATTCAACTCAAAAAAAGGTATAATTTATATTCCTTTTCTTCTTTACATACCTACATAGAGTTTTTTTATTACTTGAACATCATAGTGTCTCTGTAGATACCCCCACCACCCCACTACCTTTTCATCAAGCAATTTATGGAGGAATTTGATCAAAAACAAAAATTCAATCGATTTACGCATATCTCGAGGAATATTAGAATAAACACTTTACTAAAATTATTAATTTATTATATATTAATTTATAGAAGTTCTACTGCATATAAAATCGACTCCTTTTCGAGTTTAACCTCGTTAAATATTGTTCTTGTTCGTCTGCGTTCTTTGTAATATTTAGAGTACCATTGGGTAGATATGCTATTGTTTATATTCTTTCCAAAATTTGAAGCACCATTATGCAGCTATGTTATTGTTTCCGCGGGTTAATCATTGGTGAATGCCCCCACTAACAGCAAGCATCACCACCACTAAGAGCATACCCTCGGTCACCCATGGTCTAACAAATCTCATGTCGAAGACATCTCAGCCAGTACCAGTACGTTAGAATTTGGATATATAGATGCAAAACAAAGAACAATGAAAAGAGAAAGAACACAAGAGAAAATACCTTTTTGTTTACATAAAAAATGCAACACAAAAGGAATCGGTTTTGATGAAAATTTGATCACATTGTAATCCAATCTTTCCACTCTCCAATCTCATGTAACAAAAATCGATTTAAATGAATAAACCACAAAGAAAAATGACTTCAAACTCACTGAGGAAGCACACAATAACACACGCAAAAACTCAAACCTCTTGTTTAATACTAGAAAAAAAGTGTATACAGTTCATACAAGGGATAAGATCGCCTAATAGCACACTAAATCAAACGATTAGATCCCTTCCAGCGTGGACGGTCATAAATTATTTTAACAGAAGTATTGCGATCCGTATGGATTTAAACTAACCAATCAGAATCCATCTACCATTTCTCAATGAAACCCTCATTTCCCTATAAATACTAATTAACCGACTTTTCCAGAATTCACACAGAGTAAGAATTTTCAAGATCACCATAGTAATCAGAGATTTCGAGAGAGATACATCTTCTAGTAATTTTCATTTTCAATTCAATATGTCTCAGAAAGCTGATGATCAAACCATGGAGGTAGAGAAACAACCACCAGTTGCAGCGGCTGAGAAGAAATCAGTCAAGGAGAATAAAGAAAAGGTTCCCAAAGAGAAGAAAGAAAAGGTTCCTAAAGAGAAAAAACCTAAATCTGATAAAGCTTCCCATCCTGCTCACCCTCCTTACTTTCAGGTAAAGAATTAAAGAAACCCTAGAATTCGATTTCATTTTCATTTTCATTTTTAATCTCAGTTACAATTATATTCCATTTTAAATCGGTTTTCATTTATTGGGATTTTTGATTAATTCAGGGTTTGATTTTTGATTTTGTAGATGATTAAGGAAGCTTTGTTGGCATTGAATGAGAAAGGTGGATCAAGTCCACATGCCATTGCTAAGTACATGGAAGAGAAACACAAAGATGTATTACCAGCGAATTACAAGAAAATGTTAGGTGTTCAATTGAAGAACTGTGTTGCTAATGGGAAATTGATTAAGGTTAAAGCTTCTTTCAAGCTTTCCGATGCATCAAAGAAGGAGAAAAAAGTTGTTCCCAAAACTAAAAGTGTTGCTGCTGCTGATGATGATGAGAAGACCAAGAAGAGGAAGAAACCAACAACATCATCATCAAAGCCTAAGTCGACTGCTACTGCTGCCGTTCCTAAATCAAAAACCACCGTCAAGAAATCTGAAACTACCGCTGCATCAAAGAAGAAGAAAACTGCTGCTCCTGCAAAGAAAGTTACTGCTACTCCTACAAAGAAATCTGGTCCTGCTAAGAAAGTTGCTCCGGGGAAGAAGACTAAGAGAGCTACTCCTGTTAAAGCTAAACAGCCTAAATCAATCAAATCTCCGGCTGCTAAGAGGGCTAGGAAGACTACTGCTGCGTAATTAGATGTTTAGAGATAATAATGGGTTTTTTTCTTCTTCTTTTTGTGTGTGTTAATCTTGTTAACTGTGTTTCTTTAGATGTGAATACAAATAAATCTCATGGATGTTCCTTTTACTTCTGCGTTTTTGTTGGTTTTAGAAAATAGTCTAACTCGGTTTGCAGAATGTGTGAAGTTATTATGTGTAATCCTGCAACTATTTGCTTTTGTTTAATGGAAGAACAAGTTAAAATCCTTTTGGGTTTTGTTAATATTTTTGATTCTGGTATTTTTTTCTTACTGTTGGAAGAATTTGATGAATGTGATACCCCACCAAATGGAAGACCCAAATCATCGTAGATTTGCACAAACGAATCCCATAAATTACTCCACAACAAATCCGTCCATCACTCATTTGCTAACTGTAATATCTTACCATGTCTTATCTCAAGTTATCTAAATTGAAATTTGAAATTTGAAATGTTAATTAAGAAAATAAGCATAACCCACGAGTAATCAGTGGTAATTTATTAGTGCCCCCGAGTCATAACTCACTAGACACACTTACATGGTAAGCCTCGCTGCCTCGGCCCCTTTGTCACGTAACTAATCCACTGTCAAATTAACTACAGTACAAAATATTCAAGTTTCAGAAAATGATTTGGACCGAAATAGAAAATTATGTCAGAATTTCGTAGTTAGTCTATTGTTCAAGATTCCTAGTTCTAGAGGACATGTAAAAATAGGTAATGGGTGAAATGGATATAAAAAAATAAGACAATTATATCCCTTATCTTTATATTTATTTCTTTTTTATCCTTTCTCTCCAATTTAAAAACAAATCACAAAAACATTCATAACTTTCAAAATGTGTATCCGATTTTAATAACTTATATTTTTGGAAAAAGTTTTAAATTATCTACAAAACAAGATCCATTGTTGATAGTAAATTTAAAAGTTTTTTTTTTCGAAAGAAAATAGCTAGGATGAAACTGATTGCATCCTGAATTAAAATAAAATAGAAAAAATTATTCAAAAAATAGCTTGGATGAAACTGGATGCATCCTGATTTAAACTAAGAAAATAAAATATTTGAATAATAGCTAGGATGAAACTGGTTGCATTCTGGTTTAAAATAATATTGAAAAAAAATGTTCGAAAATAGCAATGATGAATCTGGTTGCATCCTAACTCGAATTTGTTTTCATCCATGTTTATACTAGTATGAAACTAGTATCATCATGCTCAAAACACTCTCAAAAAATTGGTACATGGCTCAAAAGTGCTTGAGAAGAAGAAAATAAGCTAAAAATAATTAAACAGGAAATCTGCAACGTTTTTGTGATGTTACAGATTAACTGTTGCAATGAAAATGAAGATAAATGTTGCAAAGCTGAAGATAAACGTTGCTGATTGGTTGAAGAAACCGTTGCAGCTGAAGATAAATGTTACAAACCTAAAGATAAACGTCGTTGATGGGTTGAAGAAATCGTTGCCTTTTCTTTGTTCTTCCCGTCTTCTTCAGCAGCAGCAGCACATAATTTTTCTGAATTGATTTTTTTCGCTCTTTTTAGCTTCCTGAGCTCGACCCAACATTCTTAACCTCTTTTATGACTCAACCAAACCTTTTTATACACCACATGAGCAAGAATTCTCATTTGATTCAAAGTTTCCTAAGCTAAAAGTTTCACATATGAAGCCATGAAAAAAATCCCATTTCACATTATCCAGAGGTATTGGAATTAAAACTAGTATTACAAATTAGTCCGTATATATGCTAGAGAAAAGAAGGGCTTTAAATTGTCAGTGGATTCCGAATCAATCAAGTTTGTAAACATGTGTTGTGAAGAAATAAAGTTAGGTTTCATTAGAAATCAATTTGGCGACCAAGTGAAGACTCACTCTTTACTTCCGTCTACAACATATATTTTTCTTAAATTAAGGATATAAATAATCAAATGATTTAAAAATAAAGATATAAGTTTGGATTAAATATCCAATTTAGGATATTAGAAAAGTATCCAAAAGATTCTTGAATATTAGAGAAGTATCTTACTTTGTTTGTCTAGACCCAAAAAAATCAATCCATAGATTATTAAACCAATTAACTAATGATGTAATTCTCGAGGTGAATTTAGGTTGTGATTAATGATGTAATTCTCGAGGTGAATTTAGATTGTGATCTGTTTAATAGGACATCACTTATTACTAATATATTTTAATACAACCGAAACCACTGTGGATAAACAAATACTCCCTCTGTTTTAAATAAAAATATACTTGCTTCACGTGTAAATTGTACGTAAAAGAAACCTATCATTTGGAAATGGATATAATACATAGAAAAAAAACTGACGATAAAAGGAGCTCTATAAGTGTTGTGATTGTATTGATTGTTAAAGTTAAAAAATATATTATATAACTAAGTCTTTATATAAACAAGACTTGACAAGACTCGAAAGTAACAAAAAAAGAAAAAAAGAAAAGAAATGAAAACAACAACCAACAACCGACTGTAACAGAAAATCAATTTATGTGTTACACGGTTGTCATCCATTTATAAATGAAACAATGCTGAAGTAGTTGCATACGGTGCAACATCACTAGTTCTAACATCCCACCTCAAACTATTCTGTGTCAGAAAGCATTAGTTTGCTCTTAAGGATGCCAAATTGAACCTTAGAAAATCCTTTTGTAAACAAATAAGCTGACTCAATGTACGAATATAAGAGATCTATAGGAAACCAAATTTGACCAAACCCCTGATCATAACAGTCAACTTTAACATGCTTGGTACGAGTATGAAAAATTGAATTTGCAGTAAGACTAACAGTACCAAAATTGTCATATAACAACAATGATGAAATAGTCTGACAGAGAATTCTTCATAATAGTAAGAAATCCATAAAGATCAGCAGCAACATTCACAAGACCTCTATATTCTGCTTTAGTGGAAAAACAAGAGATAGTTTGTCGCTTTTTGGAAGACAAATAAACCGAATTTCCTCCAACAAACACTCGATACCCAGAAGTTGACTCCTTGTGTCTGGACAGTCAGCCCAGTTATTGTCACATAAAGCAATAAGTTTAGAGCAATTACCACTACCAAGAGTAAGACCCTGACCAATAAATCCTTTTAAATATATGAGTATTCTTTTAGCAAGCTGAAGATGAAAAATGCTTAAACTGACTAACATAGCTTAATGCATAACTAATGTCATGTCACTGCACCAAATCAATAATTTTGAGATATTTATATCCGTTGTTATGAATTTAAGAGACACATATAAGTGTCTCAAATCGTGTGTCTGAAATTTTTGAGACGCATTAAGCTACACTCGTAAACGTATCTTAATTAATTTAATGTTAAGCGTCTCTTAAATAAATTAGCGACACTTTTTAAGTGGACCGATGTTATTTTTCTGGCTAATTAAAGCAACAAATAAATTAATTCAGAGCCGTTTGGTAGCCGTCCCAATATCTTTTCCACATTGCTTTATTTGTTACGCTTATATTCGTTTCAAAATTAAATTAGCTTTTAAAAAAAAATATCCTTAAATCAAAATTTTCTGCACCTGCGGATTTGATTTTCTGCACTTGAATATAGTCACCTAGCTATTCCATTCTCAACCAAATATGAAACCATAATTCAATCAATTATTGAAGCATCACATAAGTATCGACTTCAATTATTAACTCAATTAATCAATCAATCAATCAAATAAAAATCCAATATCAATAAACCGAACAATCAAAATGTAAGATACTTTAATGAAAACTACAACAAAAAACAACCAACTTCCTATAAATGTGACCACAATTTGGCGTTGAACATATATAGTTCAAATTTTCAATAACACAGAAAGGCATCATAATTTAAAACACTAAAAAAACACAGATTTTCACCTGAAATATACTCAAGCAAATATGAAATTCAAAAACAATCCTAACCTCCACAAGTGTTACTGAAGCTTGTAGCTTGTGAAGAAGCTATGTTTCCTCTACTCGAGCTTGGTGCAATCTGCAAGTGAAACAAATCAACGAAAATAAGTAAACAAATTCAGATACACCATCCGCTATAAACTAAATAAATATCATAAGTCATATATGAAGTTAATATAACTAAATTCAGTCATTTGCATGTATCAACTGAAAATCAGAGGGAACAACAAAAGAAAATACAGAGTTTAGTGGTTCAACACCTCCACTTAGATTGATCTATCCAGTTGATTAATTGGTCTCCGCACATGATACAGTGTGTATATAAGCTGTAACATGAACGAACATTTCAGACGAAGTTAGAATCAATAGATCACTATACCAGCATACCCTAAATGCCAATTAAAATTTTAAATAGTGATGCTCAAAGAATTGGTAGGGTTCATGTGATTTAGAGATAGATAATGCATGATTATTATCACATGAAGGAAACAACTCAACTATTATTTCATAATTTACACTACCCATTCCGACATTGATATGGTAAATGTACTATATTAGCATACCCAATGTGGATGCTATAATAAAACAAATCTATTTTGTGCCCACTAGTAAATGATATTTTTTATTTATTTGAGGATATTGTATTTAAGTAAATTGGAGAACTTACTACTTTTGCATCTGCCAATGATTTTGAAGATGAGGGATTATCATCTGAGGTAAATTTATGTGTTTCCAGAAAGACGAAAGGACTATATATCTCACAAGTGGGACTTTCCTTTTCTTGTAACAACAAAATGCATCAAATATCTTTATAAATTATAAAAATCATAGAATTGATGGAGAATCCCAATGATATAGGAGTATTAAGGAGGACCTATAAAGGACCCAATTAACCAGAAAAAAGATGACATAACAATATATTTAAGAAAGGTAATAAAAAGTTATACCTAAATAATTATCACCGAGTTGATTCAGATGCAACAACTACAATCCAACCACTCCGAGAAAAAGACAATGCTTTGAACTTGTGTTGCCAGCAATAACGTTGTTATAACCGTTTCAAATGACTCTTTATAGGGGTGCACAAAGATCGGTTCGGATCGGTTATTGGCAGAACCGAGTACCAGTACCTTCCTATGGTCGGTTCTCTACCGTGTACTTGTACCCTGTACCCTGTACCCTATACTCTCGGTTCGTTCTGGAACCGTACCCGTTTTCTTGGTTCGGTTCCGGTCCTGTACCTTTTTTTTTTCTTCATAAAATTGAAAAGATCTGAATTCAAAAACCAGTTGAAAAAAAAAGCTAACTAAGCATCTGAGCTACTAAACTTACAAGGAACGCCTCTACAGGCATTAATTCTATGTCAAAAGAAAAAGAGAGAACGCACAAAAGCAAAAATATCTTGTTAAACAAAGAAACTTGTTGATTAACATCATAACCTAAGATTAACATCAACAACTTAAAATCATCATAAATTCATAATAAACTCCAAAGGTAACAATATACCTATTCTTGCACCTGAAAGCCACTGCTGCTTTGTGACAGAACATGAAAGACACGAGGTGAAGCTAAACAATCTTCAATCAACTTGCACATACAAGATACTTAATCCATATGAAAAATAAGAACGAAACTGAAGTATGCAAATATTTTTTAGAACATTCAACAATCTAACCTTTTAGCTAGAGTTTACGTGTATCATGCCTAACTGCCTATTTATTCACATATTCACAGCTGTACATGATAATGAGCCTCCAGGTTTGGTAGGACAATGAGTCCATGCATAAATACAAGTCTGGTCCCAAACATGAGAAACAAGAATGCAACCCAAATGTCAGAGATACAAACCTACACTTGCTAAAGCATACCAGTCAAGGGTTTTCTGAGATTAAACAATATTAAATGTAAACTATAGATATCTTATTATAACTCTAATACAAACACACAGAACTCAACCCAAGTTCGAGTACATATAAAAATGCAAGCATGCAGCAATTTTGAAGTAAAATATCGAATTTGAAAGGGGTTTAAAACCTTCTATAGTGGTGTAGGTGGAACATTTCACTGAAGCTAATTGATTCACCTTGTTATCTAATTCTTTTGTAATACAGTTTGTACTCAATGGAGAGAACCTAATGGTTTTGCATGGCAAGACAGTCTGTAACCTTTATGGTGAATTATATAGCCAAGAAATATATAAACTGCTGATTTTGAGCTTATCTTTCCTATAAGGAACCGAATTTGGATAACACAAACAACCTGAGACTTTTAATTAAGAATAATCGGGCTAAATTTAATTTAAGGCTTCATATGGAGACTTGTAATCAACAAGCTTGCTGGGATGTCTGTTAACAAGAAATAAAATAGATAAGAACGAATCAAACCAGGATTTATTGGGGTGAGAGGCATTAAAAGATCGAGTATTTTCAATATAAGTTACCTGCCTATGTTTAGGCTTTGCATAACCATTATGTATACAAGTGTGGACAAGAACTCCTCAAATAAAAGGGAAAGAAAAAAAAAACATCATATACTTCGTGATCATTATTGGATCGATTTTTAGTTATAATCTTAGTTTATTTTTTTCCTCTAATTTGTTAGAGTCGAGTTTTTGATTTTTATGGAGTTGCTTAAAATTTATTGGTTGATCCAAAAATAATACTTAGAGCAAGGACTATGGGTAGAGTGTTCTCTTTTAAAGTGAAGGAGTTTCATAAAAAAAACAATTAATTAGACTTTACTATTGGTAGAGAGAAGACACTTTTTCACCTAAAAACTAGCACCCACTCATTCAATCGAAGGAGTGTTCGACAACCTTCTCTATCCCATAGCCCTTGCTCTTGGACACGAGTTGTTAACATTGGAATACGTTTGATTAGCTCTGCTATGCTTGGATGCTTTCACTCTTATTTTCTTCCGGTGTGGTTTTCATGCCTAACTAAACCTTTTTTCGTAAAAGTTATAAAACTTGTCTGGGATATTTGGCACTCTTTGTTTTGTTAATTGCAACTCAAATCAATGGAATAAACTTATTTAGACCAGATGATCGCAAGGATAGTTGAAAAGAGTTAAAAGACATTTGCTTATTATGCTTGGTTTAAAATTGAAGAACACACATCGACACACCTTGACATGAAAAACAACAACAAAACAGACTATGTCACCTTTTGATTGAATTTCATTACAAAATGTTGATGGATTTAGGCAAATACGAGCTTAATCTAATGCCATGTCTCTTATCTTCAACCTCGTAAAACGAAAACCTTTTAAAACAAACAAATCACAAACAAAAATCACTTCAAATCCATGAAGGAAGCACACCCCAAGAAAAAAGAATGAAACTAAAAAGAGCCTCTTTTACATCTCCAACAATCTAATCCATCCAACGGGCAGTTTTAAACAACCACAACGGTCAAGATTGGTATTTAAAAAATATACTGATCCGTATGAGGTCTAACCAACCAATGACGTTCCAAAAATCACAGGTGTCGAGATTGCGATATGCATGACTCCTAAATAACCAATCAGATGCTAGAATCTCATTTGTAACGCAAAACTTGAAACTTATTATAAATACCAATCCATCGACATGATAATTTTTCACATCCAAACTTTCTGCAGTATTCAATTCTTGTTAGATAGAGAGAAAAAGATTATCTGCAAATAGTTTTTAATAGTTGCAAGAGAAAATGTCTGAACAACAAGTAGAAGATCTCAACGCACCAACAATGGAGGCAGTTGAACAACAACAACAAGAACCACAACCAGAAGAATTACCTGTTGAAATCGAAGGTGCTGAGAAAGCAGAGAAACCAGTGAAAGAGAAGAAACCTAGAGCTGCTAATCCTTCTCATTCTCATCCAACTTACTTTGAGGTAATAACAGGAATCTTATTTCATTTTGTTGTATAATTTTTTTTTTGTAGGGTTTGTTTTTAATTTGGGGATTTTGTGTTATGATTATGTAGATGATTAAGGAAGCTTTGGTAGCATTAAATGAGAAAAGTGGATCAAGCCCTCATGCTATTGCTAAGTTCATTTCAGAGAAACACAAAGATTTACCAGCAAACTTTAACAAAATGTTAGGGGTTCAATTAAAAAATTGTACTTCAAATGGGAAATTGACTAAACTGAAAGCTTCTTTCAAACTTTCTGATGGTCCTAAGAAAATTGTGAAATCTGCTGTTACTGGGAAGAAGAAACCAGTCAAACCTAAATCATCAACTACTGCTGTTACCAAATCTAGAGCTGTAAAGAAAGCTGCACCGAAGAAAGTTGCTGCTCCTTTGAAGAAGAAAACTGCGGCAGGAGTTAAACCTAAGCAGGTGAAATCAATCAAATCTGCAACTGCAAAGGTGGTTCCGAAAGGGAAGAAACCAGTACCTGTTAAGGCTTCTGATGCTTCTCATCCTACTTACTTTCAGGTATAAAAACATAACCCTAAGATGTTTGTACCAGTTCTGATGTTCTAGTATTATTTACAGTTAGGTCTTTGTGGTATTAAAATTTGGATTAATTTTATTTTGGGGTTGTATTTGCAGATGATCAAGGAAGCTATACTGGCTTTGAAAGAGAGATCTGGGTCAAGTCCAATTGCAATTGCTAAGTACATGGAAGATAAACACAGTAAAATTTTGCCTGAAAATTTTAAAAAGCTTTTGGCTGTTCAATTGAAGAAATGTGTTGCTAGTGAGAAATTGATTAAGGTTAAAGCTTCTTTCAAGCTTTCTGATGCATCCAAGAAAGAAGTTAAAGCTGCTCCTAAAGCTGTCGCTGAGAAGAAGAAACCAGAAACTAAACCAAAAGCTGCTGTTGTTCCAAAAGGCAAGACTGGAAAGAAACATGCATCTACTGCTGCTCCAACCAAGAAGAAGCCTACACCTGCTGTTGCAAAGAAAACTGGTGTGAGGAAGCCTGCAACTGTTGTCGCAAAGAAAGCTGGTTTGAAGAAGCCTGTTAGTGTTGTTGCCAAGAAAGCAGCAGGTGTGAAGAAGCCTGCTGGTGCTGTTGCTAAAAAAACAGGTTTGAAGAAGCCTGCTGGTGCTGTTGCAAAGAAAGCTGCTCTTAAGAAGAAGACAAAGGCAGCTACTCCTGTTAAACCCAAACAACCCAAGTCCATTAGATCTCCTGCAGCTAAGAGAGCTAGAAGAGCTTAAATGAGATTGTTGTGTGTTCTTAGTTTTTAGTCTGTGGCTGTAGATGTCAAATACATATATGCTAGTCTGTTTTCGTCCTTACTGTTGTGTAGATCTACAACTCCTGTTTAGTTTTAATGAAAGAAGGAAAACATTTTTCAATACTCTTTTTACAGTTCTACATTTGAGAGGATTACCTATGATCAGTAATTTCACAATCAAACAAGGTATAATAATCATTAATAACAAAAGATATGCATACCAATTCAAGTCACCAACTGTTAATGGAAATATGGGGTTCCCTCATCAACAATAACAACAACATACTTAAGGATCTTCTTCTTCTTCAGAAGAGAATAAAACAATTCGGGTTGGTAACCTTCATTATTGGATGGATGAGAATTATCTTCATACTTGTTTTGGTCATACTGGGGAGGTTCTCAACATTAAGGTAATCTGTAATAAGCAGACTTCAATGTCTGAGGATTTGTTGAATGCAATGCAAAACATCCCTTCCGTTTGAAATGTTCATTGTTTAACATGGGTTACAAGCGTTCAGATGCAGGTTCTGACAAGTCTATATTATTGGTAATTTAGCTTCAGATGTTACTGATACAGTAGTACAGGAAACTTTTGCCTCTGGATACACATCTGCAAAAGGAGCAAAAGTTGTTACTGATGCAAATACCTGTCTTTCGAAAGGTTACGGATTTATGAGATTTGGTGATGATAGTGAGATTACACATGGCATGACTGAAATGAATTGTGTATTGTTCATGTACAGCCATGCGCATAGGTCCAGCAACCCCAAGGAAGTCAGCTGCTTATCAACAGCAATAGTATTCACAACAAGGTGGTTAAGCTTCAAATGGTGCATCAGCCCATGATGGTGATTGTACTTGCACAACGATATTTGTTGGGGCTTGATTCCACTATCACTGATGAAGACCAAAAGCAAACCTTTTCTCAGTATGGTGAGGTTACATCTGATAAGATACCTCTTGGCAAAGGGTGTGGATTTATCCAATTCGCTAACAGAAACAATGCTGAGGAAGAACTGTGAAAGTTGATGGAACAACCATTGACAAACAGACTGTTCGTCTTTCTCGGGGTCGCAATCAAGCAAACAAGCAGATGGGAGCTGATCCTAGTGGCCAGTGGGGTGCAGCATAGTATGAAGGACAAATATATGACTACGGATATGCTGCCCCTGTGGCTCAGGACCCTAAGCATGTGTGCTGCTGCTGTCGCAGCATATGGGGCATATCAAGTGCATGGCAACCAACAACAAGTAAGCTGAGGAAACAAATAGAGTAGGTAAGAGTGAGTTGTGATTGCAGAAGGTTGTGGTTGTTTGCTGAATTGAAGGAGAAATATGGTGTCCTTATCTTTGGCCCCTGGGTTATTGTTAGGATTTTATCAAAAGCTTATCTGAATTTTAAGAGCTTGACAGAGAATTACGGTGTCCTTTATTTTTTTCTGTGTAGTCTTTATGTGTTTGGTTAATAATACATATAGAGCAGCTGCAGAAAAGCAGTGTCAATAGTTGATTGATCCTTGACATCCAATGTAGTTAAGTGGTTAATTAAATGTTATTAAGTAGACTAGTATGGATGATAATATTAATTTTACCTAAAAAAAATCAAATCAATTCAAGTATCTAGAACTTTAATGGAAACTTAGATATAACACCAGCAAATTACATACACGCTAGCCTTGAAATGGGGATGTCATATATGACCATTGCATTCCCAAGGCTTCGTTTGAGTGATTCTCTATGTCTTACTAGTAGTTTCTTTTAGTTCATATAACAGGGGATGGTGTGACAGGAACCCCATTGCTTTCTTCCGAATAAGAAGGTTACACATTTGTTTGGTAATTTTGCCATTAACAGTCATACGCATCTGAAACTACTATCTGGTACAGATGAATTTTAATTCTCAAACTGCAAATTAAATACTTTGATGGAGCACTTAAAAATGAGTGAAGTTCACAATTTCAAGTCTTTTTCACAAAGAGAACGGTGGGTCTTCCCCAGGCTCAACTTCAGTAACACCTGACCTTGCTTATTATCATATAAGCCCAACAATTTATTAGACTGTTAAAACTTAAAAAGGATGTTGTCGGTTTTGTATAACCGACATCTTATAACCTATTAAGACCTAGTAGGATTGATAATTCCTTTTAGACTTCGGTTATCCCTTCAGTTGGTCGGTTATGAGTGCTCGACTAACAAAAAAACACAAAACACAAATACTCCTAAAGTTATCAATCCGTATGAATAGAAACCAACTAATGAGAGCAAAGTATACAAAGCATACAGATTGTGTGTTTTCTCTAAAATCAGAAACCTATACCACGTTTTAGTTAAAAAACTACTAATATAAATACTCTCAAGTACTACCCCTATCATCCACAGACAGATTAGAAACCCCTAAATTTCGGTCTCTCTCTTTTCCGTTTCCAAATTCTCAGATCTCCTCTTAGTTTCATCAATGGCTCGTACTAAGCAGACCGCTCGTAAGTCTACCGGAGGGAAAGCTCCCAGGAAGCAACTCGCCACTAAGGTATTTCATCTCTTCTCCTGTAATTTTTCTTTCTGATTCTGCTTTCTTTGTTCGATCTAGGGTTGATCTTTTTTAGTTTTTTTAATTTTCTTAATGGTTTTTGATTTTGCGGTGTATTGATTTGATTTGTTTTTGTTAGGCTGCAAGGAAATCAGCACCAACAACCGGAGGTGTTAAGAAGCCACATCGTTATCGTCCTGGAACAGTCGCTCTTCGTGAGATCAGGAAATACCAGAAGAGTACTGAACTTTTGATCAGGAAGTTGCCTTTTCAGAGGCTAGTTCGTGAAATTGCTCAGGATTTCAAAACAGATCTTCGATTCCAGAGTCATGCTGTTCTTGCACTTCAAGAGGCTGCTGAAGCTTATCTAGTTGGATTGTTCGAGGATACTAACTTGTGTGCAATTCACGCCAAGAGAGTCACAATCATGCCTAAAGATATTCAATTAGCAAGGCGTATTCGTGGTGAAAGGGCTTAAGTTCTTTATATGTTTCGTTTTCTTAGTTTTTTAATTTCTAGGGTTGTGGAGAATTTGTTATTGCTTTGTAAATAAAGCAATTTGACCTTTCTAAGACAATATTTCGCTTTGTAAATCTTAAGATGTAGTTTGGGTATGAATTTTCATTATAATCAACGAAATCTATTCGTTATTGATAATTCTTGTTTCAGATTTAATTTCATTGTTTTACTCGATTATAGTTCGTTGAATTGGATGATTATGATGGTTCTTTTGTCTTCTTTTCTTTGAAGAAAGATTGATTGTGATAGTCTTGGATTCAATTTGATTGAGATACGGGACGGGTTTTTGCGGCTCTGCTCTGCATTATTCTTCTTAGAGGAAGTCCAATACTAATCAATCTGTGAAATGTCTCTTTATAAAGTCCTAGTTGTATTAGACTATCGGGACTTGGGAGTTTCTGAAGTTGATGAATCTGCATTTTTTTTTCCTCGTACAATTGTGCAGTGTGAAATAATATGTCAATGCTGCTTTCAGCTTACATTGTTGATGCTGTGGCCGAATTATGGATTGGTTTTCATGTCTGAGGAAGGCTTAAGCTAAGCTATGAATCAGTTTAATGCTGCTGGGATACTTAGTCTGTGAATGACATCCAATTGTGTTTTGACCCCAAGGGAGTTTAGGCTTCAGTATTTGCTCTGCACGAGTTGGTTTTCTGCGTGCAACTTCTATTGTTCAATGCTCACATACTGCTTTCATTGCCTTTTTATTGTTCAATCCCTGCCCTCATTACCAGTTCATTTGGGTTGTGTTGCGGTTGTTCTAAACAGACTGCGGCGTGTTTGATGGGGAAGTGGGAATTCTAAACAGACTAGGGGTTTGTTGAGACTTTTTGTTCGAGTGGTACACTAAGAGTTTTTGTTTGTGCTAAGCCCTGGAAGGAAAGTCTTACCGACAGCCATTTGCTCATAAGTTAGAGAGCAGGAGCGTGTGTGCGACTTGTCTACCACATTTTCATCGAGAATGCTGTAAATTTTTGCTTCAAATTCTATTTTCTTGAGTATCATTTTTATCTCAAAACTAACCAGCTACAAGTAGGTGACCGAGATACCAGCTCCTATTCCATGATGGCATAATCTATTACTCTTCTACAACCACAAGAACCAACTTAAAGATAACAGCAATAACTACTTCACCACTTCTAATTTTACAGTGAGTGTGTTGTCATGGACCCCTTAGGGGGTCATTGACCTTGGAAAAGCTTCATCATGTCCTATCATTGTTAAGAAACAAATTATGCATATAGCTTATGTGTGAACACATACATCTTTGAAAGTAGTATGAAACAGAAACTGGAAGTAGGAAAAGCTTAAAAATCCTAGTATAACATACATCTCACGCCCATGCTCATCCCCATAATAAAAAAATGCATACCCTTTAAAGGAATCATAAGTACTACTGCTGCGGTTTGGTTGATCCATAGCTGCCTAGGCGTGCCCTTGTTTTGTGGGTTAACTGAACACTTGATATAATAAGACTCAATCAATCCAGTCTTTTTTTTTCTTCCAGTTCTTGAAAAATTACCAATACCATTGAAATACCAGCGCAGACTCTACCCTTTAGGTGGTACCTGGTATAGACAATGATCATTTCCCAATCAATCATAACTTGCACCAGCACGTATAAGAGCCTGACACTAAAGGAGAAAGGAACTCTCAGGCTCAGTGAAAGTGAGTTCAATATCGATAGGGCTAGGTTTTGTTGGTCATGCGGAGCATAAATGTCATTTTATACTGTTGTGTGTTCATTAGCCTATTAATCTTGACCACCGACACGGGCCCTCAATATCATATTTACAAAGATCACGACTTGTTTTCCGTGACCCAGCATTTGTATCTTATATTCAATCACTTCAATCAATCCAACCTCTTTCTCTCTCTCACGCTCACAAATCTCACTATTGATTAAGATACCAAGTGATTTCCTAAACACATCGTTAACTCTCTCATTTGGGGAGACTGCTGGATATGCATTCACTTTGCACCACACTGGTCCTCATTTTGAATGTTGAAATTTTTGCTCAAATTTGATTGACCAACGTCTGGTCGTTGGCTGTGAAGGCCGGGCACCATTAAGACATGTTTTTAGCCAACTCAAAACCATATCTTTACAGGGTTCCCCCGTTTTTTTAATTGAGATTTCTCTCAATGGATGTAAAAAAAAATTATTTAACACATATCGGAGCGTGTCGGCATGTACAAACGCTCAAATACGCACATAGGACATATCCACTCTACGACGAATAGTATGCTATGCCTATATTTTTGTTTGATGATACGTTATTTGAGATTCGTTACATGGTTCAGTACAAAAATAGGTTTCTTTGCAATCAGTTCTGTTCTGTTCGGTTTGGTTTACTGTGTATTGTGATCTCGGGCGGGTACGTAGACAAATGGTGCTTGTGAGTAGGGCTGTCAATGGAACTTATCAAAACGTTATCTGGCTCAGCCGGTTCCGTTACGATAACTGTTTCCGATAACTTTCGACGAAATCTCAAAAATCTTAGCCGATTTCGTTTTGTTAAGGTTATCGGTATCAGATATTTTTCCGATAAACTCCGTTATCTGACAGAATTTCGTAACTTGTTTTCATTTAAATTTCAGTTCAAACATAAAATTTTGTCAGTTCAAACACAAAGAAAACACACACAAGTGTTCCAAATTTGTAGATTATATGTTCTTGCAAAAGAAAACACAAAAAAATACAAAAAAATAGGATCCTTGGATAAATTTTTATTAGTTGCAGCCTACATTCCTCCTTAGTCCTTACTCCTTAAACATTCAAACCTCAAAGTATATGTATATCTGCATTTGGTGAAACTGAAATGTGTTAGTTGCAGTGCAAGAAACTGTGAAAGGAAAGGAAATGAAAGTCACAAGAAAAATAACTAACAATACTAGCATTGTCATTGAGATCTGGCAACCAATCACTTAAGCAAAGCAATGCTTGAACAACTTCTGGAGCTAATGAACTTCTGTGTGTTGTAAGAACCCTACCACCATCACTGAACATGGATTCTGATGCTACACTTGTCACTGGAACAACCAACACATCTTTTGCAATCTTTCCAATAGTTAGGTACTTAAGAATATGATTTTTCCACCACGCAAATATATCAAACAAATATTCCTCTTTGGGTGTGCCTTGATTAAGTTGTGGTTCTTCTAAGTATTTCTCCAACTCTGACTTCTGAACCTCAATCTCACTGTTTTCCATCATAAACTCATCATACTCATGGTTAATTCTAGTTGTTTTAGAATTCTCAATTCCAGCTGAACCTATTCCACTAGCTGTATTCCCAAAATAATCTGGATCTGTAGAGTTACTTTCATATTCATATGAAGAGAAAAGTGCATTCAGCGCTATCTGAAATTTGTTATACTGAAACACTGTATAACTTCTTATAAACAAACTCTACCCATCAAGCCTTATACCTAGGATCTAAAACCACTCCAATGCTCATCAACAAGTTAAGATTCTTTCCTATAAGTATCAAACTCCTCCATCATCTTTAATCTCATATCTATGATATACATATGAGGACAAGATACCCATTGCCTAATCCTCTTATTAATCTCATAGACCCCATTGTAATACATACTTGCAGTTGGATACTTAATCCTTGCAAATTTACTTGAAATAACATCAAATACTTCCAACCACTCACAAATATGTAATCCTTGTTGCCAATCCTCTGAACTTGGTAGTATAGTGAAATCAGAATCCAAATCAGCTAACCTGACAAATACTTATCTCAAATCAATTGCTTCTTTAAGCATCTTAAAGGTGGAGTTCCATCTGGTGCCCACATATAAACTTACAGACCTTGCAGGAAGTTTAAGTTGTGCCAAAGCATTTCCACACCCCTCTTTTATAGTATGTGAAGACTTGACATATTCACACATTCTCTAATATTTTCTATAAATCCAGCATCTACTTTCATCTCACATAATACAACTAAATGCAATATATGATTGCTACACCTCATTTGAAACAATCCCCCCCTCAAGAACTAGACAATTCTTGCTACCAAGCCTAGTCTTCAGATTTCTCATCATAACATCATTGGCTCTGCCGCTTTAGCATTGTCTGCAACTAAAGCAAAGAGCTTACTATCTATATTCCAATATAAAGCTGCAACTTTCACAAAATCTGCAAGAACTTCTCCAGTATGTGGTGATGGCACTAAAATGTATGCTAGTGTTTTATTAATTAGTTTCCCTTCATCATCTATGAAATGACATATTGCATAACAATAACCATTTTTTGTATGTCTACAAGCCCACATATCAGTTGTTAAACTACATTTAGATGTCATTGAATCAAATTTTTCTTGTAATTGAACTTTGAACTCATTATATAGTTTCATAATATCATCCCTAGTTGTATTCCTACTGTAACACTTGGCAGAAAGGTTTAGAGACCTGAAAAACTCTCTAAAATATCCATGCTCAACCATATTTAGTGGATAATCATGCTTAGCAATCATCTTAGTAACAAGTAATCTAGTAGCATCAGGATCATATTTCCAATTAGCTAATTTAGTTTGTATGTTACCTGTTTTGATAGCAGTTATCTTTCTTTGTCCAGGATGATTTTCTGGCTTCTTTTTGCAGATATTTAGATGGGATCTCAAGCGGCTGGTTCCTTGTGCACTTTCTCCTTCAATTCTCTTGCTATAATGGTTACGTTCACCTATAATTTCAACCACCTTCTTCCCATCTGCTCCAATCTTTGTAGTAACTATTCTTTCAAATTCATCCCATATATCTGACCTTGTTGTAGGTATTTTCTTCTTTTCTTCAGTTACAAGTGGATCTTCTCTTCTTCTCCTTCTTCTCTGGGACGAGTCACAAATGTTGAGTTAATTTTTGAACCTTGAACACTTGCTTCTTTTTCTTGTAAGTGTGAGCCACTTAACTTGAGGGAATGTTTGAAATTGAGGTACCAACATGATTGGATGCTCTTTGACTTTGTGACATGATTAATTTCACAAATCAATTATGAAATCCCAATTTCAGAAGCCCTAAATTGAAAATTGAGTTTTAAAATCAAAATTGAACCCAAAATTGGATTATAAAAGAAACTCTAGTTTCCTAATCAGTAATCACACATATTGAGATATACCCTAATTGAACAGATTATAATTACTGAATTACAGAAACCCTAGTTTTCTAATATCTGATTCACTTATTTAGTGACAGAGAGTAGACTAGAGAAGAAAATAAATGGGGAGAGTATGAGAAACTGAGACGAATTAGAGGAAGAAGAAGAAGATTCAGAAGAGGCAGATGATTGAGAGCAGCATGAGAGGTAAGTTTTTTCTTTCTTAGTTTGTGTCGAGTGGAGAAGGTACGAATGGCTAAAGTCTAAAGAGTATAACGGATTTCAGATTATAAACTTATATGCTATCCGTATCGGAACTTAACGTAACGGAAAATGGCTCAGCCGATTCCTTACAATAAGCCTATAAATTCCATTAGTTTTCCGTTCCCGATATCCGATAGCCGTTATAACGAAAAATATCCTATAGAATTTCGGATTATCAGAAGCGACTACCGAATTTTGGAATCACATTGACAACCCTACTTGAGGGGCCCATTTGGTTTTATATTTTAATAAGAACATGCTTGATTTATTTGTAGTTTGAATGGCTTGGTATGGGTTCAAATTCATACGGCTAAATTGAAAATTTTACTGTTGATGGGTCAAAAGTGTAAATTTATATTTAAAGCAATTTTTTTTTATGACCCGTAACATGTAAATCCTGGCTTTGTTCTTAGGGCTGCTAAGTCCCTATTAACTATCTATTAATAATAAAATGAATATCTAACAGTACACATATGATGAATCAAGTCAATTCAAAACAACCTTTTAGTCCGTTACATGTTATTTCGAAGTGAAATTAAAACAAAAAGTAGTAGTAGTTGCTTGTAAGCATTATGGGGAACCAGATAGTACAAAGCGTGCCTTACAAAAGAGGTAGAAAGGAGATAAATTAGTATCTGTTTGGTTCTTTACCGATAATAAGATTCTTATAATAATCTATCTTTTCTCGACTGAAGATGAGTTTTTTTTGTTTTTCATCAGAAGGGAAAAGCCTGAAACTGATTTATCATTATTCACCCAAATATGTTTTTTCATCGATTACCTAACAACACCTTTATAATTTTTTATTAAAAATGTCAGATACTGAATTTTATACCATGTTTATTTGGTTCTGATTCGTGATATAAATCTGATGTGGTCTAAATATGTCAGATCATTTGTTTTTTTATTTTTCTAATATCGACTCAGGGACTGACTCGGTTTATACATCTGATTCGGGAACTATTTGAGTCATGTATCATTTTATATTTGATTTGTTGGGCATGTGTTTAGATTTTTTTCTTCTTCCATAATGTAAGGATTCAGATTCAAATAAGTTAAACCCAGATAAAAAAAATAAAAATAAACAACATATGAATAATGGATTAATTATGTTTCATATTATCGGAAAACAAACAAATCCCCTTCAATAATAAAAACAATAACGATACTTCCAATATATGAATACAAACACACCAATCTCAGTTTTTAGTATTCAGAGATCTAAAAATGAATGCCTGTTTTCAGTTACTTAGCTATTATTATCTAACGACTGTCCGTTGCTCAACCAAATAGAATGATTTTGGCTGTTGTTATGTGCATCAGCCTAGCTAGTATTGCTAAGTGCATATTTGCTTTGTTAATGAACTCCTTGAATTGTTGCAAAATATCTTTTACTTAATCTAGAGTGAGAGGGCTACATCCAGCAAGAAGGAGAATGTACGTGAAAGGAAATTCCCTTTACAATCAAATAACACCAAGAAGGTAAACCAAACCATCCGCCTTTACTATCCATCAATTTACTGTAAATAATCCCATTTCGTAACGAGATTATGAAAGCAAGTTCCCTCGTTTACTATAAATTTGTGCGGCCAAGCTCGATTCTACCACCAACAGAACAAGGCTACAACAATATCATAGATTTCGATCTCCACCGTGTGTTTTCATCTGAAAAAGGCGAGAGACATTCTTCTTTCTTACTGATATTCGACTCAGCAAGGATTTTGGTTCCCAAAGCTCAAAATGTGTATATGGAAGTATGGAACGATCCAACGAGCACTAGAGAGAACTGGCTAGATATATTTCTTCAGTCTTCCACATGAGACATAGTTAACCATATACATAGTTGTCTTTTTTTTTTCTCTTTTTTACAGCATAGAAATTCATTAGGAAGAGCCTTCCATAAAGACCATAACCACCAACACTAATATATATATAGGTTAAACATAGGAAAACATTTCTTTTTCTCCCACCTCCAAACCCTAGTCTCACAAAAGCCGCCACCCCTTTCTTGCTCGGATCTAGTTCACCAAGCAAGTTTCCTTTGCTTTGATTTTGTAACAAGGGGAATATCATGGTGGTGGTGGTGTAGCAAGAGGAACCAGTAACAAGTGGTGGTAACAAGGGGGATACAAGAGGAAACAGTAGTAAGTAGTTGTAACCAGGTGCATAGCACGGTGGTGGCGGTGTAACAAGGGGAAGCAGTATCAAGCGGCTGTAGTTTCGGAAGCAAGGGTGTTCAAGTGGATGGTCTGGAGTTAGAGATACCGGAGTTGATGGTTATGGTAGTAAAGGTGGCGGTCACAGTCCAAAGCGGCGGAATCATTGACATGAAAAATGGAAGGAGTAGTGGAAGTGACGTTTCACCTTGCTTTCAGAATTAGGTCACTTTTGGGCTGAGCTTGTGTGGGTATTTTAATTATGGGTGAATTTGTTGCATTAGTTTTTATTTTCTCTTGGTCACTTCGTGTGACCTTATTTGTACTTCCTTCTTTTTTAATCAAACCATTTAATTTACGGATAAATAAATATATATATATATAGCATCAAAATATAACATCTCATGCAACCCACTCAAAACCATGACAAACTCATTTCTCAAATATGCAAAAACCCATACTATCACCATGAGAAACTGAAGAAGTACTACTTAAAAACCCATTCTTCAGCTTACTGTGATTCATCAATTCCTCCTTTCCAGTACCACTTTGCATTAATAGCAAACTCATCATATTATCTGAATTACTATTATTAGCAACATGATATTGTTGTTGTTGATGGTGCACGATAAAGTTCGAAAGCCCTTCAACATTATGATCAAATCCATCTTCTTGACTCATCAACTGAGATGCAACAAACTTATCAAGGGCTCTCCAGTCACTACTCATAACATTCGGCTCCATGTCCATCATATTATTATTACTGCTGTTACCATTAAATCCCAATCTTGCAACCTGCTCCATGTTCATCATATCATTATTGTGAAACCCTAATCTGGCAGAAACCTGTTGTTGGTGTTGGTGTACTTGCTGTTGCTGTTGCTGCTCTTGATGATGAATAGGATGACACTCATCGAATTCGCTATTCTCTGATACCAGTGACATAAAGCTAGGCCTCTTAATCAAGGGAAGTGATGGACTTTCTAACTGAGGAAGCTGTACATAATGATCAGAGTTTAAGAAATTCAAGTTATCGACTTCAGTTGCAGTTTCTTGCTTACACATGAAATTTTGTTGCCGACGATTTCTTGATATATAATCGATAGAAGGATCTACTATTGAACTGACTCCACTTGTTTCATCATAAAAGTAATTTGATGACGATGACTCCCATCCTTCACTTGTTTTCATTTGGTTCGTGGTGGTGGTTCGTTTCTTAAATGCTCGGCACACTACCCATCCTTCTTCCTGTAAAATGTTTTCACCAATAACCGATTAGATGGATGAAAAGTGTTAAAATTGCAGTTGGTGCATATTTTCAAAGCGAAAAGTGAAACTAAGGTTTAGGCATATGGAATTAAGCATGTAAAAAGGAGATAAATTATTAATTTTTCTTTTTAATGAACATCTTAATCTGTTTGAGAAAGAGTGGTATGAGAGGTTTGTTGAGAAAGTGTTAAAAGCAAAGGAAACAAAAGTTATCTTTTGACAAACTGAAAACAATATATTTATTTATTGGAGAATTTTCTCAGAGCAGAAAACTCTGCAAAAACAAGAAAAACTTTTATCTGTTTTAAGATCATTAAAAATAATTCAATTTTTTGACTTGCAAATGTTCCATAAAAGCTTAACTCCATTAAGTTTTTTATCCCATTAAGCCCCATTTTTACTTTATAAGAACTCCCAAATACTAGTTGGAGAACTAAAAGTTTTTGAAAGTAATATAAATAAGGATAGTAACTATTTCACTAGCATATGAGTTGAAATTATAGTTTCCTTGTGCATGAAACTATGATCAATGAGGGTGAGAGTTTCTTGCCTGTGGAGGTCCATTCTCGTCGGACTCAAGCCGGTACTCGTGCATGATCCAATCAGTTTTTTGTCCATTTGGTGCCCTTCCCTTGTAGAAAACAAGAGTCTTTCTCATCCCTATGAGCCTCATTTTTTCATACACTGCCTTGTCGCGTCCCGTTGCTTTCCAGAATCCAGCCATAGTTGCCCTATTTGTTCTTGTTCCAGTTGGATACTTCTTATCTTTGTGGCTAAAAAAGTACCACTCACTCTGCTCCTCATACCCAATTCGACATCGATCTGCAATCAAAATATAAATATGGACCATTAGAAATAAAACCACAAATTTCTCTTATACATATGAGATGAAAAAAACAGTGATTCAGCCTCAGTGCGGAACTACCAAATATTAAAGTTATTTTTACTAGAGTTATACATGGCTCATGTGAACCCTGCGCTGCACATGTTACATTCTAATACATGTGCTCATCATATTTAGGTACAAGCCGTAAGGAATCCCTTTCAAGAACACAAGGTTATGTCGATAAACTACTCCGATACAAACAGCTCTGGTGGCCGCAGGTCCAGAAAGCCGGAAACTATTATCGGAAAAGTGTTCTATATATTGAGTTGGCTAGTTTGGCCGACCCTCATTCAACTAGATCATCTCTATATGTATTGATAGCAAGAGTCACCT
The DNA here is from genome assembly GCA_023531435.1 of Papaver californicum. Taxonomy (NCBI): domain Eukaryota; kingdom Viridiplantae; phylum Streptophyta; class Magnoliopsida; order Ranunculales; family Papaveraceae; genus Papaver; species Papaver californicum. The sequence goes on from JAJJMC010007665.1 coordinate 2,949,660, forward strand.
CCAAATGAATTAGTTAATGAATAACCATTGAGAGAACATAAATAATATTAGTGATCTAACATACCTATAAGATCCCATGGTTCAATTCTGTATAGATCGATATCTCTAATAACATCAAGATCAATCTTCTGACAAGCAATTTTCTTCTTCAGATAATATCCAACTAGCTCTTCATCGGTTGGATGGAACCTAAAACCCGGTGGTACACACGATTCCATCGTCTCCATATATAATCGCAAACCAACACCGAGCACAGCTAATTGCATTAAATTCACCACCATAAACTTATTAGCATTCATCTTTAAATCATAACAAAGACAATAAAGATAGAAGATAACCTAAACCCGGAAGAAAAGGAAAAATAGAGAAGAAATGTAGAAAATAAAACCCTTGAAACTAATCAGTGGAGGACATGTGTTGATGAAAGATAATCATCAAGATCATTTAGCGTGAAGGCCGACAAATACCAAACCTCCGTTTCTCTAAAAAAGATATAAGCGCGTGTTGCAAACAAAAACACTGTTTTGTCGCTTACCATGGATTTTGTTGTGGTAATTCCATGAAGAGAAAAAAGAAAAGAAACTGAGTGAAAACATTATCAGCTAGGTTTTTTGATAAAATCCAAACAGAGGCCATATAATTCTCCCGATTGGACAAATAGCTAGCTATGGTTAATTTCAACTTCATCCTCTAAAAACTCTGTGTGGGCACTTTTTTTAGGTTTGTAAGGTGTGAATGAGAAAGAGACAAGTTGTGGGTTAGTGTTAATGATGTTGTCTAGTAGTAGTGATGGGTGAAGTTAATGGTGGAAATCATTCAACAACAAGTAAACTTACTAATACCTGCATCATAATAGAAATATATATAAAATGGTCAAATTCACACTCACTACTGTTACTGTATATTATATATAAGAAATATAATATATATGTCCATCCCCACATAATTAAAACAAACATGAATAGGGAAAAAAGAGTTCGCGTTAAAACTTCAAATTCTTTAAACCCACAATCAGCTCAAAATATTTGTCGCCGTCTCTTTGTAAAGCAAGTTGAACCCACAAGCCGCGAAGGGTTTCATTAATTAATCTTTACATTAATTGTTGAAATGGGTCATTAGAGAAACTTGTTATCAGCTAGAACCAGAGATGGTTGTACTTAACAGGCTCAAAACAGACTCTAGCGCGATTCTACGGTAATAACAACGGGTAAGGTGGTTATTTGTATGATCAAATATGCAACCAAGTTGAACTAAGAGAAAGTTTGAATTTAAGTGTGGAATAAAACATGACAATATGGTGAAAAAAGGAAATAGGAAAGAAAAGTACAAATTTAAGAACCTTTATTTGATGAAACTTTTGCATTATGCAGGTAAGATTGACTTTGTTAACTTACCAAGTAGGAATATTCAAGGAGTTGTATTTAAAAAATGATGCAAGAAATTATAACCCTAGCTTTAATGAAGCTCCTTTTGAGACATTTTGAAAGATTTAAAAGATCATAGACCAGACAAAGTGAGTAACAGTGTGACCTCAGCAAAAATTTATATCAGCACGCCTAGCTATATATTTCTGTGCATAAGAGCCAGAAAGAACGACAAAAACAGGGACCATTTTTAATGTAATGGATCAGCCCCTGCTGCAAAAGAGAATGAATACCACTTTGAGCTGAAAAGAGGAACGAAGTCTGAGTCGTCTGACTTTATTGTCTGTTTGTCTATCAAAGTTGAGTGCAAAAAGTCTATGTTCTTGGTTGGATGGATTACTACTAGTTTTTTTGGAATCTAGCAGAGACTGTAAGGACGTTGTACTCTATTAATGAATCAGGACCGTTTGATTCATTCATCATCAATCTCCCTGAAAGTTAAGAGTTTTACTCTCGAGATTTACGCTGAAATTATTTAACAACAAAATCTTAACTGAAACTTAACGGTCTTTCTTATGGCTGCTGCTAAATTTCATCAGCTGACAATGGATGAAGTAGCTTTGAGAAGCCCTAATATTGCAAGCAAGACTTGTAAGGTGATCATTTTTAGGGTTCGTGAGCAGTTGCAATCTTATGTAAAGACTCTCATATAACTTAAAGGACTTGCCGATCTAGACCTAGACATGAATTACATCATAATCCTAGTATTGCAAATGCATGGATTTAATTAGTGTGCATATTATCGACATGAACTTGAGCATAAACACGATCATGCATCACAACTGTTGCGACATAACAATATCATGCCACCCCCTACCAAAAGGAGTGATCCATGAGAAACCAAAAATGAAGTATGAAAGGAGACCGAACCAACTCCCTAGAAGATCATTAAAATATTGCGATCCCCTATTATTTCTTTGAAATAGAAAAGAGAGAAACGGTTATTTATCATCCAAGTGATTAGAAGTAGAACGTACGGCTAATCAACAAACAAAAAAATGCACGTGAAAATTCAATTACACTAAGCTAAATTCTACCGATGGATCAATATTCATACATGCACATATATGAGTATATAAGTCATCTACTACAAAACTAAGATCCATACATAGAAATTACAAAGCTTAATTACCTTTTAGATGGGTGTATTTAAAAAGAGATCAATGACCGATAGTTCGATGTGAAATTTAAGATGTGGGTTATCTAGTAGTGACGCGCCTTCGGTACAAATGCAGCTTAATTAGATGTAGAGGAAAACAATGGAATGTTGCAGAGGGAGGAGGTAGAGAATTAAAATTCCGTTGGGGACAGAGAAGAAGGTGTGTATAAATAAAACACAAAAAGAGAGGTGCTGGTAGAGAAGAGAAAGAGAGAGAGAGAGAAGGAGGAGGACCGCTTGAGTGCGCGTGGTTTGATGGTATGAACATCACTCTTCTTCTTCTTCTCTATACCTTTCCCCGTTTTCAGTGGATGACGCCATCCTTTTCATTCCCACCCCCACACCACCTCTCTCTCTATCTACCCTAACTTTTTCTTTTTTTCCTTTTTTCATTTTACAAAAGTTAAATTGTCCACTCTTATAATTTTGATGCATAATTAGTCATTGTAATTTGCTAACTGCCATTTCTCTGATATTAAAATTCTGTCGCACGGTTTTCACACTATCTGCTGGTTGGGCACAGAACTGTACAAGTATCTTACTAGCTAGACTAATCTATATATCTATAATGGATTGAGCTTGGTATCTACTCAAAATTGTGTTGTTTTTGCCATATTACATGCTAGCGGAAATGGGTATATAGTTGAGACTAACAAAAGATATCAACAAGCAGGGACATCGGCCAATTTTCTTTTTTCTTGATTTTATAATTATAAGCGAAAATGAGAATTAGAGTACTTAAACCGACTGCCAACCCAAAGAAGTGCGTAGTTAAGTACAGAGAAAAGTCTTAATTTACGACAAAGATTCTCATATGTCCACGATCCACCAATCAAACATGGATATATAATCGTCATCATGGCCAACACCGGCCGTTTGTGATAAAACCTTAGTTCTTGCTCTCGCACAGGTATGCTGAAATTGTTTTTGTAATGTTCCCGTCCATATCCAGACCATGATTAACAAGACTTTTAGAATAAGGCATGATTAGTTAATTGGTAGCTATAAGTTATGCTATATTTGTACGTCGCAATCAACAGATGAAGAATTTTATAATTTCCACCAATTACCTGGTGAACGAGGCATCAAATAACTCGAGAAATTAGAATGCCCTAATTTAAAGGAAATCAACCGGACAGCCACTTGACCACTTCTACTGTTTAAGTATGATTAAATCCTAATGTGAGTTTCACCACCAACATATACTATCTGTCATTCGTTTGAGCTAGCAACTATTTTCAAAGACGTTGTCAAATTAATCAATGAACCTATTTGCAATGGAATTACACTTAATTAGTTAACTGTAAACAAAACAGCGGTGAATATTGTAATTCCACATGCCATATGTAATCCCAATGTTGCTATGAGGTCAATGAAATTCACCGAAAATTAACAAAAAGAAAGAAAAAAGGTAAAGAAACTGAACCCCTTTCCCTTAATTATATACTGGATGATTGTGTAACGGTAGGGTCTGATAGAAGATTGGACCTTTTATAAGTATTTTTTTTTTCCAGATTTATTGGTTATTTAGAACTATTGTAATCAATTATGAATAAATTACAATGAGTTTACAGTACAATTGAAAGATTTTGGCTTCATTTTGAAGGAATTTGAGTTAGATTTGAAGGAATTAAAAAATCAAAAATATAAATGATTACTAAAAGTTTTTTGCAACTATCAGGTCTTATAGCAACTATGTCAAACTCTTATTTTTCATAATATCTTTTAACTACACCAAGTTTGAACGAAATTTTGAAGCTAAACATTAATTATATATTTCATTTTATTATTTTCGCTTTAATTTAAAGAAATGTTGTTTAAATTTGGAGATATTTTAAGAAAATCGAAATTAATGGCTATAAGGCGACTATATTTTAGCTCCCATTGTGAACATATAGAAGGACTCCCTTCGATCGTCCAATTAAGAAATATATTTATATTAATCATTTTCAAGTAAGAGGGAGGATCCGTACACACTCTTATATACACAATATCTCATATGATTTGTATTGTTTTTTTCCCCTAAAACTCAAATGACAATGATTTTAAATCTAATATAGTGATGATGCGTTCCTCTTATGAGACTCCATATTCCTACCAAAAATGAGTACAATCCAAGATACGAAACCCCACCATCTACCAATTTTAATTTTAACCGTTCATATTCAACGACTGATTTTCAAAGTGGTAGATGGTAGTACTATATATCTCGGATTATGCTTATTTTTGGTAGAAATATGTATTTTATAAGAAGAATATATCATCAAAACTAATATTAACTTTAAATTTATTTTTGTTTTAGTTTTTCATAACTTTACAAAAAAAAGACTGCAAGTCAAACAACTTTGTGAACTTGAGTAGAGTTTCTCATTATTTATAGAACAATAATTACGATGAGTGAATCAATCCTAATCTAAAATAACTAAAAGAATTACAATAATATGATAAACTACAGCTAAGACTTATTGTTACAACAGTTATGCACAGACTTATTGTTACAGAAGAGAAGAAGTGGTCGTCAGTTGCGAGATAAGCGCAGACTTATGTGTGTGTACACTAGTTGTGGTGCTGACTTAACTAGACCTGACACCCCAACTAGTTCATAAAGATGTCTGCAAGTTGAGCTGAAGAAGGAATGTACGTTGGTTTGATGAGACCAGCAAGTAGGGTTTGACGAACAATCGATTTCAATATGTTTCGTGCATTCATGAAACACAAGATTTTCAGAAATATAAATGGCAGCCTGGTTATCGCAATAAACCGGAATTGGCTTAGGCACTGAAATTTTAAGGCCAGTGAAAAGATAATATAACCATTGTAATTTAGAAGTAACCTTGGAGAGAGCTCGATATTTCCAAGATAGAGGACTATCTCCAAGCATTATAAAATAGCCAGCCGTTGATCTGCGAGTAGTTGGACATCCTGCCCAATCAAATTCGGTGTATCCCGTTAGAGATAAAGAATTAGTAGTAGATAGAAAAATTCCAGCTAATCGTACCTTTTAGATAGCAAACAACTCGATATGCAGCCTCCGAATGACTGGTGCCCGGTCGTTGCATGAATTGACTTAGATAGTTAATGAAAAAGATAATGTCAGGACGAGTGACCGTGAGGTAGAGAAGACGACCAATAAGGCGCCGATATATTCCGGGGTCAACTAGTGGATCTCCAGCAGTAGGAAGAAGTTTTAAATGTTGTTCCATTAGAAAAGAAGAAATCTTAGCACCAAACAACCCGGAGTCAGCTAAGATTTCGAATATATATTTATGTTGACAAAGGAAAATTCCCTTTAGAGACCGAGAAACTTCAATACTAAGAAAGTATTGTAAACGACCAGGATTTAAAAAAAAAAAGCGAGACTCGAGTTTGAATCGTAGAGATTGTATGGAGGAATCATTATTACCAGTAATAATAATGTCATCAACATAGACTAGGACATAAAGAGTATAATATTATCAGAATAAAAATTAAAGAGAGAATAGTCAGCATAAGATTGTTTAAATCCTTCATTTAAAAGAACACCTGAGAACTTAGCAAACCATTGACGAAAAACCTGTTTAAGGCCATATATAAATTTGTTTAACGTACAAACACGAGTATCTCCTTTGGTTCTAAAACCAGGAGGAAGTTACATGTAAATTTCTTAGGCGAGGTCACCCTGTAAGAACACATTATTTTACGTCCAATTGATGAAGTGGACAATTTTTAACAACAACTATAGATAATAAGATACGAACAGTAACTAATTTCGCTCCCGGAGCAAAGGACATGATAGTTAATACCTTCTTATTGTATGTATCCTTTCACAACAAGGCGTGATTTATAACTTTCAATGGTGCCATCGGCATAAAATTTAATTTTGTATACCCACTTGTAACCGATAACGGACTTCCCAGGTGGAAGATCGGTGATAGTCCAAGTACCATTGGATTCAAGAGCCACAACTTCTTTAACCATTAACCATTGAATCAAGCCAACGGGGATCTTTCATGGCTTCCATAAAGCTTCGTGGTTCAGTATATGTAATGACTCTGGAGAGAAAAGCTTGATGTTGTGGGTTAAATTGAGAAAAAGATAAGTAGTTAGTAAGAGGATACTGCGAACTAAAGGTGCACCGTTTTACTGAGCATAATAAGGAGGAGTATATCGCTCTCGATTGGAGCGTCGTACATTTGGTTCCGTTCCATGTTGCATAGTTTCAATAGAATTAGGAACGTTTGAAACTGCCTCGGATATGGACGGATTTGGAGAAGGCATAGTTGGAGTCGACGTACAAGATGGAGAGAAATCCAAAATAGGAGTGATTGAGGAAGGTTCTGTACGTGGAGTTTGTGATTTATTATTGTATTCAAATGTGATGGTGACTGCTGTGTAGCTACAGTTAAGTCATCAATAAAATAATCATTCTCCAGAAGTGGAGAAGTGGGTGTTTCAGCTGAGTGATTAACATCCTTAAAAGGGAATAAATGCTCGTAAAAAATAATATCACGAGAGACAAATGTTTTCTTTATTTTAAGATCTAAAATTATGTATCCTTTATGGTTATAAGGATATCCTAAAAACACACCGGGCTTCGCTCTTTAATAGTACGTATAACACAAACAACCAAAGATGCGACAATGACGATAATTAGGTGTACTACCAAAAAGAATCTCACCGGGAGTCTTATGATTTAAGACCGGAGTTGGTATTTTGTTGATAAGATATACTGCTGTTAGTATACATTATCAGTTTGGACACGCTGTAACGCAGAGAAAAGGAAGAGAGGTATTAGTGGAAATGGTACTGATTTGTTTATACTGTTTAACAACAAATGTGGAAAAATATTTAAAGAACTTGAAGATCTCGTCTTTAGTATGCATGAGATAAATCCATGTACAACGAGAAAAGTCATCAACAATGGTGAGAAAATACTTTGCACCAATAAGAGGAGGTGTCAAAAAAGGACCCCAAATATCACAGTGAATGAGTTCGAAACAACGTTTAGAAGAAACACTATTTCGATTAACTGGTAATCTATTTTGTTTTTCCAAAGGGCATACATCGCAGGAACTAGAAAACTTGGAATTAATATAATCAAAAGACCTACATAAAAATTAAAAAGATCTAAACTTGGATAACCAAGTCGACAATGCCAAACATCTAACGGTGTGTTGTTGAAATTTAAAAGAACTTTGTGCGATGTTGCCGGTCAAAGAGAAACTTGAAGCTGGTAAAGTCCCGAGACATGATTACCCTGACCAATCACTTGATGCGTGAGTAGGTCCTGAAATAGACAATGACTGGGAGTCAGAAGAGTGACGCATTTTAGAGAGCGTGTAAGTTGACTCACTGATAGTAGATTAATTTAGAATGAGGAATGTGATGATCATTCGAAAGTTTAAGAGTTGTTGAGAATACAACTTCACCGATATGTTTAACAGTAGCAAGAGGGCCATCAAGAAATTGCATTTGAACTAAGGAACGAACAAAAGAATAAGAGGTAAAAAATGATAATGAATTACAAATGTGGTGACTAGCACCATTGTCAATAAACCAAGAACAAATAGAAGAAGTGTTGAGTATCCTACCAGCTAGATTAATAAGTCATGGTTCCGTTGGAGTATCCTCCATAGGAAGGCTGAGAAGAGTAAGTAGACAAGCATACTGGTCTGCTGAGAGTGATGGAACAACTTGAATTGGTTGGAAAACAACATTGTTGGTTGCAATAATTGGTGGAACGGTAGCACTTCTCACGAAAATGACCATGACGGTTGGAATGATGGTCACAATAGGGCCGAGGATGTTTATTGTGACTTGCAGAGTACCGAGAAGATGAAGTTCCATCACAGTTGATATTAAGGGCAACAACATCAATTATAGGTACATGAGCCGCATTGATATGTTGTTGTTGGAATATTGATTTGAATGTTTTCTGTAACTTGGTATATTTTATTAACTCAGAGGTTACATGACTATTACTTGTTACAACTCTTGAAGTCGGTAACAGACTCTTATAGTTGGCAACATATTCTATTACCAAACTTAGCTAGATTACATTGACTCAATATTATTCTAGGATATCTTTCTCCTTGATTCCTGCCTTTATTCTTGCATACATAATTTCCTTCTGTTAAGGAATTACTTTCAACACTCCCTCTTAATTCCTTATGGTAACTTTCATTAAATCTCTGAAATACTGATGCTTATATTTTGGAAGTGCTTTTGTGAAGATGTCTGCCACTTGGTGATTCGTGCTACAATACTTCACCTCGATCTTTCCTTTCTCCACGACATCCCTGATGAAGTGATGTTTGATTGCAGTATGTCTTGTACGGCTATGATGGACATGGTTCTTTGTCATAGCAATGACTGACTTGTTATCACACATGATTGGGATAACTTCTACTTGTTTTTCACCAGCATCCATTAGTATACGTTTTAGCCATATTGCCTGTGACTTTGCTAGTGCAGCTGAAACATATTCCGCCTCGGCAGATGATTATGCCACAATTTCTTGCTTCTTTGATGACCACGCAAATACACCTGAGCCAATGGTAAATGCATATCCCGAAGTGCTTTTCTTGTCATCAACACATCCGGCCCAATCACTATCACAGAAACTAATCAGCTTTACCTCTTCTACTCCTGTATTCTTTTCATACCAAATACCAAGATCAAACGTACCTTTGATGTATCTCAGAACTTGTTTTGCAGCTCCGAAGTGAATTTGACTCGGCTTGTGCATGAACCTTGACAACAGACTTGTTCCATAAATTACGTCTGGTCTGGTAGCTGTAAACTTCCTACCAGGCTTCTATAGAGAGACGCATCCACTTCCTTGCTTCCATCTTCTTTGCTTAGATTTTCTTTTACCAGTAGATGAGTGCATACAAGATTGCAATCTTACATTCGAAATTTTTCAAGAAGAGATTTTGTATACTTCTTTTGGCAAATAAGTACTCCCCCTCCTTCTTGATAATCTTCAATTCCTAAGAAATGATGCAGTAACCCTAGGTCACTCATATCATATCGTTTCTTCATCTTAGTCATGAATTCTGAGATAATTGTTTCATCATTGCCTGTGATCACCATGTCATCCACATAGAGAGAGATAATGAGAAATCATGACGTACCTTGTTTCTTGACATACAGGGTCGGCTCATTCTTGCTTCTTTCGAAACCTTTGGCTTTGAAGTAACTGTACCATGTACGAGGTGCTTGTTTGAGCCCGTACAATGCTTTCCTCAACCTGTACACTCTATTCTCTTATCTGGGTATCAAAAATCCTTGAGGCTATTCCACATACACTTCTTCTTTTAGAGTTCCATTCAGAAATACTGATTTCACATCAAGTTGATGCAACAACCAGCCTTTTTGTGCTGCCAGGGTATGAGAACAAGAATTGTGTCATACCTTGCTACATGAGAGAAGCTTTCTTCGAATTCGATTCCGGGTTTTTGTGAAAAACTCTTACCAACCAGCCTCGCTTTCTTCTTGAGAACGGACCCATCTGGATTGAGTTTTGCTTTGTATATCCACTTCACCCCAATTACGTCATTCTCTTTTGGATTCTCAACGAGCTCCCATGTCTTGTTCTTCTCAATTACTTCGATTTCTTCCTCCATTGCTCTCTTCCAATCTTCCTCCTTGACTGCTTCTTCATAGTTTCTCGCTCAATAAGACAGAAGTTGCAATGTGCATACACATCATCAAGACTTCTCATTCTCTGTGGAGTTGAGTCCGGTGAAGAGGACTGTGAGGTTGATGCTGGGCTCGGTTGTGGACTGTTTGTTGGAGACCTTGGTTCTTCATGAACATTGTATTCTTCTTCCTCGTCAGACGATTCATCGGTCCGAACTTGAGCTTGCTTCTGTTTCCAATCCCAAGTTGATTTCTCATCAAATATTACATCTCGGATGATCACTAGCTCACTCTTCTTTAAGTTGAAAAGTCTGTAGCCTTTTGATTTCGAACTATAGCCCATGAATATGCACTTTTCACTTGTTTGGTCGAGTTTTCTTTTGAGTTGCTTCGGAACGTGAGCATAACAGATGCACCCAAATACCCTTAGATGGTTTACAGACGGCTTCTTTCCACTCCACGCTTCAACTGGAGTCTTGTCTTGGACTGCCTTTGTTGGACACCGGTTCAGCAAATAAATTATTGTGGCTACAGATTCTGCCCAGAACAATATAGGCAAGCCTTTCTCATGAAGCATCGACTTCGACATCTCTTCCACGGTTCTATTTTTTCTTTCAGCTACTCCATTCTGCTGCTGGGTGTAGCCTACCGTTAACTGTCTATCCAAGCCAATATCTTCACAGAACTTGTTGAACTCGTTAGAGTTATACTCGCCACCTCGGTCACTTCGCAACACTTTGATTAAGTGCCCGCTTTGTCTTTCCATATACTGCTGAAATTTCTTAAAGATAGAGAACACATCCGACTTCTGTCTCATAAAATACACCTATGTCATTCTTGAATAGTCATCAATGAAGGTAAGAAAGTACCTGTTGCCTCCCTGAGATGGTGATGGCATTTGACCACAGACATCGGTGTGAACTAGCTCCAACGGTGCTTTAGCTCGCCACGCCTTCTTTTTTGGAAATGCATCTCTGTGATGTTTTCCGAGTGCGCATCCTTCACAAACTTCCTTTAACTCTTGAATTGTTGGAAGTCCATAGACCATGCTCTTTTGGTGAAGGTTCTTTAGGCTTTGGAAATTCAATTTTCCAAGCCTTCTATGCCATAGACAAGAATCAGCAACCACCTCGGCTTTGAGAGCAACATTGTTGTAAGAAAAAATAAGAGGGAAACTCCTGTTTTCCTCCATATTGACCTATGCTAGTTCGCGCTTTCTTTGATCAAGCATCTTACAGGCGAGGTCCTCAAAATGGAAAGCGTATCCACGTTCTAACAGTTGTCCAACACTCAACAAGTTTTGTGCTAAGTCAGGTACAAGCATCACATCTTGAATATCTTTTCTTCCCTTCTTCGTTTCTATGGAAATTGTCCCCTTTCCTTCTGCACCAACCGAGACACCATTTCCCATTTTCACCTTGGAATTGCAGGCTGAATCAATCTCTTTGAAGATGCTTTTGTTGCTGGTCATATGATTGCTACATCCACTATCAATGAACCATACTTCGCTCTTCTGTTCTTGGCTACTTGACAGGCGTAAAACATGTACTCATTGCCTTCTTTCTCTTCTACAAAATTTGCTTGCTGATTTTCTTCCAAGTTATAGTCTTTTTGGAGATGACCATACCTCTTGCACTTGTAACATTGTAGTTTATCTCGAAACCAACAATTTTTCTCATCATGACCGGTTTTCTGACAGATTCCACACCTTGATGCTGTGGACACTTCGGCGTTTCTTCTGGAAAAATAGCCTGTAGCTCTACACGACCTCGTGCATAGCGATCTCTTCCTCTTGTGGTTCCTCTACCACGGAACGATTCTTGATTTGATTACTTCTCGTTATTTCTCGAGACAACATTGAGCTTAGACTGAAAGGCACTCTCAATGGTTTTTTTTGTGTGCAAGTTCTGTCTTTGCTCAAATGCTTTAGTAGAGCCCATCAGTTCTTCGACACCCAAAGTTTCAAGATCTTTGGTTTGTTCTATGACGGCAACAATAGAATCATATCTTTCTGGCAAGCTAATGGGAATTTTCTTAACAATTCTTTGATTGGGAATTGTTTGTCCATACGTATTCATTTGATTTATCACGTCCATGACTCAGGTGAAATAATCTTTTAAGAGCTCGGAATCATTCATCTTCAAGTTCTCGAACTCCCTTCGTAAAGATTGAAGCTTTATGGTTTTGAATTGGGAACTTCCTCTATATTCCTTTTCATGAATATCCCACGCCTCCTTTGATCTTGTAGTGTTGATGATTCTTGGAAAATAGTTTTCGTGACTCCTTCTTGAATCAGGAGAAGAGCTTTAGGATCTTTCTTGATGTTTCCCTTTAATTTGTTGGCCTCACTGTTTGTTAGGGTTTCCTTGTCTTCCGGTTCTTCAAAACCGTCCTCTACATACTCCAAGAGATCTCGTGAGATGAAAAGTATTCTCATTCTCACACACCAGAAATCGTAATTTTCTCCATCGAATTCTGGTACATAACTTTGCTTGTAGTCTTTGCTTGAGGATACCATTCTTCCCTAGGCTCTGATACCAATCTGTTGGAATTATTGATTTGAATGTTTTCTGTAACTTGGTATATTTTATTAACTCAGAGGTTATAAGACTATTACTTGTTACAACTCTTGAGGTTGGTAACAGACTCTTATAGTTGACAACATATTCTATTACCAAACTTAGCTAGATTACATTGACTCAATATTATTCTAGGATATCTTTCTCCTTGATTCCTGCCTTTATTCTTGCATACAGAATTTTCTTCTGTTAAGTAATTACTTTCAACAGTTGGACCAGGTTAAAAATACTTTTAGTAGTAGGCAAAGGATTCATCAAAGCTAGTTGGCTCCTTATATGAAAGGAACGATCGTGGAGGCCTTGAAGAAATTCCATTACACGATCACGTTACAAATACATGGCTCAATGGAAACAAGAGAATCAAACTGATTGCACAAAGCTTTGATTTTTGTGTAGTAAAAAGAAACTGAAAGAGCCTCTTGCTTTGGAGCAGCAATGTTGATTTGAGTTGAAACAATTTCGGAGCATTGGTAAGACAAAAACGTACCTTAAGATTAGTCCATACAACATACGAAGTGTTAGCGTACAAACAACTCAAACGGATTTCAGGATGTACCGAGTTGAGTAACCAACTGCTTACAAGATCATCGCATCTTTTCCAACAGTTGTATGCCACGGTTTCCTCTGGAGGAACAAGAGAACCATCAAAAAAACTAAGTTTTCCTTTGGTATTCAAGGCTTTGGTTATTCCACGTACCCAACTTCCGTAGTTTTCTCCTTGAAGAAAAAGGAAAACTAATACTGTAGCTGGATTGTCAGATGGGTGAATGAGTAGGGATCTGAAATAATAGGTTTTGATCGTGGAACATATGGATTTGTTGGAGTGGGGTTCTCTGGATTAGAGGATCGATTTTCAGCATAAGAAGATTGGATGCCTGCATCCCTCATTGTTGAAGAAAAAATAAATAGAGAGCAAAAAATAGGTTTTCTAGAATCTAAAGGATGATATCATCATAAACTTAAAGAAGATAGGATTGGAAGTCACACAACTGTATAAACTTGAGTAGAGTTTCTCATTATTTATAGAACAGTAATTACAAGATAAAGATGACTGAATCAATCCTAATCTAAACTAACTAAAAGAGTTACCACAATATGATAAACTACATCTAAGACTTACTGTTACAACAGTTTAGTTACACATAGACTTATTGTTACAGAAGAGAAGAAGTGGTCTTCAGTTATGAGTTACGCGCAGACTTATGTGTGTACACTAGTTGTGGTGCTTACTTAACTAGACCTGACTAGGGCTGCACAGGAACCGACCCGAAAAACCGCACCCGCCCGAACCCGACAAAACCGCGGGTTTTAAAACCGAACCCGCCCGCTACGGGTTGGTATACGGTTTTGAAAATTCAAAACCCGGTCACCACGGGTCGGTTTACGGGTTTAGTGTAACACCCGCCCGAACCCGCCCGTATAACCCGTTTACTTTGAGCCGTTGATTGAGATTTAATCCTAACCATCCATCTATCATAAAACTTAACCTAATCTTTCGATCCCTATTCATTCATTCTCTTCAGTCTTCTTCTCCGCCTTCACTTCAGTCTTCAGAGGCGACTGCTAATGCTTGTCTGCTTGATGCCTTCATCACGTTGTCTTCTTAGCTTAGATCACCGAACAAGTTTCAATGTTTCATAGTTCAGTAACTGAAGTTTCATAGGTGAACAAATTCGTAAACTTCCTTTTCTAATTCAAAGAATCAAGCTCCTAATTCTCATTCACAGCTAACAACACCAAGTCACCAACATGTATTTGCTTTTCCACACTTTTTTTCTTCAACTTTATGTAAATACAGATTTTAGTTACATGGGTTTTGATTGATTTCATTGGGTATAGCTACAGTTGCCAGTTTTCATTTGATTGATTGAATCTAGGGTTTCTTCTTTACTCTCTCTTCTGTTATGTGTAGTGTGTCTGTGAATTGCACCAATGTTTGTTCATTTGTGTCCCTATTTAATCGTAATTGAGATCACAGCCATCATCTGTGTCCCTATTTAATAGTTAATCAATCTAAAAGATTGTCTTGTATGGTCTCTTGAGTGTTTTATTGTTAACCACTTTTGAGTTTATGTAGTATGTTCTGATGCTTACCATTAAACTTTGGGTCACATCTACTGTGCAGGTACTTTACTGGCTATCTAGCCTAACTTGCTCCGATAAGAACTTCATTGTCAAGTATGGAGCTTAGCATGTAGCTGCCAGCGAAGGTGTTGCGCTAGTTGCCCCAGATACATCTCCAAGTAAGTTGGCGTGCATGCCCATTACTTCTATTTATAGTCAGCTTCATGATCCTTTGACTGTTTGAAAATTCTCAAAGTTAACATCTCTTCTAAAATCTCAGTAAATCTTACCATGAATGAGATGGATATGAAGTTAAATAGTTGATAATTCTGCACCCACGATGAATTACTTAGGTATATGCCACCTACTGTTTGAAGTACCATCTCGTCAAACAGTGCTGTGAATCCTCTGATTCTTACCCAACACGTTTTATTTTGATGTGTAGGGGGCCTTGGGGTGGAAGGAGAGGCGGAAAGCTGGGATTTTGGTGTAGGTATGCAACTGTTTCCTTATGTTTCAGTTGTTGAGGTAGTTACTTGAAATTATAATGTCCTCCATCATTAATCAGTAACTCAATGTCATGGAGGATTCCATATAACCAAATGCTAACAATTATTCTTTATTGTTTATCTTCAAAGTGTTGACTCAACTCCACAGCTTTGGTGGGGTAATTCTTGTGTAGAGACTTATATCATGTTGCCAGCCATCACATGATATTCACCTTGATTCTTCCTGTGATCTCAATTAGTAAAGGTTTAAATTTGTTATCAAAGCCTGGTGTATCAGGATCCTCCTGATAAAAGTGAAAATGACAGTATCTCCTGCCCATTGGATTGATATAAATTGGCAGTATCTCGTGCCATTGTATTGTATTGACCTTTCTACTCACTAGATAACTTGGTCTTTCTTTTCCAAGAGGCTTCAAATTGGTGGCTTCTGATGGTACATAGGCGTAGGTGTCTGTCGATTTAATGGTTCACATTGTTTATATATTTTTTTTATGTTATACCGCCATAAAATATAGGTGTTTCTTGAGCCTGTATCTGAAGTGTATATCCCAGCTTGGTATTTCTGTGGGGTAATTAAGTTAATGATACAACAATAGGAAGTAGTTTTATGCAAGAGCTTACAAATATTCATGGCTTCATGCAGAACAAGTTCTGACCATGCAAAAAAAGGAAACAACAATTTAGAGACATCCCACATCATCTTCAATTTAAGGCGTCATCTATGCTTGCAACATGACTGTTTCTTTCTTTAGTATGTTTTTCATTGAAGCAATCTCCGTTTGTAAACTCTGAGTACTTTAAAATAAATTAATCCTTATTTTTGTGGCTAGTGTATATCCCTTGAAGCAATCTCCATTTGTAAACTCTGAGTACTTTAAAATAAATTAATCTTTAGTATGTTCTTCATTGAAGCAATCTCTATTTTTCTATCTGGCACGGGTTAACCCGCGAAATAAACCGAACCCGCCCGACCCGCCTCGGGTCGGTTTCAACCCGACCCGCCTGTGGACGGGTTGGTATACGGTTTTGAATATCAAAACCCGCTTCTAGACGGGTTGGTAGTTGGTTTTACCCCAAAACCGACCCGCCCGCCCGTTGTGCAGCCCTAGACCTGACACCCCAACTAGTTAATCCGTTAATAGTTTTATGGAAAAAACGACTAAATTATATGAGATGATGTATATATAAAAGTGTGCATGGATCCTCCTTTAAGTAAAAATACATAATTAGCATGTAAGATTACATGACAACCATACGTATATTACATACATTAACAAGAAGTGAGGTTCAATAATGGTGGCCATCTTAAATACATCATGTGTTTAAGGTAGGAATGGGTTTCACGATCAACAACTCAAAATGTTTTATATTCTATCTCATTTTACTTAATTAATGATGATTCCAAGTCCTGATGGTAATTTTTTTTTAAGTAAAACTAATGCACGTGGTAACATGAAGTTCTGAGGTCGGAAGATACAAATTAAACTATTTCTTCATATATGTGCAAATGATATGTTAGTATTGGTAATTGTCATTTCGCAGAGTGACAAAATCGTCAGATGTTTATATTCACAAATAGGTATTGCCCAACTGGACAACTAAAAACCTTTGTTTCAATAATAAATTTAAAAAAAAAAAAAAAACAACCAAAACCGATCCGAACTATTTCATTAAAATACACATATGTTTAAATTTTTTAACGATTAAAGTACATTTAAAGGTTTTTGTTTTGAACCCACTAGCATGTATAGAGGTTTGAAGAATAATAATCATCACACAATCAAATATCTCAATAACAAATGCGATTATCAAAAATCTATCTTGGCAACACAACCACATGAATCATATGATAAATTAATAAATCAAAAGTAATGAAAAGATATAGGTTAAACATAAAAAATTAATACAAGCAAATTTTAACGTGGTTCGACAACAGAGTGTCTACATCCACGGGTAATAAAAGATTTGGATGTTTTTATTGATGATTGTATGTTATAAAAGGATAAAATGCTATATGCACCAAGTAAAATTCATCAAAGAATGATTGAACTACGAATATATATAATTGACACAACTCCCATACCTAAACTTTTTCCTCTGATCCTTTTCCTTCTCCCAAAATTTTCTCTCCCCTCTTTCTGTCTTGGAGCTATATATTTATAGTAAATATCATGGGTCCCCCTCTTCTTTCTTTCCACCTATTAGTTCTTATCCAGACTTTGGAACGAAACTTATCCCGTATTCTTATTTGTATTTCCCGCAAGACTTGACATGCGTACTTCTTATTTCCCTTAGTTTCCCGCTTGGTGACCCGCACCTCTTCTGTGGATTGTATTCAAGTTATTGCTTTTGGATTTTGATGAATGCTGCAGTTTTATTATTATAATTAGAATTATGGCATGTCCGACATGTGGCCATTGAAAGTGACATTATTATTTTCAGAATTTGGCATGTCCGACACGTGGCCTTTGAAAGTGACTTGTCATGTTTTAGCTTCTTCTGTTCCGCAACCTGCACAACTGAGACGTGTCTATCATGCATCGATGTTTGTCAGTTCTATACATTATGTCATGCTTTCCCGCTACTTGCATGTCTGTCATGCAACAAAGGTGTCTGTTTCAGTACTTATCTAATGAGTTTTGTTTTAGTGTTTCTCGTTCCATCATAATCTGATATTCTTTCCATAGTATTTGAACACGTGGTGATAGGGATTTAATACCCTCACAACGGCTTTTCTTTCCCGTATGATGATGTGGTATGTATAATTCTTTCTCTATTCTTCTACATCACGCCTTAAACATTATATAATTGTTTCATTTTTTCATAGCCGCAAGCTGAAGGGAGTTCGAAAGGTGATTCAGGTAATAAGCGCAAAGCCGCAGCTACAATAGAAAAGGTATTGACTTATCCAAATGAATTTGCATGATTCATATGAATCTTATTTAATGAGTTTCTGCGGTATATTGACAGGGACAAAAAAAATTTAAAGCTGCACCCCGCATTTCCACTGATAGGGAGGAAGGAGAAATCCGTGATTCACCCCGTTGTCAACCAAATTCGAGAATTGAGAATATTAGTTCTGTTGAACCTGAAAAAAGTGAGGAAGAGCAGAATGTCCCGCTTCAGCTGACAGATTCGGAGCAGAATGTTGAAAATTTATCTCTTGTGAATTTTGAGCCCACGGAGCTGGTTAATGCTGCGGTGGAAACTACAGGTGTTGCGGACAGTTGTTCGAACCAGGCCGCAGATCCTGAGTTCTCTTACTTCACCTCCCAGTTTTCCCCTTTGTTTGAAGATGATCTTCTCGTGCCTTCTGCAAGTGAAGATGGTCTATCTGATAAGGAGGATCCCGCAATTCAGGGTGAGCCGGCAAATG
This sequence comes from Papaver californicum, assembly GCA_023531435.1. NCBI lineage: Eukaryota > Viridiplantae > Streptophyta > Magnoliopsida > Ranunculales > Papaveraceae > Papaver > Papaver californicum. The sequence continues at coordinate 2,968,394 of JAJJMC010007665.1, forward strand.
CTGTGGTGGAAGCTGCTTCTACCGAGGGTAATGACAAGAGCACAACTGTCACTGATGCAGTTCATATGAATAAAGAAATCCCGCACAATGATAAGGTGATGTAGTTTTTAATAGTGGTAAAATAGGTTCGATTCTCAGACTTGTGAAGATTTGATTTCTAGATCTAATTTTTAATGACTAAAAATAAAAAAAGATTAAAACAAACTTGATTTCCAAATAATGGGAAGAACTAGGGTTAAGGATTCCACTTTTAACCAATAACTCAAGTGATAAAATCGTACAATTCTTGTATTCAGTTTAATCAAAACATTGCCAAAGTTAGGTTTTTGAAAGAATAATTGTAAATCGAAAGCATGAGGCATCAAGAGTTTAAAACTAAGCATGACCATAAAAAAAAAACCCAATTATTTGAGAAAAACCATTTTTTCAATTTTATTCAAAGCAATTAATAATAAAAGAATTGTAAAATAGATAGATAAAATAGAAGTTACCACTTAATTATTGGAGAAAAAGCTTCCTCCGTCGCCCCAGTGATGGTGATTAGTTCATTGTATTGGAAACACACTCAAAATAGATTTTCATTGCTCAAAAAGTGCTTACAATGGTGAAAGAGAAGTAACACATGAATTTTGAGACGTTTATAAAAGTTACAGAGAAGTGTTCTTTGTGTTACAAAAGAAAGAAAAGGGAACAAGAGAAAAGAACGGACTGTATATGCAACAGGAATACGACTTCTTCAGTAGCTGAAGATACGACTGAAACAGAGACAGAAAGAATGACAGTTCAGCGACAGTCTTATGTTCTTCCTCTTTTTCTTCTTCGAAGCAGGAAGCATTTTTTTCTGGAATTTTCTTCTGTAGTCTCTGCTACCTCCCCCCTCCCCCCTCCCACCCCGATTTTCTTCGCTCCTCTTTGCTATATATAGGGTTAATAAACCCTAATAAGCTTTATTAACCGATAAGGACTCCAAAACAATTCCAAATCCAACTCTAAATCCCGTAACAATTCCAAACAGAGAAGAACACGGTTTCCCGTCCAAGTTCACTTCTGCTAACCATTTTTCCTGCTAAAACTCCCTATTTGACGTGTGTTGAACTTGGGTTGATTAATTCTTCACTTGAGCAACTCAGATTTACCCAATAATCTAAAAACACGGTTGCCAGAATCAACAGAAGTTTCTTCACATAACAAATAAGTTTCCCGCCAAAATCAGAATTTGAATTCAAAAGGGAAGTGCCCCTATCCATTTTCTTGGTGCCTTTATCAACTTTGGTGGGTGCCTTTAACAACTTTTTGAGCCGATTTTTTTCTCCAAATTATTCATTTTTCGAGAATACCTACAAAAACACAAAAAACCATAAAAAGTACAAAATCGTACACTATCAAAATAGAAAATTGAGCGCAATTTCGACACAAAAATGTGTCTATCAAACCCCCAAACTTACTATTTGCTAGTCCTCGAGCAAATCTAGTAAAAAATAAAATCCTAACTCACTTTCGTAGGAATCACGACTACATTTAGCATATGTAATAAGCCGTTAAACCCCTAGGTGTCCCTAGTGGACGAGTTTTGTCTCGTGAGGGTTTAATTGGCATACTAAATTCTTCGGCAATGGGAATCATTACCCTATATGAGTCCAATTGCTGTACACGAGTTTTTACTCAAGCATACTAAAATTCATATATAAGAAAACAAAGCTCTACTCAGATAGTCGTTCAACCACGATGCTCAGAATCTATCAAAGTTCAATCACATGAAAAGATCTAGAAGATAGATGTGGAAAATATGAAGTTTGCGCATGTTGACTAAGGTGAACGGTGTTTCCCATATCTGTCTGAAGGTCAGTGCCAGGATGAATCCTAATAGATTGAGATACGGTCCCACTGGTTTTAATCATTATACTAATATCGATTCAACTGGTATATACAAGGGTTCCAGAGATCGACTTATTAAAAATAAAACAATAAATGTATTGACAACATGATTGGATCAAATTGAACCCAAGAGCATGGTTCTTGTCACCATTTTATGTGATAGTTCCCATGGATCCTGCGTTCCACGCTTGCTTAGGCGACGGAGACAGGGAGAACACACACATATTGCTATCAAAGTGTCAATACTCTATTTTTATTTTTTTTTATTTTTTTTGGAATATAACTAAAAATAGGGTTTGATCTCAACACTCTATTTCATCCTGGCGGCGATAACAATTCGATACTGGGCCCCACCAAATCACTTAGAGAAACACAAATTGCAAAAATAAAAACAGAAGGTGATATGGTTGAGATAGACTCCGAAATATGGTGACAACTATCATGTTATTTCTAACACCTGAAATCTGTCCTTTTATGAATAGACCATTTAACTGTGCACACCAATTCCTATAGAAAAAAAAGTTAAGTTTCCATCTACCTAGAATGGTTATCGTCATCCTGAATTGTTCACAAGCTTCTAGACTTTGGAGTTTTTATCATTGCACTAAAAAGTTTCTCCCTTACCCCTAAACTTAAATCAAACAATGTCCTCAATGTTTCTAAAGATGAATGATTAAAAGCATGAACAAGGAGAAACTGTTACCAATCGAAGGAAAAGAGTTAAGGAAAGATATTACCGTGTCGCATGAGCATGGGTTACCTCCCAAGAAGTGCTGAGTTTAAAGTCTTCATCCAGACTAAGAAAGAATTAGTCACCTCATAAAATCATATAGCAATAATCGGAACAACTGTGGGTCATCTGAATCAAATAGTGCTATCCAAAATAGAAGAAAACTGCAACAGGCCAATAAAATGAACAAACCGAGCATACCCTTATCTAGTTCAGTATCTATAGAAGGGTCTAGATAAAATATTTTCATAGGCTTGATTTCCTCGTAGGCAGGATCAACAGGATCTGGTTGTAGAGTCTGGAGTAACTCAACTAAGAACTTAGAAGCACATAACAATAACCTGAATAATTGTGGATCCTCAAAGTCAATCAGATTTGACTCACACAATTGACTACTATGAAGGTGGTCATTCTTAAGCAAATGTGTCGATTCTAATTCCCTAAAGTAATTAGGTTTAGTCTTAAAACTTAATAACATACACATTTGTAATTCCAACGTTCCCACATATGGAAGAAAATATTTTTGTGGGAAAACAAAGTCAATCTTGGTATTATTGCCTAGGTAAACCACATCGACCAGAGGGTGGGTTTCTAACACCTGAACTTCTTTTTGGACATCACCAGGCTCAGGGAATATAGTTTGAAGATGATATTTTAATATGGTAGAGGTGCATATTTCAAGTCCCAAGTTGGGGACTTTAAGTAGGGATACTTGACAATCACAAGAATCTTCGGTACCCCCAAACTTAGAGTTTGCAGTGTCTTTAGATAGACTAGTCACAATTTTCCTAATTTCTAGATCGTCAGATTCCTGAAAATGGTCAATTGCTTCTTCTAAATTATGATCAGGTGGTGCAGAATCTAACAAAGTATTCACCTTATTAATAACACTATCATTTTCAACATCAAATCTAAAGTGGGCTCGGCATTTCTCCAATGGATCTTCTAATAAAGTGTTTGGTAATGACTCCTGAACTAATGTTCCTATCATGTTCACCTTTTCAATGCATCTGTCATCTAGTTCAGGTGGTTGGTTACTAATATTGAAAATATTCATCTCAATAGTCATATTACCAAAAGATAAATTCATAATACTATTTCGACAGTTAATGATCGCATTAGATGTGGTAAAAATGGGGGACCTAATATCACATGTATCTGATTCTCTGGGTCAGGGACATGTTGTGTATCAAGGACAACAAAATCTACTGGATAAATAAACTTATCGACCTCAATAAGAACATCCTCTATGACACCAATAGGAATTTTCACATACCTATCAGCTAAATTGTAGTGTTATCTGAGTAGGTTTCAAATCACCAAGTCCTAGCTGAAGGTACACATGGTACGGAAGTAAGTTTACACTGGCTCCTAAGTCAAGTAACGCTTTCTCAACACGGTAGTTACCTATTGTGCAACAAATGGTTGGGGAACCTGGGTCTTTGTACTTAGGAGTTGTATTGTTCTGGATAATTGAACTCACATGACTAGATAAAAAGGCTTTCTTTGGTACACTAAGCTTTCACTTTCGCGTAAAAATATCCTTAAGAAACTTGGAATAAGCAGGAATCTTCCTAATTGCATCTAATAATGGAAGGTTGATGGTGACTTGCTTAAAAACCTTCAATATATCGTTAAAGTTCGATTCCTTCTTTGTTGGTGCTAACAGTTGTGGGAAGGGAGCTCTGGGCACAAAATCTGGTTTATGAGAAACTACATCGGGCTCTTTAGAGACTTCATCAGTCTCAACAGCTAATGGCTCAGAAGGGTGAACTACAACATGTTCACTATCAGGCATAGTTACCTTGTTGTCTACCACTTTACCGTTTCTAAGAGTTCTAATTGCGTTCACATGATTTGATGATTTCTCACCAGAAGATACTTCATGAATTCCTCTAGGATTGGGTTGGGTCTGACTAGGAAACCTACCTTTTTCTATTTCTCTCAAAGACTCAGCGATTTGACTAACATGGGTTCGTAAATCATTAATAGCCTGAGCGTTAACCTGGATCATCTTTTTATTGTCTTCTAAATTTTGTTCAACCGATTGCTAAAACTTGGCAGTGTTAAGAGATAAAAAGGTGAGAGACTCTTCTAAACTCATGATCTTCTTATCTGACTGGTTCTGAAATTGTGCTGGTCCTGAAGGATTATTAGTATAACCAAAACGTGGGGGAACCTTAGAATTACTAGACTGACCTTGATTCTGGCTCTTGGACCAAGAAAGGTTAGGATGGTTTCTCCAACCAGAGTTATAGGTTTATGAATAAGGGTCAAACTTCTGATGATTATCAAATCTAGTGTTATTATAAAGAGCATGAGATTGCTCTTCAACAGTCTATCCTTCCCAAAATGATTTGGGCTCAATTCCACAACTATATTGACTCAGTTCTAAAGCTTCTAACCTTTTCGATATAGCTGCTATTTTAGCATCTGATTCAAAAGATCCTTCTACCATATTGATATTTCCTCTACTTAGAAGAATTATTTTCCGGGGATCCCTACTGTTTTCCCACTGCTGGATTTTTTCGGCGATTTCATTTAAAAATGTCATCGCACCATCGACAGTTTATTTTCAAACCCACCTGTGCGTAAAGACTCAACCATGGTTGTTGTCGAATAATCTAAACCCTCGTAGAGGATCTGAACTAGCCTTATTTTTTCTAAACCATGATGAGGACATTGTGATAGTAAGTCATTGAACCTTTCCAATACCTATATAAAGATTCTCCCTCTTGTTGAGCAAATGTGCAAATCTGCTGCCTAGTAGATGATGTTTTGTGCCTAGGGAAAAACTTCTGTAAAAAGGAAGACGTAAGTTGTTCATAGGTTTCAATTGACTCGGAAGTCAAACTATATAGCCAAGATTTGGCTTTGTCTCTTAGTGAAAAAGGAAACAGTCTAAGTTTCAATCCTTCATCATCTAGGTCCTTAATCCTGATGGTACTACATATTTCCTCAAAATCCCTAACATGGAAATAGGGGTTTTCATTTTCTTTTCTTAAGAAGATTAGAAGCATCTTTATGGTCCCAGGTTTCAACTCATAGTTTGCTTCAGTTTCAGCTAACTTGATACATGATGGACGAGAAGTCCTAGTCGGGTTCAACAAAGCTTTCAAAGTTGCCATTCCTGGCGCTATCAAAGGACTAGAAATAACTTATTCACACAGTGTCAAGTTCTCAAAATGGAAATTTTCAAAAACAGGGCCCTCAAAGAAGAGTCTTCGAGGTCCTCGTTTCCAGGGACAGAACTACTAGGTTTCTCACTAATCAAACGACATCGAGTGTCTCTTTTCCAAGCCCACTCAGTGATGACTTCAAATGGTCTTGGCATACACTAAAAAAAAAATAAAAAATAAAAAATCCTATTTGGAAGGGAATTCTAAACAATCACAAGCAAGGCTGACTCAACCAAATCAAACCTATTAAATCTAGCAATCAAAAATCATGATGGCTCCACTTAGATTGTTTCTAGACCAGCTTCTATTCTTTTGAAAGGCAATTTTAGCAAACCTCTTAAAACAGTCTGAATTAGATTAAGTCGAAGAGAAACAGGATAAGCTCTAAGGAGCTTTGATAACCCTGTCTCTTTGGCACTTTTCCCTGGGTTACAAGGAGGCTCTAATCAACTTAAAATAATCTTCCTGAACTTTGAGTTAGGCTAATAAAGTAACCAGTACAATCCTTTTGACGAGTTTCCTATAAGCTCGTTACCCTATCGGTCTCTTTCTAGTCAAAATTTTAAGGTTTAGGTTCGCGTTCGGTAACGTGTTCCTAAAGCGTGCAAGAAGGAAACGGTGATGAATCCGAGTCCTTATCTTGTATGGCCAGTTCTTGCCCTTTACTAGAAAAATAAGTCCGTATTCAATTCTCAACATATATGCATACGAAGGAATACAGTAAACCCACTTACAGGGGATCCATGGGTTGATCGAGTCTTACCTCCCGTACCAGACGGGGGATGAATCGGTTGTAGCCGACTCCTGTGTCAGTGTGCGAACCCGAGGGCCGAGACAATATTGTAATTGTCGTCCTTCCCTGTAGCAGTTTTTATTTAAATTACCCTTCCGTAGGGCTTAAAAATAATAAAATTTCCAAAGTCCAAAATAAAGTCCAAAAAGTGTCCAAAAATAAAAGAAAAAATTTCAGAAATAATAAAAATTCCCAGTACAATTTTCTAAATAAAATCTAAAGAAAATAAATCTAATTAATAAAAATAAAAGTTTTTGTCTTCTTCTCCGTTCTTTAAGCTTTAACTTTTAACTCCAAGTCCTTAACTTTAACTTCAAGTATTTAATCACCAAAGTCTTTGGCTTTATTTCCTTTCAATCCAAGATCCAAACCTGTAGTAAAAAGAGAAACACCCAAAGAAACGTAAAATAGAACAAAAAAAAAAAAAACTAAAAAAAAAAATAATAAAAAAAACCTAAAATTAAATCTAGAAATTTAAACCTAAAAACAAGTCTCCGGCAGCGGCGCCAAAAATTAATGTAGTTTTTAATAGTGGTAAAATAGGTTCGATTCTCAGACTTGTGAAGATTTGATTTCTAGATCTAATTTTTAATGACTAAAAATAAAAAAAGATTAAAACAAACTTGATTTCCAATTAATGGGAAGAACTAGGGTTAAGGATTCCACTTTTAACCAATAACTCAAGTGATAAAATCGTACAATTCTTGTATTCAGTTTAATCAAAACATTGCCAAAGTTAGGTTTTTGAAAGAATAATTGTACATCGAAAGCATGAGGCATCAAGAGTTTAAAATAAGCATGACCCATCAAAAGAAAACCCAATTATTTGAGAAAAACCATTTTTTCAATTTTATTCAAAACAATTAATAATAAAAGAATTGTAAAATAGATAGATAAAATAGAAGTTACCACTTAATTATTGGAGAAAAAGCTTCCTCCGTCACCCCAGTGATGGTGATTAGTTCATTGTATTGGAAACACACTCAAAATAGATTTGCATTGCTCAAAAAGTGCTTACAATGGTGAAAGAGAAGTAACACTAGAATTTTGAGACGTTTATAAAAGTTACAGAGAAGTGTTCTCTGTGTTACAGAAGAAAGAAAAGGGAACAGGAGAAAAGAACGGACTGTATATGCAGCAGGAATACGACTTCTTCAGTAGCTGAAGATACGACTGAAACATAGACAGAAAGAATGACAGTTCAGCGACAGTCTTATATTCTTCCTCTTCTTCTTCGCAGCAGCAGAAAGCTTTTTTTCTGGAATTTTCTTTTGTGGTCTCTGCTGCCTCTCCCCTGATTTTCTTCACTCCTCTTTGCTATATATAGGGTTAATAAACCCTAATAAGCTTTATTAACATATAAGGACTCCAAAACAATTCCAAATCCAACTCTAAATCCCGTAACAATTCCAAACAGCGAAGAACTCGGTTTCCGATCCAAATTCACTTCTGCCAACCATTTTTTCCAGCTAAAATTCCCTATTTGACGTGTGTTGAACTTGGGTTGATTAATTCTTCACTTGGGGAACTCAGATTTACCCAATAATCTCTAAAAACACGGTTTCCAGAATCAACAGAAGTTTCTTCACGTAACAAATAAGTTTCCCGCCAAAATCGAAATTTGAAATTCAAAAGGGAGGTACCCATATCCATTGTCTGGGTGCCTTTATAAATTTTGGTGGGTGCCTTTAACAACTTTTTGAGCCAATTTTTTTTTTCAAATTATTCATTTCTCGAAAATACCTACAAAACACAAAAAACCATAAAAAGTACAAAATCGAACACTATCAAAATAGAAAATCGAGCGCAATTTCGACACAAAAATGTGTCTATCATAAGCGTAAAGGAAGAGCGGAAGATGAGAATCTTATGGATAAGGAGGAGGAGGCCTTTCGCTGGTTCTTGTCCAAAGAGTTGTTATCTGTCCCATGCGACTTTCAGCCAGTGGAGACAGATACCTCTCCGGTTGTTAATCTGCGGGAATGCATGCGGTCTGCTCCGTATGAAGTAGTGAAAGAAGCTTGGTTAAAGGACCAAGGCCATCCCGTCTTCCCTTCTTTTGACATGAACCTTCCTTCCTCTCTTGCGGAGACGATTTCTCTAGCGGATGGTGGAGCATACTCTTTCCCTCCAAGCTATCTTGCAGGTACTTTTATTATTTTAATGACCTTAAATTTTATTATATTTTCATCTTTACTTATAGCTTTAATTTCGAAAATTGTAGCTTGCTCGGGGTCAGAACGCCGCATATGTGGCTTATAAATTTTTCAAAGGAAGATCCATAAAGATGGAGACTCAGTTTAGGAAAGTAGAGGAGAAATAAATCAGATCAGAAGAAGATGTTGCAGACTTGAAGTGGGAAAATGATACGCTTTGTCAGCAGTTATTAGATCTCCAGAATCAAGGTTTATTGTTTTTTCTCTCATGTCATTTTTCTTACTTTATTTGCATGTTTCTGAATTGCTTTATGGGATCAACGGGGGATTCAGACCTCGTGAATAGGCTGCAACGTAGAGATAAGCGTCTGACAGAACATGTATTAAAAATCAATAAAGAAAATATGGAGATCAAGGAAAAATTCAATAACTTGGTTGATATGATGAGTCAAGCCAAATCAAAGTATGAAGATCTAGAATTGAAGCACCGGCTTTTACATGTAGATTATATCCGCAAGAAGGAAGAATATGATGCCACTCTCCTATGGACTAAAGGTTGTGTTCTTGAAGCGCGGGCACAATCATAGAAATTTGAAGAGGAAAATTGCAAGCTCTGTGTAGGACGCAAGAATATCCTTGCGGGATTTTCTGATTCCGGGTCACTTTATAATTCATAGCTTTCTTCTTATATGGCGCAACTTATTAAAGACAGAGATAATTCAGCTTTAGATGCTCATGCTAAAGGGAATGCACTTGCAGAAGCTCAGGCTAAAATCCGCAGCTTATCTGATATAATTCTTCTTCGTGAAAGCGACATTTTCCGCTTACATAAAGAGATGCAAAGGTGTACAAACGAATCAAATCAGTTGCGGGACAATAATTCATTGAAACAAGCGGAGTTAGATCAATGTCGTCAAGATCTTCAGCATCTTACCGACAATTATCATAAACTTTCAAGAGAATATGACTTCCTCGATGATTCTAAAGATGCAATAGTTCACGAATTAGAAGAGTTTGAATCCCTCGCAAGAGGTATCTTATTTTATTGCATATTTAAAGTTGAATATCATTTCCTCATTGATTAATCTGTTATTTACGTTACAGGTTTTGAGGAAAAATTCAAAGATGCGGCCTCAAGAGATGATAGGGCTGAAGAAGAGCTTGATAATGCCAATGTTAAGTTGGAGGAAGTCAAAGGACAACTGAAGCTTGTTACTGTCAAATCCAATGAGGCACAATGTCAACTTGAGCTTCTATCCTCTAAGATTAAAGAAGCGGAGGACAAATGGAAGTTGGAAACGTTGAAAGTTGAGAGCATGACTCGTGACTTGTCTTCGGAGCAAGGGAGAAGATCTTATTGGAAGGAGCGTGTCCAAAAGTCTGTGGCCGAGGTGAATAGGTGTAAGCAGGAGCTTGAAGCCGCAAGAGCTAAAATTTCTTGGTTAAAAGATGAAGCCGTGTTGGAGTTGCAAAATCGATCAACGACACTCTAGATAGGGTTAAAGCTGATGGATTCACCAAAGTTTATAGCCGCAAGGAAATCCCTAAACACCCTCCTCATGGTTCAGATCCTCTCGTTTCTTAATATTTTCCTTCTTCTGAATTGTATTGGAAAGCTTCCTTTTTGTCTCATATTATTGTAACTGTAATACAATTAACAAATATATATATACATAATCAGTGTGCGTTATGAGTGTGTGAATTGAGAAACTACAAGGCGTATATTGTACCTTGAGTTACCTTTGAGGGTACAGTCACATGGCTAACTTCTCTCTGGCCAGGAGGAAATTAACGATGTGGTCCCTAATGAGTACCTCCTGAGATGGATTTTACCTGATACAATAATTAATGTCATGTTAAGCATCTCTTGCTCACGAAATATCCAATAGTCATACACTCATTGACATTTATATGGATTTTCTAGAGAGATTACATTTGTCATGCTTTACCCAGTATGAAGCCAAATTATTGTATGAATTCCTTATTTGTTATGGATAATATGGTTTGAGATATTGTACGTTCCAAAGATGCCGTAAGACTTCTCCATTCATATTCCGCAAATGGTACGAGCCATGTCCCGTAATATCTTGTATAACATATGGTCCTCCCCATGTGGGTGCAAATTTTTTCGGTTTTTTATCTCTTTGGTATTATGGGATTTGTCGCATAACATACTGCCCTTTAACAAAGTTCCGCAACTTTACTTTCTTATTATATTCTCTTGCCAGCCTTCTCTGATAATTCTCCATTTTTTGGAGTGTAATCTCTCTTCTTTCTTCTAAGTCATCCAACTTCTCAAACATTAGATCTGTGTTTAAAGTCCTTGTTGTGGGTAAAATAATTTATGTTGGAATAACTACTTCCGCTCCGTAAGTGAGAAAAAATGGTGATTCTCCAGTGGTTTCTCTTCCCGTCGTGCGATATGCCCATAAAGTGTTATGATGTTGTTCCCACCATCGTTTATGATGTCCATTTAGAGTCTTTTTTAGATTCATGGCAATAGTTTTATTTGTAGCTTCAGCTTGTCTGTTACTTTGGGGATAAAGTGGAGTGGACTTGTTCTTTTGGATATTAAATGCTTCGAAAAGCATATCAATATTTTTTCCTCATAGTTGTGGTCCATTGTACGAGACTATAGCTACCGGGATTCCGAATCTGCAAATTATATCTTCGAATAAAAACTTAAAAACATCTGTATCTCTAATGCGAGCAAGAGCTTTGGATTCAACCCATTTAGTGAAATAATCAGTTGCTACGATCAAGTATTTTCTTTTTTGTGTGTCTTCCACTAAGGGCCCAACGATATCTACTCCCCATTTTGCAAACAACCATGGGATGAGTACAGAATTGAGTTCCGTTGCGGGATCTTTATTTTTTTTTTGCAAAGCGTTGACATTCTTCGCACCTTCTTGCCAGATTGTCCGCATCTTTGTGCATAAATATCCAGTAATACCCTTGCGTCTTTGCTTTCAGTGCGATTTATCGTCTTCCGCTATGATTTCCCGTATCTCCATAATGAATATCTGTGAGAACACGTTGTCCTTCTTTTTGTGACAAACACTGAAGTAAGGCCCCAAAAAAGACCTACGGTACAAAATTTTATCCCGCAATTGATAATTTGCAGATTTTGATTGAACTTTTCTCGCATCTTTGGTGTCCAAGAGAAATATCCCACTTTGTAAGTACTGATGTATCGGGAGCCTCCAATCTTCTTCAGATGATTCATTTTCTGGATTCTGTCAAAAGTTTGCATCATCTTTAATGGTTGTGTCTTCAATATCTTCATCTACTTCCTCTTCTATGTTTTCGAGTGCCCATATCTTAATTGATGGCTCATAGATGCGCCCAACTTTGACTACCGATGTATTTTTCTCTTTTATCATTGAAGAAATGAATGCTAATGCATCAGCATGGCGATTTTTCTCTGGATAAATGTCGAAAATTATATTTGGAATTTGAAATACCAATTTTTGAACAAGATTCTTGTATTCTATCAAGTCTTCATCTAGCGTTTGATATTTCAACTCAACCTGCCGAATTATCAATTATGAATCACTTGTAAGCCGTACATCACTTATTCCTAACTCGATGATGAGGTGAAGGGCATGAACCACTACTTCATATTCTACTATATTATTTGTGTGTTCACCGAATTCAAGACGAAATGCATGCACCATCCGTTCTCCTGTAGGGGTTGTAATCAATTCCGATTCCTGCTTCTTCTTTATTCCGTGCCCAATCAACAAATACTTCCCATCTGCGGGAGTTAACAGAACTTAGAATATCTTTGGAATCATCGTCTTCTATCCCCGGCAAACCTTGGATTTCAAAGTCGTCATCCAGTGGTAAATCCGCATGGAAATCTGCCATGACTTGTGATTTTTGTGCAGTTTGTATTTAAAATATAATATGGAATTGCTCCAATTGTGCATTCCATTTCACTATTCTCCTTACCTTTCCCGCATTCTTTAGTACGGATTCTAACGGAGTTTTACTTGGTACCCGCACATAGTGTGTTAGAAAATATGTGCGCAGTTTTTGTGTGGCAAAAATCAGTGCTAATATCAATTGTTCAATTTTGGTGTAATTCCTTTCTGCAAGATTAAGAGTTTTACTAATATAATACACTGGTTTCTCTACTTTCTCATTGTTCGTTCCAATACCGCACTTACAGCATCTTCTGCTGCATCTACGTACAAGGCCAGTACCTCTTCAGGCTTTTCAGTTTTTGTAATGCAGGTGTGGCGAGATAAGCTTTGATGTTTTGAAAGATTTGCTCACAATTTTCATTCCATACAAATTTGCTTTTCTTTTCAGTGTGTCAAAAAATGGTATACATTTGTTCTGGCAATGAATCTGTTAAGTGCAGATAAACATCCATTTAATTTTTGTACTTCTTTTACATTCTTTGGAGATGGCATATTACCAATTGCTTGTATTTTCGCTGGATCAACTTCAATCCCCTTTTTTTGTGACCAAGTATCCCAAGAACTTTCCAGATGTAACTCCAAAAATGCATTTATCCGGATTAATTTCCATTTTATATTTGCGTAGAGCTTCAAATATTTCTCTTGAATCTTGTAAATGATCCTTTGAGAGTTTAATTTTTATTACCATATCATCTACATAGACTTCCAAGGTGCGGCCTATCCATGGTTTAAAGATTGCATCTACCAGTCGCTGATAGGTTGCTCCTGCATTCCTTAGTCCAAATGGCATTCTAGTATAGCAGAGTACAAACCATGGGGAGTAAAAAATGCAGTATGTTCTTTATCTTCTTCAGCTAAAGCAATTTGATTATACCCTGAATGTTCATCCATGAAAGATAAAGCATCATGTCCTTCAATTGCATCTACTAATTGATCAATGCTAGGAAGCGGATAACTATCTTTAGGGCATGCCTTGTTCAAATTGATGAAGTATATACAAATCCTTACTCCTCCATTCTTCTTTGGTACAATTACCATGTTGGATATCCAGGTTGGGTATCACACCTCTCGAATAAATCCCGCATCCATGAGTTTCTTTAGTTCCTTTTCAACTGATAAATGATACTCGGGCGCCTCTTTGCGTATACGCTGCCGAAATGGTGTAGTGCCTGGATGTATATAAAATTCGTGACGAACGATACTTGGATCAATGTCTGGCATATCCTCCATTTTCCATGCGAAAATATATACATAATCTCCAAGTAGAATAACCAAATCATGTTCTCTTTCTGATTCCATTAGTGTTCCAATCTTGATTATTCTCGGGGATTCTTCTGTTCCTATATTGACATTCTTGGTTTCTTCACTGCTGAAAAAGTGGATTTGGTAACTTCTAAAAATATGGGAGCTCCCTTTGATTGCTATTCTGGAATACTGCCCCTTTCCTTAGTTTTTAGTATGCTCCCTTCCGATAGAGTGTTTTTATTTGTTTCATTCACCGATCCTCTACCCACAGTCTCAATCAGATATTGATTTATTACCTCTTCTTTTGCTTTGATTTTTCGTTCTTTCTTTTTCTCTTGCTGTTGCTGAATTCGTTTCTCATTCATGTGTGTCTCTGTGAGGATGCAAGATCTTGCAACATTTTGATAACCCTTTATTTTCATTTCTCCTTATGGTGTTTGGAATCGTAAATATTGATGATATGTTGCAGTTACTCTTTTCAATTGGTGAACCCAATGTCTGTCAATGATTGCATTATATGGGGACGGTGCCTCTACTACACTGAATTTGGTTAAAACACTTATTGGTCCCGCTATGACTTCAAGTAAAATCTCTCCTTTTGGCTTTGATGCTATCCCATTAAATCCATAAATAGTGTAACAAGAGGGTGTGAGTTGATCGTCCTTAAGTCCCATTTTTTGAAATGTGTCATAAAATAACACATTAAGTGAACTTCCCCCATCCATGAGGATCTTCTTCACATTCCATCTAGACATTGGTAAAGTGAGAACCAGCGGATCATTGTGTGTCTCAATTTCTTGATCAATTTCACCCGATGAAAAAGTTAATGGGGAAGCCATCCATTCCTCCCACGTTTCTGTCACTTTTCCTGCAACTTTAAGAACTTCATGACTGTCAATTCTTTTACGCAACTTCTTATCAATTGTTGCGTTCATAGATAATTGATTTGACTCTATGTAGAAAATCCTGTTGATGGTTCGGTTATTTTCCGGAATATTTACAGTCTTCCCTATGTTCAGCCTTGGTGGAGGATCGGGTAAATAAAGGAATTCCATCAGTTCTTCCGTATCAATTAACTTTTGGACTTGTAATTTTAAATTTCTGCATCTATTTGTGGGATGACCATTAAAACAATGATATCCACAATAATCTTTAGAACTTTCCGTGTGTGGTGGTTGCCTTCCCTTCGACCATGGCCAGTCAAAATCTTGCTTGTTTCTAACTGTATTAAAATTTATGAATACGAGGTGTTGAGCTTAGTAAAAACTCGATCCTCAAATTGCTGGTTGATCTTTCTTTCTTCATCTGCTCTGCCTCGCTTACATTCATTATAAGGATTTTCACCCGCAACTCGCTTTCCAGAACTTGTTGCCCGGTTCCACAAAATTTGTTATGTTTGTAACTCTCTGATGTTGAGAAACTGCTATTGGATTCTGTTTTTGTATATCTTGTAACCTTGCATATTTCTCGATAATTACCCTTAGATTCCCTTCAGTTTTTGGATCCTCTCCATGAATATCTACGAAAAGCGGGCTCATGCGGTTTGATATTCCCCATTTGTAACAATTAATAGAGATTTCTGGACTAACATTACCTATTGCTTGACAAATTTCCTGTCATCGATCTGTGTAATCTCGGATAGTTTCATCTGTCCAAGACGCAAGGGCAAATAATTTATCAATTCCAGCATTTGCGGATTTGTTATACATGTACGTCTCCAAGAATTTTTGGGTCAATTGTGTATATGAATGTATTGTTCCTTCTGGTAGATTGTCGTACCATGTTAATACATATCCTTTCAAACTAGAGGGAAAGTATCGACACATGATAACATTATTTTTTTCCCAGTGGGTCATATTGCGGTTATAATATTTTAAATGAGCTGCGGGATCCTTTGTTCCATTGTAACATTCAAAGATGGGGAGAGTGCATTTGTGCGGGATGTGCCAATGGTGTTCTACTGGCCTATTTTAATACTTCCTCAAGACTTCCTCCCTCTTGTTTGTTTTTCAAGGTCTTTATTTCTCTCTCATTTCTTCCAAATCCTCGAAATATTTGTTCCACTTGTTGTTCTGCGGTTCTGAGTCATCAAAATCTGGTTTATCGGGCTCATGCCGCTGATTAAACCTGTTTTGTTTTGGATGAACATATGTATCATCTGCCGGTTCAACTATCTTCACCCTTTGATCTCTATTGATTCTCGTTTTGCTTTCTGAAAATCTTTTTGAACTTATTTCCTGCCCCTGTAACCTTGTAACAGATGCTTCCGCATCCTGTCGGGCTTAATGCCTGAGCATTTGATTTTCTTGCGTTAGAAGAGCAATTGTTTCTGCATAAGTCTTTTGAGCCTTGCGCATTTCATTCAATTCTTCGAATAATTGATTGATGGGATCAATCATGTTATGTGGTGCTTCTACATGTGGTTGTTGCATTTTTCTGTTTCTATCAATTGATTGGTTAGTTGGGATATTTGGTTCTATCATTTCATCTTACAGTCTCTATAATTGCTCTACTCCGTTTGCCTCTTGTAATTGATTCCTTGTTTCGTTTATTTGTAACGTAATAGTATTCGAAACTTCATTATCTTTGTTTCTATTTTGTATTGTCCAATCCAAGGGTTGCGGTCCTTGAGGCTCTTCTACAATTTCTCTTTCTGGTTGATGAAGAGTTTTTCTTCCAGTCCCCATTGTTTGATTACCCAAATTTCTTACATCGACTTCTTGTTCTTGTAAGGTTTTGTTTGCGGCTGTCTCCATTTATTTAATTTTTCTTGGGATATTATAATGACTTCTTTGCTCAATATGGTGTTGTTGTAGAAATTTCTTTGTTGATGTTCTAATAAAAGTTCAGATAATGAGATAAGTGCTTCATAAAATTTTAACATCCGTAATATATATATGAAATAATTTGATTGATAGAAAAAAATCTAGCTTTAATTAAAATTTGATATATCACATAAAAGTTAGACAAATTTCCAATTTAAATCAGGTTTCAAAGGTTCATCAAATCATTTTTTGCAAACAAGTTGAAAGAAAGTTTAAAAGTTCGGTTCAAAACTTATTTTTCTTGTTTTGACGAGAGTCATACCTAGGCAGCTGCAAAACATTCTTAACTTGTACGATTAATTGACATAATATCATATGCAACTAAATATGGTTGAATTACAAACACATTAATTCCCCGATTTCAATCCTAATTTCTTTTGTAAAATTGTTTAAAACATAGTACTTTGGAGGAAGTTTATGAACTAAGTCTCTCAAATTTTCGATTAAGATCACCTCCGAGATAATCAGAGTATTGATTTAAAAGAGAAGTGACAGTTAAATCATAGTCCGAGATAATCCGAGTTGTGTATGAAGTTAACAATTAAATCATAATAGTCAACAATTAAAAAGTTCAAAGAGATACTATATGCTGAATTTTGAAATATCAATTGAAGAGAAAAGAAACCCTAATTAAAGATGTAGAAAAAAGAGGTTTTATAAGATAACAAAAAATTCAAGATTTCCAAGATGAAGATTTGGACAGGTAGAATAAATTCTTTTACCTCTTCCTGTTTCTAGCCCCAAATTGTGATTACCAAAAATCTATCTTGGCAACACAACCACATGAATCATATGATAAACCAATAAACCAAAAGCAATGAAAAGATATAGGTTAAACATAAGAAATTAATACAAGCAAATTTTAACGTGGTTCGACAACGGGGTGTCTACATCCACGGGTAATAAAAGATTTGGATGTTTTTATCGATGATTGTATGTTACAAAAGGATAAAATGCTATATGCACCAAGTAAAGTTCATCAAAGAATGATTGAACTACGAATATATTTAATTGACACAACTCCCATACCTAAACTTTTTCCTCTGATCCTTTTCCTTCTCCCAAAATTTTCTCTCCCCTCTTTCTGTCTTGGAGCTTGATATTTATAGTAAATATCATGGGTCCCCCTCTTCTTTCTTTCCACCTATTAGTTCTTATCCAGACTTTGGAATGAAACTTATCCCGCATTCGTATTTGTATTTCCCGTAAGACTTGACATGCGTACTTCTTATTTCCATTAGTTTCCCGCTTGGTGACCCGCACCTCTTCTGCGGATTTGTATTCAAGTTATTGCTTTTGAATTTTGATGAATGTTGCAGTCTTATTATTATTATTATTAGAATTATGGCATGTCCGACATGTGGCCATTGAAAGTGACATTATTATTTTCAGAATTTGGCATGTCCGACACGTGGCCATTGAAAGTGACTTGTCATGTTTTAGCTTCTTCTGTTCCACAACCTGCACAACTAAGACGTGTCTATCATGCATCGATGTTTGTCAGTTCTATACATTGTGTCATGCTTTCCCGCAACTTGTGTGTCTCTCATGCAACGAAGGTGTCTGTTTCAGTACTTATCTAAAGAGTTTTGTTTCAGTGTTTCTCGTTCCATCATAATCTGATATTCTTTCCATAGTATTTGAACACGTGGTGTTAGGGATTTAATACCCTCACAACAAGCATCAAATCTAATATAAAAAATTATGTTATAAAGGTCAGGTTAATTGGTTTTGAATCGAATATCTAGATAGAGGTAATCAATAAATAACTAAATATATGGTTTACAAAAAGAAAAAAACTATTATTAGTTGAGGTGATACCATTTTATACATGACAAATAAATTCTAAACTATCCTAATAATCAGACCGATAAAACCGGCTAGTTCTGGTATCCTTTATAAACCATGACTCGATAAGGGAGAGATATGTTATATATGATCCAGTGTCGTGCTGGACAGATTAAATTCGTCTCTATAATCTTGGAAAAAAGCACATCGATCGAACTCTCTTTGTTTTTTTTTTTTCTTTTCAGTCCATGGGTTATAAGCCCAAAGGTGTCACTACCCAACTACATAAAAACCAACAAAACAAATTTGACACAAAAAACCCATTACAATCCAACTGTCCATATTACCCTCGATTATAATTCAACCCAACTTCATTAACTGCTCACGCCCAACATCAGTTTTTTCTCACGCCCAACTTCATTAACGCCCAAAATTGACGGAACTCATTATTTCCCTCTTAACTTCTATCTTCTACAACTTCCAAAATCAAACCGTTCGGCAGATTCAAAATCTTCACAAAAAAATCCTGAAACCAAATCATCGTCATCATCATCCATCTCAACAATCATCACATTAAACTACCTGAAACACAAATCATCATCATCAGTAGAATTGAGTCGTCATCAACCTAAATTTCTGATTCTAAAACGGCTGTTGATCATCACCAGTAGAATTGAGTCTTCTACTTTTAACTAATCATCATCTACCTGAAGTTTCTATACAAGATCGTTAAAAATGGTGAAGAAACAAGACAAAAAGATGAAGAAAAAACTCAATAAAACAGTTAAGAAACAAGAATCTACAAAAGGTAAATCGAAGTTTATGGTTTCATCATATTTTGTGATTTTTTATGGTTAAAAATAAAAATGCATTTGGTTAATAAAGTTTCATCATATTCTGCATGTTTATGATTTTTAGTTTCGCGATTTTGGTTTCATCGATGTATTTGGTTAGTAAGGTTTCATCTCTTTCGAAATTACCGGTTTCATAGTTAGGTTTCAGTTACATTTTTCTGAAACTAGGTTTCACTGATTTTCATCTAGGTTTCATCTGTTTGTAGCAAAGTTTATGTTTCATCTGTTTTAACCTAAATTTTTTTACTTAATGTCTATTATATGTTTTCTGAAACTAGGTTTCACTGATTTTCTTCTAGGTTTCATCTGTTTGTAGCAAGGTTTAGGTTTCATCTGTTTTAACCTAGTTTTTTTTTACTTAATGGGTATTCTGATGAAACCAAAACAGGTTTCATCATATACTGTGTGTGGTTGTGGCCAACAGTGTTGGTGTTTTTTTTTACTTAATGGGTATTGTGATGGAATCAAAACAGGTTTCATACTATTCTGTGTGTGGTTGTGGCCAACAGTGTTGGTTTTTTTTTACTTAATGGGTATTGTGATGGAACCAAAACAGGTTTCATA